>CAMZMU010000046.1:66169998-66681929 GCA_947311845.1 Poa pratensis
CTTTCGCGAAACAGAGCGCCGCCGCCACACGATCTTCATTTTTGGAGACAGATTGATCCAGGATTTCTCCTCCGAGGCCGTCTTCACCGCCATCTTCACCGCCTTCATCTCCATCGACCGACTCCTTCACCATCACCATTGTGAGTAGTCTACTGTAGGCATATGAGGTGGATGGGGATTGGATGAGATTGATCATGTAATGATACCGTTGTCCGAGATCTTAGGGTTTATCTTGAGGATATTTTTGTATTGTGTTTATGCACTTATGCTATGTTTAATGCTTGCTACTAGGGCCCGAGTGGCATGATTTCAGTACTGAACTTATTTTGCCCCATCATATATTTGAGTTTGGTATTTATCTGCAAAGTGTATCACCTGCTATTATGTTGAACCTGCGAACCCTAAAATTGACATATAGGGAAAACAAGGGGGAGATGTTTTAGTTTGAGGATTCTATGTGATCATGAAGTGTTAATGCGTTGTTCCGGGCTATTCGAAAGGGTAGACCTTAATTACCTGTAGTTCCAAGTTGACCCCGGTGAAATGGCAGGTAGGACAATAGATGTTGTGCAAATTCTCTTGGTTAGTACGCACAACTATTTATGGAACACATACCTACATAATCGGAGTTAGAGATAAGTCCCATTGCTATTTGTATCTTATTATATGATCAATCTTATTCATGCAACACCCCGCTATCACCTCATGCCTACGTTTTAAATCTCTGAGTTACACTTCACTTTTCCGGTGAAAACTGGGAAACCCTTGTTTACTACTGTTGTTTTATTTTGCTTGCTTGATTCATCCTACTGCCATAACTATCACTGCTGCAAGTTTATTGATATACATGTGTGGTTGAGAGTGACGCCTCAATTGCTAAAGTCTTATTGGTATTCTTGTATTCCCCTTGATTCGAACTATAAATTTGGGTAATACTTCCCAATGATGATTTCAACGATCCCCTATACTTGTGGGCATCAACGACTGGCCGGAAAGAACGCCCCGCGTGCCTGTACGAGTGCGTACAATCAGCTAGCCTCCCGCGCGTACAATCCAGGTCTCCCACGTACAACAGGTCAACATCAACCTAGAGATCGTTGCACCTAGCACACGAAAGTGAAAAAATAGAGCACGGTACAAATAAAAACTACACATAACTAGGAGTTTGGCTTAATAAGTAGTGTATACACGCTCCTGAAACGGAAGTACAAAAACTATTAGTGTTATGGCTCGGCTTCGTCTCGATAAATTTTAATAATATCTTGAAAGGGGTACATTGGTCGTTGAGCGTATTCTGCGTTGCGCGCATTGGTCGTTCCGTGTGCTACGACTCGGCTTCGCCTCGGCGGATCTGCTTCGCAGAGCTCTAGACGCCTACGGCGTACAACTATACGGACACAGGTTGTACAACTACACGTACACAGATTGTACAACTGCACAGACTCATGTTGTACAACTAACAGGTTGTACAGCTACACAGACATAGGTTGTACATCTAACATGTTGTACAACTACACAAACATAGGTTATACAACTACACAGAAACAGCTTGTACAACTAACAGGTTGTACAACTACACAGACACAGGTTGTACAACTATACAGAAACATGTTGTACAAACTACGCATGAGAGGAAGTACAAACTACACAGAACACAATACAAAAGTACATAGACACAGGTTGTACAACAAACAAAAAACAAAGTACAAAGTATACAGAACAGAAAGTCCAAAGTACACAAAAGTGGGAGTACAAAGTACACAAAACATGATGTGCATACTATGCATAACCGGGAGTACAAAAAAAAGTTCGTTGAAACCTATCGACATGGGATCTAGTTTTGAAGATCTCGACGCGGGGAGCTCAAAAGTGAAAACGGTTCGTAATTTGGATAAACGGTTCTCAATTATTTCGTTTTCAAAATTCGGATTTGAAAAATAAAAGGCAAAAACAGCATGCCCATCGTACGTGCATGCATGCCCTTTCTCTCTCATACTCCCCCACTTTCAATCTAATTGTGACACTTGTCAGACATGCAGACAACCAAAATTGAAACATGTGAGGAGCAACCGACACTTGTCACGATTAGAACGATGGTGGGGTTCCCTTTGCTTCTAGTGATTACCTCATCCTTTTCTAGCTAGCCTCACAGTTTAGGGGTCAGGTTTTCCATTTCCGCAATAGGCCGGGAATATCAAGTTTCCTCATGCTCTATCATTTAATGGGCCCAAACCAATAACGGACATACAAAAATTTTCTGTGAAGTTCACTATTTATTCTTTTTCGTTTTTTGTTTCTTTTTCCTGCTTTTATTTTCCTTTTCTTCGCTTTGTTATTTGTTCTAAGTTTAATTTTTATTTCATTTTGCATTACAATAAACACCTGAGATACATGGGCCTTTTGCTACAAGTGACACACATTTATTTAAGATACATAAACATTTGTTTTGACATACATAAACATTAACTCTAAATTCAAAAAAAATTCCCCTCTTTACTTTTTGTGGTATATATGTGAACATTTCTTTGTGCGAACGGGAGCATTTTTTGAAAGTCGTGAAAGGCGTCCCTCCGTATCGATGTCGATCTTCGATAAATATCGATCTTCATCGTTTTGTAATATTTTTCTCATCCGCGGAAATAAGCCAATTCCTCATTTTTCTGGCAAGAATCAACCATACAACCCTACGGTGCAATAACCACGATAACAACACAAAACTTAATCAAAAGCTGGATGATAGAGAAGTTACTTTTGTTCATACGAAACATACACAATCAACGCCAGCAACTGTGATCTTTTTGTCACCCTCATTTTGCAAGCATGCCCTATGTTAAGAAATAGTAACAGAATGGTAGATTTACGTCCAAAATATTTTATACACAATGCCCGTACCAATAACTCACATGAAACATACGAGTTATTTTACGTATCATGTGCTAGATCTTCTGTAGTATCTTTTCCCGTGATATGGAGAAACATCAAGATGCATGTGAAAGGTAATTCCGGAGACAGCGCGACATTGAAGAACTTTGATGTAACTCTCGGTTTTATCAGGACTTTGTTGTTCACGTGTCTTAAATATGTTGTTTCATTATTCAACAAACTTTAGTTTTCCATGCATGAAGCTTAAACGCGTAGTTGAATCTTCTAGGAAACTCACAACCGGGGCAATAGGAATCAACTCAACTGCCTCGTGACCCTTAACTATGTCCCATTTCATTCAAAAGTGTGTGCCAGTGGAGGCTTTTTCGAAAAAAGAAAAATGTGCTAGTGGTCGGATTGATTATATGAATTAGATGGATAGATAACAACTAGGATGTCTTCATCTAAAAAAACTATGATGTCCGAAACCGAAACATAAAAAGATGACTAGTTAAGAAGAACATGCATCAGGAGTGGCATCTTCTGTTTGATCGTCCCACACCACCAGACCAGTTGGTGCTCACGCGATGATCGATGGCAGAGCATGGGACGTCTTGAAATGTTGCAAAAGGAAAAATGTCAAAATGTGTACCAGTTTGGCATCTCGGACAAAATGGAACTTGAGAAGTAAATGGAAATAGCAAGCTGCAAATTAATATTCCCGGCAGTTCATGAGATCAAAAGAAACTTCCGATCTCAGTCGAAGACGATGCTTACGAACAGCCCACAAGTTCCCACAACTAATGTCGCGACGAAAGCTTCCTTGGCATGGTCCAACTTTTCAGTTCTATCTCGGTATTGATCTTCAGCCTTGTTGGCTCGGGCCTCTTCCCTGTCGGCCCGGGCCGCTTCCTTGTAACATCCTCGCTCTTTATGGGGATGTTTTTCCGCATCATCATCTCATTACCTAGACAGAGAGGAAACAAGAGAGTAAGCCACGTGGAGTGGATAGTCTATCCTATGGCGCTCTCCTCTCCCACCCACGCCGCCGCCACCACCACCGCCGCCACCACCCCCTCCACGCCGATCTCTAGCCATGCCCTCTAGATCGTGCCTTCCATGGAGGCTCTCCTGCACTGGGACTTCTCGCCAGGTTTGGCCGTGGCAAAACAGGTTCGTCAAAGGTTTGGTTCCACGGTGCATTTCTCTCCCTCCTCTGGCAAAGGAGTTCTTTCTTGTGGTCTCCTTCACGTCGGCATCCTTCCCTCTTTCCGAAGATTCTGTTGGATTAGCTCTTCAATGTTGCATTGGTGGAGAGCCTTTGGGTTTCAAGGTGTTCAAACTGAGTGATCGCCGGTTCCGTTTTTTCCTTGCATCTAGCAAGGTTGGGCATTTCATCTATGGTTTGAAAGATCGAGTTTGGCCGGACTTCGTTTGTCACTTCTCTTTATTCCGGGGTGAGGTGCAACCTCTTTCGAATCATGGATCGTGGTTTTCTTCTGAACAAGATCTGGTGCTAGCACAAAGAAGTCCGACCTTGCTGCGGCCTAATCTCAATTTTCTATCCAAGAGTGCTTCACAGGATCCACTTCTTCAGCCATGGAATTATCGAAGTTTGGTTTTCAAAGGCAAATAATTTGATCTCGGCACCGTCTGCTCCTATTATTAAGTTCAGATCGTTCTCGCCGCCATCGTCGTCTTCTCCGGCGACTGCACCGTCTCCTGGGAATTCTGGTAGTGTCATTATCTTTGGAAGTTTTCCTGATCCGGTTATTGTGGATCCTGATTTTGAAATTCAAAAAACTTTCATTGGAGATAATTTCGTTGAAAAATTCACTGCCAATCTGTCCCATGATTTACTCGAGCATATAAATGATTTACGTTCTGCTAATTATTCGGAGGAAACTGTTATGGAGGCGTTAGACTTGCCTTTTCTCCCGCCCAGAGATCGTGTTTACGAATTATTGGGCCGTTGCTCTATATGTGGTTTGAAAGATCATTTACGGCCCACTTGCCCTGGTATTTGCTTAGACTGTCAGCTTCTGAGTCGCAAATGTGCTAAGTGCGCTGACAAGAAAAAAAAGTTCCGCTGTTGGGCTTGCAAGGAACTGGGCCATCGTCGTGCTGCGTGTGGACAGAAACTAGCTTGGAGGCCCAAGAGCAAATCGCCGCCTGTGCGTATCAATTCGGTCCGACAAATCTGGGTACCCAAACGGCAAACACAAACCGAAAAGGAAACAGGGGATTTTCCCCGGATTAATAGAGATCCTTGCCCGGCCGTTTCATCTCCCTTAACCCTGTTCCCCACGCATATTTTCCCCAAGCTACAGTAGAACCCTTGGTCGGCGACGGAAACTTCGCCGCCGCGCTTGAAGCCGTCGAGGAAGAGGCAATGGCCAACTTCCCCGTCAACCCCTGGCGTTCATCCCTGATGGGATGACGATCGACCACGGCCCTGCACAGGAAGGTCAGGACCATGCTGGTGGTGCCGCCGCTGCCTCCTCTGCAGCACGACCGCGTGATCAGTGCTGAAACTAACAGGTTCGTTCCGATTCAGATGAGGGAGCAGATGAGACAGGATGTGAGAGCCTTTTTAGTTGAATCTGGTTGTGCAGTCCTAGATTGGGATGATCACCCGTTCGGTCTTGGGGTTTTTAAACTGTTCGAACCTTGCATGCGGATACTGCCATTGGTCTTACGTTTGAAGCAGATGAGATAACCACTGTGACCTTTGTTAGACATGATCAGGCCAAGAACATGAGGCTGACCTCTTTTGGTAGAGAAACGTGGATTCTGTTTTTAGGATTTCCACTGGATTATCAAACTAGCTTTTACATTAACAGGGCTGTGAAGATTTTGGGCTACTTTCTGTTTGGCACCTCCCTAGGGGCAACATGAAATATGTCTTGGCAAAGGTCTGGATTGTGCACCCGAAATTTGTTCCTAAAAGCATAGTGGTGGCACAACTTGGTGGTGCACGACAAAGCTGGACAGTACCTGTTTTCATGCTGAGAAGCTCTGACTGGAACGCCCATGTTCATGATGTTCCACCACCTCCGGAAGATCCAGAACCTGAAGATGGAAACCCCATCCTCTGTATTGGGGTGGATGTTACAGCTGAGCAGATATACCAGACACAGCTTGCTGCATGGCTCCAACAAAACATGGCTCACAATGCTCAGTACAACAATCAGGGACATCAGCACAATGGTCATGATCAGCAACAAATTGCTCCGGTGGTTGAGGAGGCAGGCAACAATGTGCAGGAGCCTACTGGTATGCTGGTTGATCCACCGCTGTTCAATTTCACTGTAATCCTGGGAGAGCAAGGTGTGGCCATGCATGTTAGTTTGCCTCCATCAATTTCTAATGTTGACAGTCCCATGCAAGCTTGGACTGATTCATCAGCAGCCCTGAATCTGAACAAGAAGGAGTGATTGTTCATGCACTGTTCATACCTGATGATGACATTCATGCTGCCAATGCTGTTGCTCTTCAGAACTTTGAAATTGGTAGTCTGTTCAAGAAGGCATTCTCAGCTGCTCAGATCGACAACCTTCACTTTGCACAAGCCCTAGCTCTTGGCCTGACTCCATTCGCAGATGATACGCTCACTCAGGTATCTATTCTAAGTCTGTGTGCCAGAAAGGCTGCTATGCCTTCACCATTCTCTATGCACATGAAACCTGCCAAAACTTCTCCTTTGTCTCGATCATTGCTGCCAAGAGAACTGTTGATGCTATTGCTCTGTTTCCTCAGCCACCAAGGAAAGTTGCTAGAATTGTGGAAATTCTTGATGATGAACCTGATACTACAGCACCTACAGACCAAGCTCAAGGCTTGGCTCTTGCTCTTCGCGAGGTCGATCTTGCTATGACATGCTCCTCTGGTCTCCCACTGACGCCACTTATTACTCATCAAGTGAGGAGAAGTCCCAGAGCAAACAAATATGATGGTTTTAAGGTGACAACAGTCAAGGATGTTAAAGCAAAGAAGTCCAAGGTTAAAGCAATTGTGAAGCCCAAGGTTGTAGATGCTCCAGCTCCCAAGGTTGATCCAGCTTCAGGCAGCATGGCTGCTACAGCAGGTGTCCCTCCTCCGACGCCAATATCCACACTGCAGTGCATTGGAATCCAACTCTGTGGGGTGCCCCCGGAAGATATCTCCCCTGTGAAGCTCCTTGCCAGCCTGCAGGACCAGGAGAACATCAAGGACTAGTCTCTGCTGCTATCTTTCTTAAGCTATCGCTTTTATATATTTTGTAATGAATTATTTAAGGAAGTGGTTCGTGCTATGCTGGAACATTAGGGGTTTAAATGCCAAGACTAAGCAGTTGGCCTTAATGAATGCTATTAAGCTAAGTGGTTGTGTATTGTGTGCTTGCAAGAGACAAAGAAATCTCATTTTGATATGGCTTTCATTAAATCATGTTGTCCAAGTGGTTTTGATGAATTTGTTTATGTTCCTTCCAATGGAGCTTCTGGTGGGCTCATAATTATTTGGAAAAGCTCTGTGTTCTCTGGTATGGTTATGCATTGTCAGCCGTTTGCTCTTTCGGTTTATTTCACCTCCAAACAGGACAACTTTTCTTGGACACTAATGAATATTTATGGACCGTGCTCGGGTGATTTAAGAGAAGATTTTGTAAATTGGCTTTATGATCTAGCAATACCAGATGATGAGGATTGGTTAATCTGTGGCGATTTTAATTTCATTAGATCTCCAGATAACCGAAATAAACCTGGAGGGGATGTTGATGACATGCTCCTTTTCAACGATTTAATCCGAGCTCAAAACCTGACTGAGATACCAATAAAAGGAAGGAGCTTTACTTGGAGCAATATGCAACAAGACCCCTTGTTGGAGCAGCTGGATTGGTTTTTCACCTCTCTTCACTGGTCGACGTCCTATCCCAATACTGTTGTCAATCCACAAGGCAAACCCACCTCCGATCATACTCCGTGTGTGGTTTCTATTCAGACATCGATACCAGCATGCAAATTATTCAGATTCGGGAATTTTTGGACAGTTCACTCTGGGTTCCTTCAAACTGTTGCTAATAGCTGGAGCAAGCCAACTTATAAGAAAAACAGTGCTGCAATTCTAAATGCAAAACTAAAACGGTTGAGGTATGACTTGAAATTTTGGAGTAAAAGTATATCTCGTTTGACCATCTGCATTGAAAATTGTAATAAAGCAATTCTAGAATTGGATAACTTGGAAGATAGATGAGGACTCACTGTACCTGAGACTAACTTCAGGAAAATTATCAAGGATCATCTCTTAAAATTGCTGGAATACCAGAGACAGTACTGGAAAAAGAGATGTACCATCAGATGGACTAAATTCGGTGATGAAAATACAAAGTTCTTCCAAGCAATGGCAACTGACAGATTCAGGAGAAACTCCATTGCTCAGCTGACTCTATCTGATGGGACTCAGGTGTCTTCACATGCTGACAAAGAGAAAGTCATTTATGAATCATTTAAAGAAAGACTTGGAACTTGTCAGAACCCTGTCATGGGCTTCGATCTGGCAGACCTTATTGAACCTGTTGAAGGTCTTGACTGTCTCTCTACACCATTCTCTCATGAGGAAATTGATGCAGTGGTTAAGGAGATGCCTGCGGATAAAGCCCCCGGACCAGATGGTTTCAATGGGCAGTTCCTAAAAACATGTTGGCATATAATTAAAGAGGATATCTACCTTCTTTGTCAGGAATTCCATGAGGGGAAACTGAACCTGGAAAGCATTAATACAAGCTATATCACTCTGATTCCGAAAGTGGGATCCCCTGCCACAGTCAATGATTTTCGACCAAGTGGTGAAAATGAAGGAAATTCTTGACACTTATGCTCAGTCCACAGGGTTGCACATCAACTATCATAAATCAATCATGATTCCCATAAATACCCCACAACAGCAGGCAACAGATATAGCTGCCATTTTTGGTTGTGCTATTGGGACAATGCCATTTACATACCTGGGTCTTCCACTAGGAACCACAAAGCCAACTGTTTATGATCTTATGCCACTAGTGGACAGAATTGAGAGAGCAATGACTGCAAATTTCATGATGATGTCGTACAGTGGGAGAGTCACTGTTATCAATACCCTCCTCACTTCAATAGCAACTTTTACAATGTGTGCTCTGAAGGTTCACCCTAAAATACTTGAACACATTGATAAGATCAGAAGGCATTGTTTGTGGAACAAGAAAACTGAGGATGGTGAACACTTTAATTCTCTGATTTCCTAGGATAAAGTGTGTAGGCCCAAGAATAAAGGTGGTATGGGTGTGCTGAATCTCAAAATACAAAATGAAGGGCTTTTGCTTAAATACCTTCATAAATTTTACAACAAGCTGGATACACCTTAACACTAATCTGGAAAACCTACTACACTGATAAGGTTCCACATGCCACTGAGCTGTGTGGATCATTCTGATGGAGAGATGTCTGTAAACTATCCTCGACTTACAGAGGAATATCACAGTGCACAATTGTCTCAGGGGATACCATTCTGTTCTAGAAAGATCCTTGGAAAGATAATCCAGCTTCTGAATCGTATCCTAGAGACTACTCCTTCACGCTTAATGAGGATGTTTCAGCTAGGGACTTCCTTTCGGCAGAGACTCTTGGTGCTAATTTCCATCTACCTCTATCTGTTCAAGCAATCCAAGAATTGAGGAGAGCACAAGAGGATACTACCCACATCATTCTTGATGATACAACCAATGACCAGTGGTCTTACCTGTGGGGCTCTGATCAATACTCGTCAAGTCAGTACTACAAATTCTGCTTCAGAGAGATTGTTCCTCATGAGTCGTTCGCTTGGCTTTGGAAAAGCAAAGGCACTCCCAAGATAAAATTCTTTTGCTGGCTTTTAATTTCTGTCAGATTAAATACCAGGAATATGCTGAGAAGAAGACATTATCATGTGGGAAATACTTTAACTGCACTATGTGCAATGCCGGGGTAGAAGAAACAGTGGAGCACCTTTTCTTCCATTGCGATTTCAGCAAAAACTGTTGGGCTAGTTTAAATTTCCCCCTCTCAAGTGATCTGATGGCTGACAGATTGGAGTTGCTAACTTACTCAAGGAGTCGCTGGACGAAACTGATGTTCATGGACGTTTTTGCTACTACTGCCTGGAGTATCTGGAAAGAGAGGAACAACTTTTATTTTAACGGGATTGTACCGTCCACCTCTGCTTGGGCGGCTAGATTTAAAGAGGACTTTCAGCTTCTAGTCCATAGGACTAAGGAGGACAGACATAGCTTTATTAACTGATCGATACGTCCCCGCTTGAAATGTTGCCAAAGGGAAATGTCAAAATGCCTACTAGTTTGGCATCACAGACAAAAATGGAACTTGACTAGTAAATAGAAACAACAAGCTGCAGATTAATATTCCGGTCACTACATGAGATCATAAGAAAATTCCCGTCGGTTATCCTTATCCTTATCTTGCACGAGAAGACTACCATGGATCGTTTCAAATTTGCTCGCGTTTGCTGAGTCAACTTGCTATCGTGGGAGCAGAATAAGCCTGCAGATGTCAACTTGCTCACGTCAATCCATGCATGGTCGCAGGCATCGAGAGAAATGTTGATCAATCTTACAGTTTGAACTGTCGCCGCGAAACAAAAAGTCCAGGATAGTACCGTTGATTTAAGCCATATCTCACGAATTTTGAACTGTTCGTCGTGAAACAAAGTGTTGTTTAAGCCATATCTGACAAATATTATGAGAACAGAGAGGTACGGGTTGACTTGAGCGTGGCATGTGGAGAGAACAGAGATGCATGTGTGTTGACTTGCTAATGGCCGTCGATTCGCATCCAGCGGCTCCTGTTGCGCCTCGCTCCCCCTTCTTATACCGCACCGTGGCCTCGTGGGATGGAGACCAAGCCTCGTATCACTCGCTCTGTGATCCTCCTACAACAGACAGCCACGAGTAATTAGTCGCAGCTCGTCGCTCAGGATCAGGCGGCCATGGACAAGCTCGGTGCGAACCCGGCCAACTCGAGCCCGCTGACGCCGCTGGGCTTCCTTGAGCGCGCCGCCACCGTGTACGGTGACTGCCCCTCCGTCGTCTACCACGAAACCGTCTTCACCTGGTCCCAGACCTACCGCCGCTGCCTGCGCCTCGCCTCCGCCCTCGTCTCCCTTGGCATTTCCCGCCGCGACGTCGTAAGCACACGCACATCACCTACGTTGATTAATTACCTTCGTCCATTCCCCGCAGTCACTCACAGGAACTGATGATTCTCACCAGGTGTCCGCGCTGCTGCCGAACGTGCCGGCCATGTACGAGGCGCAGTTCGGGGTGCCGATGAGCGGCGCCGTGCTCAACAGCATCAACACGCGCCTCGACGCGCGCACGGTCTCCGTCCTGCTCCGACACTCAGGCTCCAAGCTCGTCCTCGTCGACCCGGCCCTGCTCCCGCTCCTCAACGACGCGCTCCGCCTCCTGCCGCCGGGGCACCCGGCCCCGCGCGTCGTGCTAGTCGAGGAGCCGCACGAGAATGCCCCGGCGCCCGCCCCGGTCTGATGACGTACGAGGGGCTCCTGGAGACGGGCGACCCGGAGTTCGCGTGGGTGCGACCGGAGAGCGAGTGGGACCCGATGATATGAACTACACCTCCGGCACCACGTCGGCGCCCAAGGGGGTTGTGCACTGCCACCGCGGCCTCTATTTGGTGACCGTGGATTCGCTGGTGGCCTGGTCGATGCCAACACGGCCGACGTACCTGTGGACGCTGCCCATGTTCCACAGCAACGGATGGAGCTTCACGTGGGGGATGGCCGTGGTGGGCGGCACCAACGTCTGCCTCCGCCGCGTCGACGCCAGACAGGTCTACGAGACCATCGCCCACCGCGGGGTCACGCATCTCTGCGGTGCGCCCGTGGTGCTCAACATGCTTGCCAACGCGCCGGAGGGTGTGCGGAGGGCGCTCCCGGGGAAGGTGCGGATCCTCACGGCCGGCGCGCCTCCGCCGGCCGCCGTGCTGCACCGGACGGAGGCCATCGGCTTCGACGTTAGCCACGGGTACGGGCTGACGGAGACGTCAGGGATTGTGATGTCGTGCGTGTGGAAGGGAGAGTGGAACAGGCTACCCGCGTCGGAGCGCGCGCGGCTCAAGGCGAGGCAGGGCGTGCGCACCCCGGGCATGGCCGAGGTGGACATCATCGACGCCGAGACAGGCCGCAGCGTGCCGAGAGACGGCGCCACGATGGGCGATATCGTGTTCCGAGGAGGCTGCATCATGCTGGGGTACTTCAACGACGAGGACGCGACGAGGGCGGCGATCCGGGACGACGGGTGGTTCTACACGGGGGACGTGGGCGTGATGCACCCGGACGGGTACCTGGAGATCCGTGACCGGTCCAAGGACGTGATCATCAGCGGCGGGGAGAACATCAGCAGCGTGGAGGTGGAGTCGGTGCTGTACAGCCACCCGGCTGTGAACGAGGCGGCGGTGGTGGCGCGGCCCGACGAGTTCTGGGGCGAGACACCGTGCGCGTTCGTGAGCCTCAAGCAAGGCGCGGCGGTGACCGCGGCCGAGGTCATGTCGTGGTGCCGGGAGCGCATGCCGGGCTACATGATGCCCAAGACCATCGTGTTCCGCGATGACCTGCCGAAGACGTCCACCGGGAAGATCCAGAAGAACGTCCTCCGGAAGCTTGCCAAGGAGATGGGGCCCACTCGCAGAGGCAGCAGCAGTAAGATGTAGTGTACTAGGGCAATGGCATGACAATAATATTGGGAGACAGCTGGTGATCATCTTGTTGAGACCACTGCGGACTCTCGGAGATTCTTTTTCGAAAAGGGAAATTGCCTCACCTCTGTTTCGATCGATGAAAATAAAGTTCCTTTTAATTTGTTAAAAATCAAAATCATTGCATACATTTCATATGGCCAAAAATAAAGCGCGCAAACTCTCGTACGTATTTGGGTTCCAACTTTCATCAATTCCATGAAACTAATTCACGGAATTACTCGCAATCCGCTTAGCAACACTTCTTATTTCCCGCCGATTCCTTTTAACCAAAATACATGTTGTTAAGAGCACTTTACACTGAAGGAACCACATACGAATCCTGATTTTCAGTGGAACTTTCCTTTTACAAATAGACCTACAGAGATATCAAGTGATTTGTATGTGAAAATACATTGACTTGTCTGAAACAGTATCGATGACATTAACCTAATAACCTTCATCTAAAGACATCTTGGTAGGCTGATAATACGATACCCATTAACCGTTAAACCAAATGTAACCATCTTAGTCATTTACTCCCGCTCCACCACCAAAACTTTTCATCGGAAAATTTATAGAGGGATGGGAGTCAATGAGAGAGAGGTGTTATCTAACCAAACATCTTTTCAAAACCAAGTGTTCAACCCAAATATAATTGTGAACCTGTAAATATTGTATAACCGTGCGAATATCATTTTAAAACAAGGGAACAGTTTTTGTAACTATTTGAACATTTTTTTGACTTGTACAAATATTTTTGGTGTTCCTGATCGTTTCTTCTCTTTTTTCTCATTTTGAAATTCCTGGGCATTTTTGTATTTATGTATTTTTTCAAATACATGAACAAGTTTTTAAATTCGTAAACATTTTTGAAATCCACATGCATTTCAAATATTGAACATTTTCTAAAATTCATGAAGATTTTTAAACCCTAGAACATCTTTAAAATTAACGATCATTTTTCAAATTAATTAGGTTTTTAAATTCTTTATCATATTGTCATGAACATTCTTCAAAGTCATTAACATGTTTTCACAGTGGCGGAGCTCAGTGAAGGCCGACCTGGGCCACGGCCCGCCCAGACAAAACCAAAACACTGAAGAATAACGAGAAATTTTGGCCCATGAAAGTTAAAAAAACTTGTGTTGTTCTTTTGGCTGGCCCGCCCAGGATGTTGGCTGGAGTTCCGCCGTGGTTTTCAAATACATTAATGTTTTTAAAAGTGGTGATTTCTTTTGCAAATTTATGAATGTCTTGTAGAACATAAATTCTGGGAATGAAACCTGAAAAGAAAAACATGATCGAACTTGTACAACTACAGTACTGCTATCATGAATGCTTGCACAATGAATTGCACGAGATACAGAAAATCAAGAAATATTGGAACGTGCTTAATGGGCCAAGCCCACAACGATTGGGAGGGTACGCGCAAGTAGGGATGGCACCCGCAGGGTATGGGTAAGGCCGCAGGGTATGGGTAAGGGTGGAGCCATCCCATACCCTTACCCGTCCACTTTGGGCTTACCCGTCACCCGTACCCATACCCGTCAATGGGTATAACTTTTTCTCATACCCGTCACCCGACAGGGTAAAATGGTACCCCGCGGGTAAAAATACCCGCGTTAGAACACATTAAATTGAGCAGAAAATAATAGTGAAAACAAAACATAACTCATCCATAAAAGATCTATTTGTTGTTTTGCTCTATCGGAAATTGAGACGTTATCATGTGAATAAAATATAGATTAGATACAGTATAAGGGATAGCTAATCTATCGGTAAGAGTCACCGGGTGATCCACCATAATATATGTGTGAATTAAGATTATGACCTAATGCTTAGACTATACTCATGGAAATTAAACCCCACCGCCAGAATGTTAGATGGCTACGTGGGTACGCGGGCATGGGCGGACGCAGCGCCCTGCTACCCGACGCTCGCCCGTGCTTCGATGCCGCCCGCTTCGTGCGCGAGAGCGCTTATAGCTAGCTAATCCCGATCGGCCAAGGGGCAAAAACTGCTCCCGTGTCAGGTGTGCTAAAAAAAAAAACTCCTCGGCCTAGTGGCCTGGTGGTGGTGGGCATAAGGCCATGGGCCTAGGCGTGCCTCGCAGCTAAAAAAAAAAACTCCTCGCCTAGTGGCCTGGTGGTGGTGGGCATAAGGCCATGGGCCTAGGCGTGCCTCGCATTGTCGCACGCGCAGCAGGCGACCACTCGATCGGGTCGTGCTACTAGTTGGAATAGAATCGAATAACTTTTGCTCAACTCGCTTATATTCCAATTAGTGCGTCTCTGATCAATATAAATATATTTTCATTCAAAATAAAGTGTATACGAAAAATATCCGAGTCGACGAGTAGGTTTCATTCCCGTAATCGGTTTGAGTTTGATCGACTGCAACTTCTCAATTTTAAACCGATGTTCGGAGTTTTTTAGAAGAATTTTGTTGACTGTTTGAAATATCCTTTGACAAATAGGTTTATCTCGACGTTCCACACAACTTTCGTGTTGTAACTTTTTCCGTTCCGTCTATCATACGAGTAGATTTTTGTACTAAGGTATGCAATGAAGATCATCTAAGTCTGAATTGTGTGACAACTCAAGAATGAATGGTTCAATGACTTGATAAATGTTACACCGAGCGGAAGCTAAACAACTTGATGATGGTGTTATCGCTCAACGGTTTCAAGCTATGAAAAAGAGAAGGAGACATTTAACTCGTCGGGCTAGGGCCAGGGATTTGGATTTCGTCCGGAAAAAACGATTTCCGGCCAAATTTCCACCATTTCGGTTAGAACCGCTATAAGTGTTTACCGGACAGAAACATACAAATTTCGTAATATGTCCGAGAAAAAACTGCTCCATATTTCGAAATATGTCCGAGAAAAATTTTAGTTGCACTGCGGCGTGCCCAGGATTCGACAAATTCCTGGGTCCGCCACTGTACGCGGGTATGGATTATACGAACCCGTACCTGTACCCTCTCTACCCGATGGGTATAATGTTTTCCCATTTACATATCCATGGGTAATTTTTCATCCTATATCCTTAACCTAATAGGGTTTTTACCCGCAGCGTATGCGGGTAATGGGTACCTATTACCGTCCCTACGCGCAGGTTACTGATTTGAAGCGCATAGCCAACCCTCGCTGCATTGTCGCTAGCGCTACAAGGAAAGACAAATACGTTCCCTCCAAAAATAGGAAAGACAAATACGACGAACCTTTACAGAAGACAATACATGTACAATCGACTGAGATCTAGCGGTGGATGGATCCGGCTCTCTAATTTCAGCTGCCTTGGATGGATCCGGCTCTTCCGTTTGTCCTAGGGCGACCAGACCGTGTGAAACTGTGAAAGAGCGTGAGTTGAAGATTCTCTAGCGGTGGCGACTACATCGTGTTGGAGGATCTGGCGTCACTTTGGGAACCATTTATATTTTGGATTCGAACCTAATTAACCATTTTATTTAACAGAGTAGGTTATTAAGGTTAGGGCATGTACAATGGGGTGACGACATTATTCTCTTAGCGTTGACACGTAGGATAATTATCTAGTTGGCGGAGAGAGAATGGAGAAAGAGGAGGTTGTCTTCCCTTGGCTAAGAGATGATCTCTTACGAAATAAGAGAAGGCTAGTTTTACCATTGTACCATTTGTCTTCCCTTAGAACTACGATTTTCTACTAAAATATAATTAATTCTCATTCATTGTTAGAGATGGCAATAAGAGATAACGCATTGTACAACTTATAATTTTGCCTTCTCTAAATGACGTGAACGGCTAAGAGAAGACGTGCCTTCTCTACCATTGTACATGCCCTTATACTGGTTAACCATTGGTTATTTAGGTTCGAACCATTTTAACATTATGCAACGATGGCACTTTCCAATCTGGCAAATGTTACGTAATTAGGAGTCAGTATCTAATGTTTCCATTTTATTTTTTGAGGACAACAAGCATGAACTCAACATTGACCGGTCAAAACAAGTAAAAAAACATTGAGCGGTCAAAATCAAAACCGCATCACCAATTCCCAGTACCCAATCCCCAGAGAAAATCAAAACGAGAGTCAATCCTCGTCGCCCAGCACTAGTACGTGCAGTGCAGCAGCACGGCAAGGCAGCAGTAGGCAACAGCTCCTTCTTCTATACTCTCATCCTCTGTCGATTTGTCAATTTCCAAGATTACGACTTGGGCGTTGAAGAGGAGCAGGCGGACCACGGAGCAGAGAGGCGAAGGTTGTTGGCCGTCAACGTCGTGGGCGTCAGAGCAGAGGCGGAGGCGTGCCATGGAGCGGTTAGGTGCTGGCTCTTGCGAGGAGGCGCTGCCGCCGGCCGGCCAGAATGCGAGAGAGAGCGAGGCGCAGGCGGACGAGCGGCTCTTCCGCACGCGAAGGCGACGCGGAGACTGCGGCGGAGAGTCACTGCCGCCGGCCGGCCAGAACGCGCGAGAGAGCGAGGTGCAGGCGGACAAGCGGCTCTTCCGCACGCGACGGCGGCGCTCGATAGACATGCTAGATAGACATGACGGGTGCAGCACGATGACGGGATAACCTTTGGATGATTTGGGTCGAACCTAAATAACCTAAGGAGTTTTTAGGTGAACCGTAAGGCCCATTGGGCTCTTTTTAGCCTAATCATTAGTTAAACGGGAACCGACTCCCAATTTTAATCTGGCGGTAGCGGCCATCGGGCCATGCCCGTGCCGCTGGCGCGGACTGCCAGGTAATCTTTCCATGAACCATATATCGTCCCGCGGCGATGCGGAAGGCTAGCGTCGCCTGATGGATTTTTCCAGCGGGCCGACCCATTTGACGGATTTTTCTTTTTTCTTTTCTTCCCTGTTTTTGTTTTATTTTTCTTCTGTTTTCTTTTATATTTGTTTCGTTTTCTTTTTTGAATTTTTGTTTAGATTTTCGAAAAATATTTTTAAAGATTTAATTTTTTTAATTTGTTCAAATTCGAAATTTGTTCTGAATTTCGAAATTCGTTCAAATTCAAAATTTGTTCAAATTAAAAATTGTTCCGATTTCAAAATTTGATCAAAATCGAAATTTGTTTAAATTCGAAATTTATTTCGATTCAAAATTTGTTCAAATTTGAAATCTGTTCTGATTTAAAAATTGTTCCGATTCGAATTTTGGTTCAAATTCAAAATTCCGATTTCGAAATGTGTTCAAATTCGAAATATGCTCCGATTGAAAAATTGTTTCTATTCAAAATTTGTTCCGATTCAAAATTTGTTCAAATTCGAAATATGTTCCGATTTAAAATTTGTTCAAATTCAAAAATTGTTCGGATACGAAAATCGTTGGGATTCAAAAATCGTTTCGGATTCGAAATTTGTTCAGATTAGAAAATCGTTCGGATTTGAAATTCGTTCGGATTCGAAATTTGTTCAGATTTGAAATTTGTTCGGATTCAAAATTTGTTCAAAATCGAAATTTGTTCAGATTAAAAAATCGTCCGGATTTGAAAATCGTTCGGATTCGAATTTTGTTCGGATTCAAATTTTGTTCAGATTCGAAATTTGTTCACATTCGAAATTTGTTCGGATTCAAAAAAATTCCAATTTTGAAATTTGTTCAGATTTCAAAATCGTTCGGATTCGAAATTTGTCCAGATTCAAATTTTGTTCAGATTCAAAATTTGTTCACATTCAAAATTTGTTCGGATTCGAAATTTGTTGCAATTCGAAATTTGTTCGGATTTGAAAATCTGTTCGTATTCAAAATTTGTTTCAAATTCAAAATTTGTTTAGATTTAAAAAATTGTTTGGATTTGAAAAGCGTTTAGATTTGAAAATTGGTTCATATCTGAATTTTTTTAATATTTAATATGTTCAGATTTTCTAAAAAATATTCAGCTTTATAAAAAGTAAAATAACATTACCTTTTGTATTGGGCCGGTTTTGAGGCGGCCCATTAAGCTGCGGCTTCAGGCGACGGAAGCCTCTCGCGTCGCCTTGAAGCGACGTACAGGAGCTCCCCCGCATAGTGATACCACCACGTGAACAGGATCCCCGCGACGCGTTCCTGGGCCAGCCCATTTGGCGTCTTTTTTCTGTTTCTTTTTCGTTTCTTTTTTCTTTTCTTTTCTGTATCTTTTTCTGTTTCTCTTTTTTGTTTTCGTTTCTATTTCTTTATTTTCTTTTTTCGTTTTCGTTTTCCTTTTTCTTTTTCATTTTTTTATGTTTTTGTTTTTTCCTTTTTCTGTTTTGTTTTCGTTTCTTTTAAAAATGGAACCGTTTTCAAATTTTAAAAGGTTCCAAATTTAAAATGGTTCGAACTTAAAAATGGTGCCAAATTTAAAATGGTTCCATTTTTTAAAAGGGTTCCATTTTGTAAATGGTTCCAATTTTAAAATGGTGCCAAATTTAAAATGGCTTCAAATTAAAAATGGTTCAAATTTGTAAATTATTCATTTTTTTAAATGGTTCCGAATTTAAAATGGTGCCTAATTTAAAATGGTTCCAAATTAAAAATGGTTCCAAATTTGTAAATTGTTCTATTTTGAAAATAGTTCCAAATTTAAAATGGTGCCGAATTTAAAATGGTTCCAAATTAAAAATGGTTCCAAATTTGAAATTGTTCATTTTTGGAAATGCTTCCATGTTGAAAATGGTTCTAATTTTAAAAATGGTTCCAACTTAAAAATGGTGCCAAATTCAAAATGGTTCCAAATTAAAAATGGTTCCAAATTTGAAAATTGTTTATTTTTTAAAATGGTTCCAAATTTAAAATGGTTCCAACTCCAAAATGGCGCCGAATTGAAAATGGTTTCAAATTAAAAATCATTCCAAATTTGAAAATTGTTCAGTTTTTTAAATGGTTCCATTTTGAAAATGATTCCATTTTTAAAAATGGTTCCAACTTTAAAATGGTTCCAAATTAAAAAATGGTATGATTTTGAAAATGGTTCCAAATTTAAATGGTTTCGAATTTAAATGGTTCCAAATTTAAAAACGGTTCCGAATTTAAAACTGTCTGAATTTAAAATGGTTCTAAAATTAAAAATTGTTTCATTTTGAAAATGATTCCAAATTTAAGAATAGTTTTATTTTGAAAATGGTTTCAAATTTATGGATTCAAAAAAGTAGCAGGTATTAGCCAAAAAAAGTAAACAAAACAAAGCAGAACAGAAAAGAAAGGAAATATGTGAGAGAGAATAAGGAGGAAAGGTTGCATGTGGAGTGGGTCCCGCCCCATTTGTCTCATGTGCATGTGCATTTAGCGGATAGAAAAAGGAAAGGATTTTCACTCTCCACGTTCTGTGCACGGAGAAGGAGCGCATAAGCCAGTTCTCGTTTCTGTGCACGGAGAAGCTAGAGAATTGTTTGAATGTGCGCGCGATAGGGAATGGGCCGGCCCACGAATGGAGCTCTCGTCAAGCTGCAAGTTATTGCAATCTTGCTCTTTCCGATTTGGGGATCGTTACCTAGCGTGCAGATTCACGTCCCACGCGTCGACCAGTGCTCGATATGGAATTTGATCGATTGATCCCGAATCAGGGGATGGGGCACCGACCAGGATAGTGGATTGACTGATTGCGAGTAGATTTTAATCTCTTGCACTTGATTTTTTTTTAAATGAGGTAAAAGCTTTGCCTTTATAATAATATAGAAGGAGAAAACATAGAGCGGCTAAGGCCAAATCGAAAAAAACATTACATTTTAAGTTGTAATTTCGGCCAAATGCTTCGCACCAGTAAAAATCCAGTCTCTCATCCTCTATCTTCTGCATCAGGGTGGATGGCACCACATATTTGTTGTTGAAAACACGCGCATTCCTTCCTCCATATCTCCCACGTTTTTTGGACATTTATGACAGTAGGGGAGATCCCTACTGCCTCTATATTAAAACACCCACAAAGGGGAAGCAGCCACAATTACATAATTACAAGAAGGTTTTCTGGAATTTAAAAGGTACTGGAAAGGGAAAAAATAAAGTTGTGTTTGCTCTCCTTAGTCCTATGAACAAGGAGTCTGAAGTCTTCCTTAAACCTTGCAGCCCAGGCTGAAGTTGAAGGTGTTATTCCATTGAAGTAGAAGTTATTCCTTTCTTTCCAAATACTCCAAGCAGCATAGGCAAAAAAATCCATAAACATCTGTTTGGTCCAGTGAGCTTTTGAGTAGGCTATCAGCTCTAGTCTACTAGCAGCCACATTGGTTGATAGGGGAAAGTTCAGTTTCTCCCAGCAGCTCTTGCTGAAGTTACAATGGAAGAAAAGGTGCTCCACCGTTTCCTCAACCCCATCATTGCACATAGTGCAATTGAATGTATTACCCACATTATAGTGTCTCCTTCGTAGCATGTTCCTCGTGTTTAATCTGTCAGAAAGAAGAAGCCAGCAGAAGAATTTTATTTTGGGAATACTCTTGCTCTTCCAAATCCAATTGAATGACTCATGTGGGACTTTCTCTCTGAAGCAAAATTTGTAATACTGGCTGGAGGAATATTGGTCAGAACCCCAAAGGTAGGACCACTGATCATTAGCAGTATTGTCTAGAATGATATGAGCAGTATCTGTTTGGGCCTGCCTCAGCTCCTGGATAGCTTGCATAGACAGAGGAAGGTGAAAATTGGCCCCCAGAGTGTCTGCTGTGAGAAATTCCTTAGCCGAAACATCATCATCAAGAGAATAGGAAAAGGCTCGGGGATAAGCAACTGAAGCTAATTGGTCTTGCCATGGGTCCTTCCAAAATAAAATGGTATCCCCTTTGATAATCGTGCACTGTGATATACCTCTATAAATCGGTGAGAGTTTATAGACATCTCTCCACCAGAAAGACCCACACAACTCAGAAGAATGTGGCACCTTGTCGACATAGTACGTGTTCCAAATAAGTGTAACCCATGGTGTATCCATCTTGTTGTAGAATTTGTGCAGGTATTTAAGCAGGAGCCCTTCATTCTGAATTTTAAGATTTAGAACTCCCATACCACCCTTATTCTTGGGTCTGCACACTTTATCCCAGGCAATCAGAGAATTGCAATGCTCACCATCCTCTGTTTTCTTATTCCACAAGCAATGCCTTCTGATCTTATCGACATGTTCCAGAATTTTGGGGTGTAGCTTCAGAGCACACATAGAGAAGGTTGCAATTGAGGAGAGGAGTGTGTTGATGACTGTGACTCTCCCACTGTATGACATCATCATGAAATTGGCAGACATTGCTCTCTCAATTCTGTCCACTAATGGCATAAGATCATAAACAGTCGGTTTTGTTGTACCCAATGGAAGGCCAAGGTAGGTAAAAGGCATTGTGCCAATAACACAGCCAAAAATTCCAGCAATAACAGTTGCCTGGTGCTGTGCAACATTGATAGGAATCATAATTGATTTGTGGTAGTTAATATGTAATCCTGTGTACTGAGCATAGGTGTCAAGAATCTCCTTCATTTTCACTACGCTTTTTAGCCCCATCGGGAATGTAGTGGGTGCCCGAGACGCCGCCTCCCAATATTGAAGCACCGTGCCACGTCCGGCTCCCATGCAAAAGGGGATGGAGGGACATGCCAGCCATGAGGCCACAGCCTGCCAGATTCGCTTGGATAAGCGGCATTCAAAAAGGATGTGGCGGACAGTATCCGGTTGACATTTGCAAAGTTGACAGACCAGTTGGTGTGGCCAGCCCCTTATGGTAAGACGATCAGAGGTCCACAGCCGATTTTGTTGAACTTGATTATTGCTAAACGGATGATGCCATATGTGAGTATTTATATACAAGCTTATTTCTCGGTGAGGCAGTGACGGTAGGCTTTTTTTGTATACTGACCGGAGCCAGGATTAGAGAAAGCTCCGGCCAAAAACTAAACGCTAATAACTACCCTGAAAAGTACTTCATGACATGTCAAACCATAAAAAAAAACATGGCTCCATCGCACAGCACAATGAATGTAGATTTTGAACTCAATGCTTAACAATCCAACGAAGTAATTTGTTAATTTATTTCAACAGTAGTTGAGAAACCAAGACCTTCAAATTTTAGATCGAAGTGGCGTGACGGCGTGAGTGAGGAATGCATAACCAATCAGCAGGATACCAACTGGCGGCTCCAAGCTGAACTCACACATGCAAATCTATATACAACAATCATGGTACACCGGCAGGCGCAGCAGTATTGATGCCCAGCTCCTGTTTTCTCTGTGTCAAATGGTGTTCTGCTTTTTTCACGAGTTCAGAAGAGAGAGGCCTCAGAGCAACCCCGTGACAATCACGGTCGACGCCAGCAAAAAGCATGCTGCTCTCAAGCCCGGCCATCATCCTCTTTGAAGCCTTCAGTAGTGTTCCGATGATATTGTGCTTCTCAATCACTTGGACGTTTTGATCATGCGGGATGAATTCTATAACCATCTCGCATGTAAGCTTTTGTATCGCCAGGCACGCAGGGGTGGCGTACATGTTGTCCTCCACCATCTTCTTGAGCCTCACTACAAAATCTTCCAGGGCAACGGCTGCGGCTGCGAAATTAATATTGCTGAAAAATTAACATTACCATTCGCACGAACCGCTGCGACTAGTGATAACAGCTCTGCTTGCAGCCTCCTCTCCCGACACTACTGGATGTAGCTCCTCCTCTGTAATGCGGAATGCTCGACTTGGCCACCGCCACTTGGGTTTTCTATGTCGTTTCTGCTTGTTGTAATGCAACTGACGACACGCTCCCATAACCTGGGCGTAGCTGTACTACATGCTTTTGCTTGCATAGGAAGCAATTCTTCGAGTACCTTCATTTATATTGGCCCATATTATTTTGGTTTATGCCAAAAACTTGTGGTGTGCAATTGGTGCTATAAGTAATTTGATTAGTTCAATTAATTAGAGAAAAGGAACAACGCTCTATGTCATTCAGGCATACCTTTCGTAAGGTTGGTTCCTTGACATAGTTGCTCATATTCTTCAAAATGACTGCTGCGCTAATACGACAGCCCGTGCTGATTTCTACTTCCACAGTATTTGTTGCACTTATTTCGCATTTGATGGTCTCTATTTTCGAGTTGAGAAATTCACTAAGACAATTGACAACATCTTCTCTTTCGAAGCTCTTAATAACCTCTGAATCACTTGACAGCATGGCTAGTGCTTCACCAGCCTTTTCTTTAAGTCGGCATGCAGTTTCCTGAGCTTCTTTCATCTTCTTCTCCGCAAGTGCTTCTGCGGCTTGGTCCACCTTTTCTTTTTCTGTGTTTGCGCTGACGATGTTGATAATGTTATTTGTTGCCTTGTAGGTTGTTTGTCGATCTTCCTTTTCTCATCTTTCAGATAGTCTACCATCCAATCTTTAGTAAGGAAGATGTGTAGCACACTTTTGATAAGTTTTTCTCTTCTCCCCGTAGCAGAGCTTGCTGGATGATGCAAGAATATTTGTGTAAGAATCCCTATAGCATGCATCTGTAGCTCTATGATCCTGCTGTTACTCTTCATATCCATCTCCAGAACACCCTCCAAGTTGCTAGCTGCATTATGATCATCTGCAATTAGGCTGCACATCTCTTCATCGGTGCTCCCTGGGGAACCCATGAGCCGGCTCACCACTTTCAGTGATCCGTCTACTACCTTGGTCTATGCAGCGTTGTTCTTGATATCTTCTACTAATTTGTCTGAGCTGACAGGTGCAACTACTCTTGAGAGGAGATCCTTGGTGTTGCATATGAATCTGCAGTTATGTCTATCGTGGGCCAAGTTCTCTAGAATTCTCAAGCCTGGCAAAACCAGATCCTCATCAATTTCTTCACCATTCCCCATTTGCTTGCTATCTTGCTCTAGGGTACCACCATTCTTCGGAGCACAGTAGTTCTTGCAAAAAAAATCTAGGCAGACGTAGAATATGATCCTGAAAGGGTTTTTCGAATCCCGCTGGTTACCAACTAAAAAAGATATTATGAAATTCTTCTTTTTCTTCCACTTGCTGCGCCCAATTAGAAAGGGCAAGTGGAGAGCTTCTTGATCACCGGTGTTATGACCTGAGCTGTCAAGGAGAGAGGATATGCATTCTAAGGCTCCTGGAAATTGAGCAAGGTTGAGGTGACCAGCAAGATGTTCCACAATCCTTGCAGCAAACCATCTCATCTCTCGTTCAGTGGGCTTCTCCAAGCAAGGGTTCCGATTAGGTTCTGAATTCTTTGTCTCGGTGACCGAATCAACAGCTGGGTTATCGGTACTGACATATCCTCATCAATCAGCATAGTTAGTACCCTTCCTCCAGACACACAGTCCTCTGGTAAATGCGAATCCAGCAAGCCGGCATATGTAATCAAATTCCATCTCCTTGTGGACCCGAGGTTTTTGCACACATCTGCTTTGTTTCATGCAAGTATCCATCAAGTACTTCAGGTATTAAACCATGTTGCAGGTAACTATATCCACCAAGTCTTCATCAGCAGCCGATTCGATTATCATAACGATATGTATATTGCACCGTGAGCAAGAGATACATAGTAGAGTAAGTTCAATGCCGGCTTCAAGTTTGCTTCACTTGCATCTCCACCAATGCTGTGTATAGTCTTGCTCTGCTATACGAATCACCGATAGTGTAACACAGATTATTGGTCCGGCAAGCAAAATACGCGGCTGGGGAAAATATGATGAACATGGTGATATATAATATTTTTAATACCAGTATATACACTTGTCTCTTCAGCCATTTTCTCATAGGCAATTGGGTATGTTCATGATGATGCTCTTCTCCCCATGAGAAAATTTTGCCAGCGAGACGAATAATCCAGTCTCCAAAGAACGCAAAGCGATAACCTCCCATCCCGTCTGATAGCCTGTCACTTGTTCCAATTAGAGCAGGACACGAGTTTAACATAAAATTAAAATGCCAGAAAAAATGGATAGGCTATGCAGTACTGGGATTATTTTTTTCTTTTTGCGGGGAAAAAGTGAATGTATCTATTGTTACTAGATAGTTGCATCCCACTATCTGTTTTTTCTGTTCTCCCAGTCTGAATTTTCTCTGCCCATCAGATCACAATTTAAAGACACAAATTCCTTTCTAAAGATCCAAGTTTTGTTTTTTGCATTAAAGGATCCAAGTTGTTTGACTAATTAATCTCTCCCTGCATCATTGCTTCTGCAATTACTTCCCTTCACCACCCCTCCAACTTCCCATCCTCAGACCAAGCCATATTGATCCATTGCCGACCCGTGTCATCGCTCGATTTACTACACGTCATCGGCCCATCGCGGTGTCTGCAAGGATCAGCAGCGTTGGGGTCCAGAAGCGCCTGCAGCAATCGGTACTGGCGAGCCGGTGACCACATGCCTACCCGGGCATCGCCACCTTCGTCGTCTCCGCCTTAGCATCTGGATGCCTATGTTTCCACATGCAGTTTGCTTGAGACTCCGACAACAACATCCATGTTCCTTTGCATCCAGTATTATCGATCTGCGAATCCATGCTTGTACCCTTCTATGTGTTCCAACGGAGCCGGGGTATTACAGTATGGTTGTTGATTTCTTTTGATACTTGCTTCTGTTTTTGTATGTCGCAAGGATGTTTGGAAGGCGCTTGATGGAACGTCCCAACTACCTAACATATTAGATTTTCACATATTTAAGACCTTTTAGATGGTGAGAACCTTAAGCTCTACTCTCCTTTTGTCTCCAGATTTTTCTCAGCTTAGCTACCAACTTATACCTTCTCGCTCCTTCTTTTAAAAATTACGGTTACTTTTGTGCTATGTTGAGCATCCCTGCTATTTGTGTCTTTTAGTTAATTTGCAGGATTCTATTTTGCCCATTGCAACTAACCTGTGCAGATTCAGTGTTCTGTATCTCCGTTGTTGTGCTCATACGGTTTGCGGCCACTAAATTTGACAGATTCTAGTAAAGCTGATTTATCCATATACATATATTCGTCGATCAATATCACATTTCAATTTTTTAGCTTCTAGGGATGCTCTAGTACCATAGATAATTAACCTCTGAATATTTCTTAATCTATCTTGTTAATCAGGAACTGAATGGCAAGCACTAACCCGGCAGCCTGCACGAATGCGATGGTGGTCAGATTCCAAAAGTCGACCCCCTTCAGATCGGTGACGAAGCCGCCAAGGAGGACAACAGTAGCCCACAAGAGCGTCAGGGCGCCGATGCCTTGCAGGCCAATTCGGGCCAGCGCCACGAGGACCGCGTATGTGTTGATGATCTTAACTTCTGGCCGCCGATGAAGCTTCTCATCCGAAGAAGCGTCCAGCTCATCTCCCAGGCCCTGGAGCTGCCGCTTCTTATTCCAGTTTCCAGATGCTCCCCCGCTCCGCCATACTCCGGTAGCCATTTTCACCCGTGCTATGGTGGACAAGCGGTCTATGGGTTCTCTTCGGTTTTCACCTTAAACCTTGTTTGGCTCCTAATTTGAATAATAATTTGGGTCGGATAGAGAGAATGATTAGCTGGAAACGGTATCAGTAACATAGGAACCGCGAGCTCACATGTAAGCAAAGAGAACTTCCTTAAAGAAAGACTAGTTGAATTGGCGCGGCGACACGCCGCGCCCTTGATGAGAATATTTGTGATAATTTATTTATTGTTTTAGTTGCGTTGTATATATTGTATAAGGGAAGGCGCTAGTTCTAATCTGTATAATGAACTTAGCTGAAATTCAATTTGAAAGCGATCCTTAATTAGAGGAAACGTATTTGCATTTTCTCGAAATATGTATCTAATCAAGCATTTTTTGAAATGCAACTACATAATTAGAGAGTTTTAAATTATATTGCTTCGAAATATGTTTGTTAAACTGAAATGATCAAACATGGTTTAATTCTGCAATATTTTTCTTATTTACCACCATATTCAGATGAATTATATTATGCTTACCTACTAACATTTACCAAATTGAGCATTAATTTAAATTTGAAAATGGACGTACTCAAAAATATTTTTAGGGTTGAAATTGTTGGAATTCAAAAGAAGCTTACGTTTGAAAAGGGTCTAGTTTTAAAAAAATGTTCATATTGGGAAGTTAGTCAGGTTTGAATTGTTTTCACTTTACGAAATTGCCAGATTTGGAAGTCGTCTCACATTTCTTTTATCTTTTTCTTTTCCTTAAATAATACTCTAAATATCTGTGTTTTTTTAGACAGATGAGTTCGTTGTTATAAATTACTGTTGTGTCATTGTGGGAAATAGTTGTTCTGATTAAGTTTTAAATCGAAATTTTATTTTACAGGTTCAACGTAAAATATATTTGGGAACGACTCAAATAATATATTCGGGAAAAGCTGATAGAATATATCTGTACTGAATTAGAATTTGTTGTTTTGAGTATCCACGAATATTCAGCAGTTTCAAATGTTTTTCCATAAGCTCCACAGTTGATATAAAAAAATTTATAAGCTCCATAATTTATATAGAAAGTTATATTAGTTGTTTTTTTAAAAGAAACTTGCAACAATATTTTATGGGGAGGGGGATATTTGTTGTTAGAAAATCCAACAAATCTTGTTTGGAATCTGTCTTGAAAGTAATTGAAATTTGTTGATTTTTTTTTTTTTGGGAGAGGAAGATTTGTCAGGGGATTTATTTTTCTTTTTTGCATTTTGTATGTATGATTTGGAGGATTTTAAGTAGTAAATTAAAATGTTTTAGTTCTTGTGGAATTCTGAAATCTATGTTGGAACTTAGAAAGAAATTTAATATTTTGGAGAGAATGTTTTTTTTTGGGAAAACATTTTCTGTTTTTTTTACGTGATTTGCATTGATGTAATTCATGAAATTAAAAATTTTAATTATGTTTATTGCTGAATTATATTTTCAAACTCACCAAAAAATTATTCGTTTTTGTCTGTACGCATTTTGTATGTATGTTTTTTTGAATTATTGTAAATAATAAATTAAAAGTATTAAACCGTTGTGATTTTTTTTATCTGTTAATGAGGCCTTATGTACTATTTGAAATTTTTAAGTTTCGAAATATTTTTGGAAAGGTCCCAAAGTTTCTGAAATGTAGATTTTGGATTGTAACAAATTTGTAGAAATTGGTTTCAACTTATTTGAATTTGTATTTGGATAATTACAAAAGTTTTTGGAAATAGAAAAAGAAAACACAAAGAACAAAAAAAATAGAGAAGGCCGGGCCGGGCGCACAGCAAGCGGCCCAGCCCAGTAGCAAGCCTGCCTCCCAAGCCCAGTCCCACAGTGACGTCGCGGCGACGTCACTGGTGGACGGGTCGACAGCGGCGGCGTGGAGCTCGCCGGAGCCGCGACGGCGAGCTGGGACGCGGCGCTGGGCGCGTAGGGTGCGCCTGGACGCGGGCGACCTAGAGGTGGCGGCGCAACCCCTAAATGGTCGTCGGAGCGACGCCGCCGGCGCGCGGACGCGGCGGAGGACGACGACCATGCCGGCGCCGATTCCGGCGCGGATGCGACGTTTCGGGAAGCGGCGCTCGGCGAGGAGGCGCAGGAGGGGACAGCGCACCTCGCTATGGGCGACGATATGTGCGGGGAGGGCCGTAGAGGCGGCGGCGCGCGCCGTCGCCGCCCGCGGCGTCGCGGGAGAGAGGAGAGGAGGGGGATGTGGGCGGCGTTTTTCATCTGGGTCCCTGATTTTTTTAGAAATCGCGTTTAGGTCCTTCGCGGCGGTTTTTCTGTGAAGGATGTGTGATTTTTTGGCTCCCCTGTATTTTTTTGCAAAAAATGGCAACGGGGTGTGAGGATGACATGTGGGGCCCACCGCGTACTGTTCATACTGTTCATTTTCTACGGTACGTGCTACAGTGCGCGGAGCGAGGAGAGAGCGAGGATTTGCCCAAGTTTAATATAGTGAGTAAATGGCAACAGGGTGTGAGGATGACATGTGGGGCCCACCGCATACTGTTCATACTGTTCATTTCCTACAGTACATGCTACAGTACGCGGAGCGAGGAGAGAGCGAGGATTTGCCCAAGTTTAATATAGTGAGTAATAATTCTCGAACTAGAGTTATGAGAGACCTCGATAAGAAACTGTTGGCTTCTAGGATCGGACTATCAGCCACCGTGGAAGCTTGCCGTACACCAGCAGCCACACACACATTATTCTTATCCAGTTTTTTTTAGAGAAATTATTCTTATGCAGTTGCTGCGTTGTTCCTCAAGAAGGTTATGACCTGATGGGCCTTCATGTGCTGCACAGTCATATGCCTTGTAGGTATCCAATACTACCCGTAAGGGCTCGCTTGGATGGTCGCTTGAGAAAACAGCTCTGTAATATTCTACTCCCAAGTCTAGATACATCCACTTGTGCTGCATAACAAGTCAATTAAATTGGAACCAACCAGCGCTAGATTTTTAGGAGGGCCTCGGTAGGTCCATGTAAATTTCCGATCGGTTTGGCTAATATACGACCAACCAATCGAGGCCTAAAGCGGTAAGTGTTATTTGCTCCCGAGCTCCAGTGCTCCCTCCAGTTAAAAAAAATATGAAAATTATATTTATGAGTTTCAAAAAATTCTAAAAAAAAGCACGGGTGTAGGTAATGGTGAATCCCATAGACGTGTAAAATTTCAGTTTGAAATACTTTATATTATGGGCTATACAAAATAACAAAATATGGTAAAACTTAGAGATTTGGAAATAGGCATATTTAGATCCACAATTTGCCATTTTTGTATAGCTCAAAATACAATGTATTTGGAGTTGATATTTTACACGTTCGTGAAATATATTATTGGCTACTCCCATTTTTTTTCAGAATTTTTTGAAACTCATAAATATGAGTTTCAAATTTTTTAAATTGGAGGGTTCACTGGAACCCGGAGCAAAAAGTCTCTACCGGGCCTAAAGGTGATATATGTTTATCATTCCTATCTTGTCACAACCAGATTGACATTCCTTACTTCCTTAGTCCCTAATCGTTTTGTTAAGCAGTCTGCAATCTGTCGTTTTGTTAAGCAGTCTGCAATCTGTCGTCTAGAACTCACATACTCATTTTATGATGCCAACATCTAGCTTCTCTTTGATAAGCGATATGTCTATTTCCAAATGCTTAGTTCCACCATGCTTAAATGGATTGTTTGCTAGGCTTATGGCTGACCTTCATCACATCACACATTCAGACTTTCTTCTCCTAATACCGTCGATTCTCTTAAGAGGTAACTTACACATATTCCAGAACATGTTTATCACAACAGTATTCTATTTTCTATAATCGGGAGGGAGACAGGCATCACGCACAAAGTACAAAGTAGAATCTAGTATTCAGTCGCAGCAGTCTCGCGGATCTCCAAAACAGACAATGCCAACGCCAATGCCAACGACAACAACCCTGGATTTTCCAGCACTTTAAGACGACGACCAACTCGTAGTACAACTACATCTTGCTGCTGCTGACGCCCCGGCGTGTTGGCCCCATCTCCCTCGCGAGGTTCCGGAGCACGTACTTCTGAATCTTGCCGGTGGACGTCTTGGGCAGCTCGGCGCGGAACACCACGGTCTTGGGCACCATGTACCCGGCCATGCGCTCCCGGCTCCACGCGATCACCTCCGCCGGGCTCACCGCGGCGCCTTCCTTGAGGCTCACGAACGCGCACGGCGTCTCGCCCCAGAACTCGTCGGGCCGCGCCACCACCGCCGCCTCGTTCACCGCTGGGTGGCCGTACAGCACCGACTCCACCTCCACGCTGCTGATGTTCTCCCCGCCGCTGATGATCACGTCCTTGGACCGGTCCCGGATCTCCAGGTACCCGTCCGGGTGCATCACGCCCACGTCCCCCGTGTAGAACCACCCGTCGTCCCGGATCGCCGCCCTTGTCGCCTCCTCGTCCCTGAAGTACCCCATCGTCACGCACCCGCCTCGGAGCACGATCTCGCCCATCGTCGCGCCGTCGCGCGGCACGCCGCGGCCGGTCTCACCGTCCACGATGTCCACCTCGGCCATGCCCGGGGTGCGCACGCCCTGCCGCGCCTTCAGCCGCGCCCGCTCCGACGCGGGTATCCTGTTCCACTCCCCCTTCCACGCGCACGACAGAACCAGCCCCGCCGTCTCCGTCAGCCCGTACCCGTGGCTCACGTCGAACCCGATGGCCTCCGTGCGGTGCAGCACGGCGGCAGGCGGCGGCGCGCCGGCCGTAAGGACGCGCACCTTCCCCGGCAGCGGCTTCCGCACGCCTTCCGGCGCGTTGGCCAGCATGTTGAGCACCACGGGCGCGCCGCAGAGGTGCGTGACCCCGCGGGAGGCGATGGTGTCGTACACCTCGGCAGCGTCGACGCGGCGGAGGCACACGTTGGTGCCGCCCACCACGGCCATCCCCCACGGGAAGCTCCACCCGTTGGCGTGGAACATGGGCAGCGTCCACAGGTACGTCGGCCGCTCCGGCACCGCCCACGACACCAGCGAGTCGAAGGTCACCACGAAGATGCCGCGGTGGCAGTGCACGACGCCCTTGGGCGCCGACGTGGTGCCGGAGGTGTAGTTCAGTATCATCGGGTCCCACTCGCTCTCCGGCCGCAGCCACTTGAACTCCGGGTCCCCCGTCTCCAGGAGCCGCTCGTACGTCATCAGAGCAGCGTCGGGCGTCGGAGGGAGGTCCTTCTCGTGCGGGTCCTCGACGAGCACGACACGCGGGGCCGCGTGGCCCGGCGGGAGTAGGCGGAGCGCGTCGTCGAGGACCGAGAGCAGAGCATGGTCGACGAGGACGAGCTTGGAGCCGGAGTGGCGGAGCAGGACGGAGACCGTGCGCGCATCGAGGCGCGTGTTGATGCTGTTGAGCACGGCGCCGCTCATCGGCACCCCGAAGTGCGCCTCGTACATCGCCGGCACGTTCGGCAGCAGCACGGACACCTGGGGAAATCGATTCACGCCATCGATCGAAGGCACGCCAAATTCAGTTCAATTCAATTAACCTGGTTGCAGAATCGACAGAGGAAATCAATCAAGGCAGGGGATGGACGTGTGCTTACGACATCGCGGCGGGAGACGCCGAGGGAGACGAGCGCGGAGGCGAGGCGGAGGCAGCGGCGGTAGGTTTGGGACCAGGTGAAGACGGTGGAGTGGTAGACGACGGAGGGGCAGTCGCCGTACACGGTGGCGGCGCGCTCCAGGAAGCCCAGCGGCGTGAGCGGGCACGAGTTGGCCGGGTTCGCGCCGAGCTTGTCCATGGCCGCCGGATCCGGAGCGACGATGACGTCAGCTGCGACCTACACGGGCACTAACTACTCGTGGCTGGCTGTTGTCGGGAGGACAGAGCGGAGCAGAGGAGACTACGGATCAGAGCGAGTGACACGAGGCTTCGTCTCCAACGATACAAGAAGGGGGAGCGAGACGCTACGGGGGCTGCTCGATGGGAATCGACGGCCACAGTCAAGTCAACTATTTCTAGAAAAAAGCCATATCTTTCCTGAGCTCTGATTTTTTGTGAGACCATGCTTAGTCAACGTCATGGACTGACTGACAGTAGTTGGGTTCCTCTTGGTGCCATTTCGTTCTTACATGCCAAACTGGACCTTTTTTTTTCTTTTTTTCTTGACGATGTTTCAACATTTACGACTGACCAACATTTCCTTTGACTCCTACACATTTTGACATCAGCATCAAGTTCATACTTAAATTTGAGCTAGCTCAAACTTAGTCGAGTTAAAGATCGAGCTATAAACATTGGCTCATCTTGTTATGTAACGATCTCAAGTCGATTGAAAATTCCTATATGCAATAGTAATATTTTTGCTATCTAGTTAAACCATATAAACACCATAGCACTATAAATAGTGTTCCAATTAACTCTAATATAAATTTCTTCAAACTACTACTACTACTCTCCCTATTTAGATGACGTACTTGTTGTACTCTCGAAAAAAAGATGACCTACTTGTTTTGCTTGTTTTACCATCATTTTTTATAGTAAAATATGTAATATATATCATAAAAATTATGCAATTTCATATAAAAAGAGCGAGAAGGGTAGATTCAACAAATATTAACCGTTAAGCAATATATCCAACGGTACACGTCATTCCCGTGCTTAGTGATAAAACATGCTCCGCTCCAACATCGCACATCTCCCCTGACGCACTAAGTAGATCCAAAATTAGAGTCACAAATCGTCTCACACGTGTCCAGAAGCAATCATGTATGCGACACTCGCCGGGGATGCACAAGTCGTCGTTCCTGCGCTCGCCATGCCTCCCCGCGAGGGCTGCACAAAATTACCAGACGATTATTTTGCACGCATTATTTTGTTTTGCGGATATTTGTACGGTAGAGAAGATGTTACTTTGTAATTTCTTGCATATTTGTTACGTGTACATGTGTTTTTTAACGCACGTAAAACAAGGATGCCTCTTAAACAAGTACTTCTCACAAACAATAGGACATGTTTTTATTTCGGAATTGCTAGTTCTCAGTCGACTGAGAACTCGTGAGTTCTCAGTCGACTGGCTCTCACCGTAAAAAATGTCTCGTGATTCGTGCACTTCGTCTTCCTCCTCGCGTCGACGGCGACGTCGGCGACAAGCCCGAGGGCGCAGACGGGGGTGCCGTGGTGAGCGGCAACGTGGCGCGGGGACGCCGGCAAGGCCTCGGACAGGACCTCGCCGGAGGCGGGGACGCCGGAGGCGAGCGGCAGCGAGGCGCGGCATCGCAGTCGGAGGAGAGGAAGGCGGCAGCCGGATGAGAGGAAGACGAAGACGACGGTGAGGGCCGGTCGACTGAGAACTCACGAGTTCTCAGTCGACTAAGCTCCAGTCACTCCCTTTTTATTTAGTTCTTCTATGTCTCGCTCGATCTTGAAAAAATTAAGTTTATTAGCTTAGTGAAAATTATAGCTTGTACCTTTTCGTTATTACATATTTTTTCAGAATAGCGTCACAAAATTGCAAATTTACGTGTTCCATGTTCACGCACCCAAAACATACTCCAAAGACGTATTTGTATTGAGTGGAGATTTCTTACTCCCGAGATCTGGTGTTCTTGTGTTTTAAGAAAATCAAAAATTAAATTTGAAAGTTTAAAAAAATGTGAAAAATCATGGATATTCTCTATGACGTATTCTAAAAACGTGCAAATTTCAATTAGAATTACTTTGCATTTTGAGCTACACAAAAAAGACAAATGCACATATATGAGTATTGTGTATCGAATCTTCAATTTTTTAAAGACTTTGTCATTTTTGTGTAGCCCATAATATAAAGAATTTTGCGTTGTGATTTTACACTTTTGTAAGCTACATCATAGACTGCATACATAATTATTTTCTACTTATTTACATTTTCTAAAAAATATATATATTTTTACAATAAAGTGAGCACTGTAGCTCGGGAGCACAAATGACCTTTCGTATTTGTATTGCTCTTTTCAGTAGATGATCATGCCAGGTAGTTAGTATCAGAAGCCTAATAGATAAGCTTTATCTATGTACTCACTCCGTTCCAAATTACTTGACTTTCATATATCCAAATATGGATGTATGTACACACTAAAAGATGTCTACATACGGATGAGCCAAACACGTTGCTGCCACGTACTCAGTATCGGAAGCACGTGATGCTCGGAAGTGTTGTTTTCAGAGAGTTTTGCGTGCGCTGCTCGCTGTGTTTAGATAGGATAGGATGGGTGTAAAAATCCAGGAGGTCAGCCGTGACGGCAGCAACGTAGCATCGTCGTGGGCGTGCGTTGCTGCCAGGGCAGAGGAGTGATGCGACGGATGATAGTGTTGCGAATGGCGATGCCATACAATTTGTGCTTGACCGACAGCGAGCGGTCGATCGAAAGTTTTGTTTCCAACCGTGTAATGTTGATCGAAAGTTCCGGCGGGAGAAAAATCTTATACGACCGGGTCGTATAAGGCAAATCTCAAAGAAAACAGGCTACCGACAACTCCCCTGCCTGCTGTGCCGCCATGACCACCAGCGAGCCGTACGTCCCGCTGCTCTCCCGGGCGACAGGGGACTCACCTGCCTGCTCTGCTGTGCCGCCGCGACCAGCGGCGAGCTGTCCCCGCTGCTCTCCCCCGTCGTAGAAGACGACGCTCCTCGCCGCCGACCAGGCAACCAACGGTGCTAATTTGTTGATTTGGCTACGATGTTCTGTTCTTCTAAATCGAATTTCTTCCTACGAAGGATATATGTGCCACATTCAGTGTGGGAGAAAATTCCGAAAACAAATTTCTCGTCCTCGACTGATTGAACCATAGACCCATAGTTCCTCGGCCAAACATCTTGCACACTGACACAATTTCTGACGGAGAGGAGCCAAAAGAAGGAACCATCGGCGTGTGCTTACGACGTCGCGGCGGGAGACGCCGGGCGGAGGCGAGGCACGAGTTGGCCGGGTTCGCACCGAGCTTGTCCATGGCCGCCGGAACCGGGCCGACGACGACGACGTCAGCTGCGACCTGCACGGCCACTTGCTACTCGTGGTTGGCTGTTGTCGGGAGAACAGAGCGGAGCAGAGCAGGCGCAGCGGATCGGATCAGAGACAGTGACACGAGGCTGAGGACGAGGCCACGGTGCGGTACAAGAAGGAGAAGCAAGGCGCAACAGGAGCCGCTCGATGGTCATGCACTAGCAAGTCAACACATGTCTATCCCTCTGCTCGCTGCACATGCCCCTCTCATCTCGAAAAAGAGATTCGCGTGACGACCCAACGCGCGTGACTCATTTGATTCATTCATTAGGCTTTAGGAGCCTACCGGAAGTGCAGATGTAGCTACAGGCTGCTTCCTTCCTAGCTAGAGGTTGAAGACCTAATCCCCACATAATGGCACAGAGATCTCTGTACAGAACCGGGAGAATACATAATAGTGAGGAGGACGAGGTAGGCGATAACAGATACAGTTTTACTCAATGCAAACCTAGTTCTTTACATTCCCAGTTTTGGTCCGGGTTGCTTGAGGTTCCTGATACTTTCTATCATTGCTATAAGCGCATAATTGGTGACCGCAAAAAACATACTTGGGTTGGTTAAAAGCCTTTGTGTCAAAGCTTCTCAAGATAATATAATATAATATATGTTATACACACAATGTTACCGATCACCGAGTTATAGGAAGCAATTTTGACTATCTAAAATTTAGGAGGTTTCTACGTGAAGAAACCAAAGTCCTATGGTGTAAGTTGATTGACACTTGTAGCCAGGTTTGTCTTACCGACTCGCTAGATAAAGTGAGTTGGTTGTTGACCAAATCAGGAATGTTTTTAGTGAAATCAATTTATTCCTTTCTTATTGCACAAAGAGTTTCTTTTCCCTACAAAAAATCATGGAATCTCAAATTACCTTTGAGAATCAAAGTCTTATGTTGGATTCTGATCAGGAATAAAATCTTGACCAAAGAGAATTTGAAAATAAGGGGATGGAAAAAAGTAGAATTGTGTGAGTTTTGTGACAGGCATGAAACTACAGAGCACTTATTCTTTTTCTGTTCCCTCGCAAAGTATGTGTGGACAGTAACAAGTATTGCGTTAGGGGCCGATCTGGCTCTGACGAGTTTCCTTGACTGATATGATAGATGGCTAGTAAGTTTCACTATTAGAGAAAGAACTCCTATTATGCTTGGTGTTGTAGCTGTCTTTTGGGCTGTTTGGAAGACCAGGAACAAATCCTGCTTCCAACTTATCAGACCGAAAGAGCCTACTAACGTTTTGTTGTATATGTGCAATTTCTTGCATGTTTTTTTTTTAGAAAAGGGCAGCCCAGCCTCTGCATCGATTGATGCATACGACTTTTATTGATTTATTCATCAAAAGTCTGACAAGGAGTATACATCAAAGAGACCCGAAGCCTCCACACAACACCTACACACCCTGACAATGAGAGCAAATCATGACAGCAGAGCCTTGTGATCCGAAGACAAGAAACACCCCATCTGCTAGAAACCGGTAACATTTGCATACCCCAAGACACCCTCTAGGCGACCGAGAGCGCTCATCCGGTCTAGCAAACTCTTAGCGAGCACTCTAGCATACGCTACAGAAGCTGTCACCGCCATCGAACCACAAAGTCATCTTCAGTGCAGAAATCCGCATAATTCTCACCAGGCCTGCCGTCGATGTCACCATGGCACCAGACTGTGCCTCCTCCCTGCGCGCGTCCATCATCACGCGTCCGTCGTCGGGACCCCGCTGCTCCATGCCGCCGGGACCCGCCGTCTGCCTTGCGGTAGATGAAACACCACTCCTCCTCTTGCCCGTCCCAACCAGCACCTGCTCCAAAACGATGCCCTCAGGAGGGAGAACGACTCTGAAACAGCCATCATCGTCCGATCCGGGAGACCTAGATCTAGGGTTTCCCCTGGAACATCCCGAGCTTGGTGACGCGACCTGCAACGACGATGCCTCTAGAAGGGAACGGCGTGAGAGACGCCGCCATCGTCCACAAAGACCGTAGTCGGCGCGATTTTCACCGGAGGCAGCGTCGCCCAGAACTCGCCGCTGGGTGGATACGTGAGCACCGTCGCCATGAAGACGGGCGCCGCCGAGGGAACGCCGGTAGAGGACCTCCGGCCGCCTCACACCAGCCTCATCTCGCGCCCTAGCTGGCCAAAGCCGAGCCAAGACGGATCTGGCCGAGATGCCAGATCCACAGCCACCGCCGCGGCCCATGGGGCCGCCGCTCGCCGTCGCCCGGCCAGGGAGCCACCCTGGCCGCTGTGCCCGGGGCGCCCCAGCCGCGCCCGGAGCCGCCGCCACTTCCTCCAGCCCTAGGCCGTTTGGCGTCGGGCGCCGCCACCACCGCGGCCAAGGCCAACGGCTGCGGCGGCGGGCTTGGCCGACAGAGAGTAGGGGAGGGGCAGTGCTGGGTTGGAGTCCCCCTGGCGTCACCCTGGGGTGGCGGCGCGAGGGGGTCGGGGAGCGGGGCATGTATGGGCAAAACAACATAAAAGCGGTACGTCTTCAAGGAATGCTATGGCGGGGGGCAGACATCATAGCGAAAGTGGCGCGGGAAATCTTCGAGCGGAGCCATGGATGGAATCCAATTAACCGCAGGATTGGATTGTGATCCTGCTTCCCCCGAGCTTTGGCGTGCCATCTTCCTCTCTGTACTGTCAGATTAACTAGAGAAAACTAGTAGCAGTTTAAGACTGTGTAAAAAAACTTTGTTTTGGATTGTGGTCCTGTAATGGTTCTCGTTGCTTGTGTTACTTGTTATTTTTGGTTGTTCGTGGAAGTAGGGGTAGAGAGTTTCTTTCATTAATTTAAAATCCTTGTATCGGATCCTGTTATGGACACTTGAATGAAATTGGGGACTGTTCTGGGTTCCTTTTCCTCGAAAAAAGAACAGGCAAACAGTGTGCATCTCTGTTCTCTCCCGGAGGTATGGTCCGTTTGTATCTCTCTTTTTATTGTGTGCAACATAAAAAAGGTTAAAAGGTGTACTCTCCCTGCTTCAAGCCATGTCTTTATTTTTCTATTAAATACGTAAATAAGAAGGATATTTTAGGAGGGGAGGCGTTTTGACTCCGATCTCACCTACTAATGGTTGATTTTTTTTTGAAAAATAGTAAACCATTTCAAAAAATTCTGAACAAAAATTAGTGATGGACATATACACGCTTTCGACATACCTGGCAAGTTTCATGGTGAAATAACATTCATAGTACTCTGTGCAAAAAGAACAAAGTCAGTGATCTAAAAATATATATTTTGAAATCTCATTTTGGTCACTGGTTTTTTCTTTATTGCACAGAGCACTACGAATGTTATTTTAGCACGAAACATGGCAAGCATGTCGAAAACTTGTGTGTGTTACTCACCAATTGTTTTCATAATTGTTGGAAATGTTTTACTTTTTTTAAATTGTTTATTCAACCAGGAGCAAGTGAGTTCGGGAGTCAAATTGAATTTCTGATATTTTAGTTACTACAGTACTAAAAAATCTAACACTTTTCTTGATAATACTGTAAAAGTACTATATGTAGCAAGTTATCATTTTTTCTGCTAATAATCAAAGATTATGCTACGAGTCATTCACCGAACTCCTGTGTCACCTTGATGTCGATATGGGTAGAACAAAAAAAAAATCTACGCGAGTCGATCGATTTGGCGTAAAATTTGGATCGTGCCAATGTTTTCGATTAATTTTTTTTTCTACTCCCATTGCAACACACGGACTTTTTTGCTAGTGATTTATAAAGCTCTTTACTCCTAACAAAATGTGCCCCCAATTTTGAAGGATCGGTTAGAGATGGCTTTAGAGAGCTTGCAATCCGTGATTGTAAAACTCTTGTTTATCAATGTTTTATGAAGCTCTTTACCCCTCAAAAAATGACTCCAATGTTTTATTACTTGGAGATTTGAGGACAGTTTTAAAAGCCGCCTCTAAAATTGTATTATTTGAGACATTTTCAGGAAGTGCCCTAAAGCTAGGGTGAATTGTGTCATAGTTGGAAGTTTTAGACGCACTAATAGCTCTACGAGGACATTGTGTAGCGGACGCCGCTCGGTGTTTTTCCATTTAAACATGTCATCCTGAAGTGTACCCTAGCTCCATGCATACGTGTATCGGAATAAGGCAATTGCACTACATATGCCGTAAGAAACAAGTCGTCCGATCTTGTTGTAGCAAGATCACGCAATGCATATGCCTTATGTCTCAGTAATTTATTACCACATCGTACGATGAACTAGACCTTGAATCAAACGTTGCAGTCAGCTTCCAAAAACACATATATGCATTCCAAAGATGCATGCGCTCGTGTGTATATATACATGAGGGCCGGCGTGCGTGCAATGTCGACAAGCAACAATAGCTAGCAGCCTAGATCGATCTCGACGCAAATCATCAATGTCTCACCAATACGATGGCAACGACGTCCCGGGCCAAGCGTCTCAACAGCCGAACGCCGGCGCCAGCGTCACAGTCACCGACAACGACGACGACGACCGTCCCCAACCCAGGACGATGAACGTGAAGCTGCTCTACAGCAACATGTCGCCGAGTGAGCGGATCGCCGCCGACGCACTTCTCGCCCTGCAAGACGAGGAGGAAGAGTGATGAACGCACGTCGGCCTACGTCTCGAGGAAGCAATGCATGCATGTTATCACGTCAACTCGCTAGATATATATGTCTTTAGTTTGCTGCTGTTAGTTTACTATCTCGTTCGCTCTACCTAGAATCTGGAAATATACATGTTTTGGGATCTGTTGCAGTTGCTATAAGGAAATATTTCGCATTATCTTGTTAATGTTCAGCCTTTTATGTTGAAGTCTTGCGACATTACGTTTTTTTGAATGATCTTGCGACATTACGTTGAGTGGAGGTGACACCTTTTCTTGTCTTGTATATGCGCCTCCGCTAACCAAATGATTTTTCTGATGAGAACCGATACTTCCCTTACCTCAAATAACCATGCGTATTAGGATATACTGGAATATAAAAGTACAACATAAATAAAAAGAAATAGCCTTATCAACAAATCACTACCGGAAAATCAATTTGGATTTTTTTTTTTGGCTATGCGATAACAGTTTGGATTGCCGTGCATTGTTTGTTTCTAAAATTCAGGCCTATCCCTGGAGGGGGGACAACTCAAAAAGTATATATTGCAACCCCATCCATTGCAAGCCAACAAGTATAACCTTGCTTCGGTTAGTTTAGTGAGAAGTCTGAGAAAGTAAATATAACACGTGAGCAGCTTCATTTTACGAGAAAATTTTGCATAGATTGCTTCAAGATATTTGTAGAGCATGGTCAGTAACTGATGACAAAGTACTATGCTTCAAGATATTGTAGAGCATGGTCCTTCAAAAAACCTGGTTGGTGCCATTTCGTTCTGAGATACTTAATACAAGTATTTAAGATTGATCATCGTTTTTTTAACTAGTACACATTTTGACACCAAACATACTATCAGTCTGAGTTTGATCGAGTAATATTGGGCTCGGCTCGGTCATACTCCAGTCCGATCGATCTTAAACTGGGTCAAGTCAAAGATCGAGTTGTAAATATTGGCTCATACTTGCCATGTATACTCTCGAGTAGATGAAAAATTACTATATTCAAAGATAGTTTTGCTATCTAGTTAAATCATAGAAACACCATATAGTACTATAAATATTGTTCCAAGCTAAACAATTGTAATATAAAGCTTCTTCTTATACGCCTCCCTCCCGGGTCGCCTCCCTATTGGCGGCTCTGGAGGCGACCACCTCTCCTTCAACCCAAGTGAAAATTGCAATTTGCACTTTTTCGTTAATACATTTTTACATGTTCTAAGTTCACGCAAGCAAAACATACTTCAAAGACGTACTCACTCTGTTTTTTGATATAAGATGTTTTAGCATTTGTCCACGTTCACATATATCTAGATGTATGTAGACATATTTTAGTGTGTATGTACACCTATATTAGTATGCATGTAGACAACATGTTGGATAGCTAAAACTTATTACTGTATATTTATGCACGGAAGGAGTATTTTGCAGTAGATGACCATGACAGGTAGTACCAGCATAAGAGATGGGCTCTATCTATATCGACTTAGGATCAGCCAGCCACGTACGACGTATCGGAGAGAGGCACGTGATGCACGGAAGTGTTGCTTTCAGAGAGAGTTCCATGTGCTTGGGGGTTCTCAGCGATAAAACAAACGACCGATCGAGTGTCTATCTCGCTGTGTTCAGATTGGATCGGTGTAAAATCCACGAGGTCAGCCGTGACGTCCGCAACCCACCATCGTCGTGGGCGTGCGTTGTTGCCAGGGCAGGGGTGATGCGGACTATTGCGATGCTGTACAATTTGTGCTTGAGCGACCAGGAGCGCGTGGTTCAGAACGACAGCGAGCGATCTTGATCGATCGAAAGTTTTGTTTCCACCCGTGTAATGTTTTTTTTTTGAACAACCGAATCTGGATTACCCTTTTACAGAAAACACCCCAAGGAAAAAAGAAATTACGCAAACATCCCTGGGAGCTTCTGCTTCGCCATTTCCACCGCTGACCTTGACCTCGCCGTCGCCACCTCGCCAGAAGACGAAGAGGAACAAGGGAGCCGCTGAATCACTTGCACAAGCCTTTAGGGAACTGAATCCTGTTGGATTCGCCGCATTAACCACTTGCCGAACACAGCAAGATCTTGGCGTCGAAGATGGAATATCGGCGGGGGGCTCGCCCCGACTTGAGCAAGATGTCGAGCCGGCTTTGCCACTGCTGGCCAGCCTCCTAGCTCGCAAGAACTCTGTCGCAACAGTGGAACATGGGGTTCCCCTAGTACTGCCAAAGTGGGTCCACCCCATGTGGGCCCAAGATGAAGATGGACAAGACCAAGACTCAAGTCAAGCTGGCGGGTTCACCGTCGGGACACGCAAGGCCTACGTCGACGAAGGGCTCCGGTCCTGGGGACCTGCCGGGTCCCCGAATCAAGCAAGAAGGCCAGGAAGGACCCGAGAGCCCGAGTTCCCGGCAGGAGGCCAGGCTCCATCTCGGGTACTTCCCCGCGTCCCTGTGGATAAGCTCTCCACCTCACCGCAGAAGACTTGGGAAGCAAGGCGAAGGCAGCGCGGGCGGGAAGCACATCCGTGGTGGTGTCAGCTCCTGTCCACCCCAAGGCGGACGCTCCCACCTAACCCAAAGGAGACGCTAGGCTGAGGAGAGGTCACGTCTCCCCCTAAACTAGATGAGGAGGGTCCTTCGCGCCGAAGGTCCCTCGTGCCCCTCACGTGACCCTGTGGCAACCCCTTAGCCAATAAAAGGAGGACCAAGGCACGGAGGAGGGGAGGAGGGAGAAGAACTAACTGGACGAGCTGGAGAACAAGTCCGACCAGAGCAAGACTAGACTAGGGCTGCGAAGGTAAAGGGGAAGGTGATCTCCTCCGGGTCAGGATCTGTCCTTCTTTTACCTCCAGCCAAAACCCTTCCGGGTACCCTGTCCGAGAGGTTCCATTGTAAGCCACACTATGAAGAACCCATCAATCCAGACATGCAGGAGTAGGGGTTTTAGCCTCCGGGCGGCCTGAACCTGGGTAGCTCCTTGTGTCCCATTGGTTGCATGCTTTGATCGTGGAGAAGAGAGCTTGATCTAGACTCCGCCCGAGAAGACGATTCACAGCCTCCTTCGCGCCCCGTGCCGAACCTAAAAGGGGGTATCCTATACTCCCGGTCATGCCTGGCCATCTCCAGCCGGCCTGGCCCGGCCCGAAACTACAGGGCCTGGGCCCGACGGGCCTGACCCATGGGTCGGGCCTGGGCCTCAGATTTCGGCCCGATGGACATGATGGGCCAGGCCTGGGCTTTAAATATTGCTGTTTTCAGTAAGAAGCCCGGCCCGAGGCCCGACGGGATTTTGTAGTGATGGGTCGGGCCTGAAATCTAGGCCCGATGGTTGAGTCGGGCTGGGCCTTGGCCTGGGTTTTTTCCCGCGGGCTTTTTTAGGCCCGGCACGAAGCTCGGCCCGGCCCATGGCCAGATAGACTCCCAGTGTCCGTGCATCGAAACACGACAAACTCCTTGAATGGGGGATAGGAAAAAGCTGCGGGAAGCAGCGAGACCCATCTTGTCGATGCCGAGGAAGAACAGCAGCGCTCCTTTCGCTCGCTAATTTTTTTTAATAATAATTTTTTATTATTAATTTCGAAAAATATTATGCAAATTTGAGAAATTTCAGAAATAATACGGCCTCGGCTTCGCCTAAGCCGATAGGCCCTTATCGGCCTCGCCTAAGCCGATTAGGCTGTCGGCCGACGGCTGCGTGTGGCAGAGGACCCTGTCGGCCTCGCCTAAGCCGACTGCCCTATCGGCCATGGCCTAGCCGATAAGTCCCCATGCATTCTAATTAGTCACGCATGTGGCTACAGTGTACATGCATGCGTGATTAACCAAATGCGATGCATGCAGCAGCAGCAAGCAGGGCATGGATGCCTTCCCATGCATTCTAATTAGTCACGCATGTGGCTACAGTGTACATGCATGCGTGATTAACCAAATGCGATGCATGCAGCAGCAGTAAGCAGGGCATGGATGCCTTCCCATGCACTCTAATTAGTCACGCATGTGGCTACATTGTACATGCATGCTATTACTTTGACCACTTATCCATTCAAAAGAGCATGCAAGATACAACACACATGTGCATGCTACAGTGGGTCAGTCGGCCTTGGCCAGGCCGATAGGGTAGCCGGCCGTAGGCCTGGCCCGCCATGCCACCTTTTCAGCTTCGGCAAGGACGACAGGGACTAATCGGCTTAGGCCAGGCCGATAAGGGTCTATCGGCTTAGGCGAAGCCGAGGCCGTATTATTTTTGAAATTTCTTCAATCTGCATAATATTTCCCGAAATTAATATAAAAAATGTATTATTAAAAAAATTAGCCCTTTCGCTCCACGCCACCACGGCCAGCTAGAGGAAGAACACACCACCGTGTCCCTCGATCCACAAAGCAGTCGATACGGCCTACGATTTTATTGAAACGGCCTTGGCCATCTTCATCTCTGCAGTAAAACCACCATAGATCCGCCAAGCAGAGGGGAAGAAGCCTGGATCCAACGTCGCTGCGGGTCGCCGGACTCCAGCCGTCGAGGAAGAAGAAGGACGGCATACCGCCAGACGCTACGAGAGCAAACGCAACGAAAGCAAATCTACATCTACTACCTAATCTACTGCTGTACAGAGAGGGCCGGCACCCTACAACATCTCTGCACCAACCGGCGACGGCGCCGGCGGCGAGAGAGGCCGGATCTAGGCTTCCCCGGTGGTGGACTCTCAAGAACAGAGGGCGGAGAGCGAGAGAGGAAAAGGAGAAGAGGTTTTTTTACTAGTAAGTAGACTAGAGTGTTTCCACCCGTGTAATGTTGATAGACCACGACCTGCAAGACACTGGTAATAGGAGAGATCGTGTTTGGACCGGACGACGAACATCGACCGGACAGCGATCCGAATTTACGGCTTTGATTTTTTTAAGGGGAATTTACAGCTTTGTTGCCCGATGCAAATAGGACTGTTCATATGAATATACGGTTTTGCTATTTCGTTAGCTAAAGGGACAGTCGATGAGTCAACAATTGGATCCACCAACACCTATCCTTATCTTCTCGGTTCTTTCTTCTTCCTTGTGACTCGCATAACTGATCAAAAGGAAGTCGGGGAGAGGACCACCGATCCGGAGCCTGTGATGCCACGGCTCACCGGGGCGAGACGGCGATGGTGAGCCGTGACCTCGTCAGAAGCGGCGACGCCAACGGAGCCGAAAGGAAGCAACCTTAGGGGAGGTGGCATGTCACCCACGCTGGAGATGAAATGGGTGGTGGCAAAACATAGATAGATAGTTGGGGTGACAGTCGACGGGCGAAGGACGAGCTTGAGACGGTGCATGGTGGGATGCATCGCGGCACCGTACCAGCGGCGTGAGGGCTTACCAGAGGCGGGGTATCAGTTTTGTTAAATTCTATGAAAAAATTCGTACGGATGCTGTTTAATTGGTAAGATCAAATCTCATAGGGAATAATCTCATAAGAATCTTGTAGTGTAAACTTCATAGAAAAACATGAGGTTAGACCACATGGAAAATTCCTTCACCACAATAAGAGATCCTTTGATTAACAGAATTTTCAGAACACATGAACAGAAAAAAAACACCGATTGAAATGGCATATCCTATTCGATCGTACATGATTAGAAAACTACATGGTTTGGATCCATGAGTGCTTCATTGTACAGGAAAAACAAAAGATTGTAAAACGAGTTTGGAGTGGAGGAAAATTTCCCTAAAAATCAGAGTGCGAAAGAAATCCTCTGTAGTTATTTCAAAGGATTGTAATCATGTAAATCAAGCAACCTTTGTAAGAAAATCCTAAAGATTCAATCCTCCAAAAATTCTACCCAATTATTTTGATCAAAGGAGTTCTAAAAAGAATTCCTCTACCCATAATATTCAAATAAACACGGCGTTCAAATCATGTAGGTCATATTCCTATATTTTTGCCATTTTATGAATCGAATGAGCCCTAAAATGTGGATCGAATTCTCTCTAGCGCATTTTTGGTTTATTTCTAGAAACGGAAGCTTTTGCTTCCAACATTAGCTCTGAATTGTTGTCATAGTTTAAAAAGATGGGCGGTGTCATATATACCCAGTCATTGCACTTGCAAAGCGAGACACAATAAAACAAAAATGTTATCCTCGGAAATCTCAACTCCCATATTTTCCTTTCATCCAGAGACACTATTGTAACACTCTCCTACGTTTTAATTCTCTAAAGCTGCATTTTTGTTGCTATTCTTGTGTTTTAGAAATCTCAAAAAATTTGGAAAGAAAAAACATACAAGCAAATCTATACCTCTAACATATACAACTCAAATTTCGTCAAAATATATCTTTATACGTGATCTACACAAAATGACAAATGTGGGAATAAAAAGACTTTTTCTTTTTCTTTATTAGAGGTACAAATATGTCATTATTTTCTAGCTCAAAATACACAAATATGGTTTTGTTTTTCTTTTTTCCTAAAATATGGGGGCTCCATTACTTAGACTCCATGGAGCTCGGGACCCCAATTGACGCAATCGATTTTCTCTGATTACTCTTGTGTTTGGATAGATCATTCTGACTCTTTTTTTTAGATTAAGAGGGCCCTTTAAGGGGGAGCCCCAGTTCCATTACTCAGAACGAAACTAGCCACAAGATCCAGTTATTACAATAACGAAAGCGCTAACCTTTCATGAGGCATAAAAGTAAAGGCTAAGGAAGAAACTGGAACTGTCTCGACACTAAAACAGAGCTAACAAAACGAACACTACGACGAAATGCTTGGGGAAACAACACACTTCCAGTGCAAACATCAGGTAGAAAGCTTCTTCAAGGCGTTGCAGCGGTCGACGATCTCCACAAGCTTGGCCTTGATCTCGTGCGGAGGCAGGAACTCGGAGGTCAGGAGAGGCTTCCCCCAAGCTCTTGGATCTGCAGGAGTCATCGGCGAGCCCACTCCCAGCTATTGGAAGCAAGGCGGAGTGGCAGGGGCAGTCACTTCTTCCAGCGCGAGAGGAAGTGAAGCAGCGAGAGAACTCAGCGATTTTAGTCCCCTCGCTACCCCCACGGCAGAGAAGGAAGTTCTCTTAGCTTCGTCAGGATCATTTGCTCGAACCTGTCGATCATCTCCATCATGTTGTTATTGAAAAGGAGCCTCCACTTCTTGATTGTTCTGAGGATTAGCCACCAAACCTGTTTCATGCAAAGCCAAGTTTGGTTGTCAAAAATCAAAGCATTGCGTGATTTCCAAATGCTCCAGAGCACCGCAGCACAAATTGCATTAGTAGTAGCATGCTTTTTATTTGCAACCCAATACTTAGCTAGTGACATGTAACCAGATCCAATGTCTAAGCCAAGGAATGAAGAAACTACAGACCAAACCTTTTTGGAAACGATGCATTCAAAAAACAAGTGATCAATCGTTTCAAAATCTTTGCAAAAGACACAATCCAAAGGTTTATGCATTTTACGTTTTAGCAGATTATCACGAGTCATCAGCTTGTTGTTTGAGAGCAACCATAGGAAAATCCAAACCCTGGGAGGGATAATCAGAGACCAAATCGAAGGCATAAAAACTTGGGTCACACCTCTGAAACTAATGATCTTATAGAGGGAACTCGTGGAGTACTCTCCCTTGGATTCATAAACCCAAATAATGGAGTCGCAGTCCTCAGACAATACAGCACTTCTAGCCACTTGTTCCAATTCAAACCACTTTTGCAGGAGGGCAAGATTAAAATTCCTCCTAAAAGTGAGTTTGTGATCAGTCCCATCCCAGATTGCTTTAATAGCTACCATGGTTTCATTGCAAAGGCTGTACAGTTCCCAGAATTGAACACAAAGCGGCGAAGTGCCAAACCATGTGTCTTCCCAGAAACGGATTTTTGCACCGTCGCCGACTTTCCATCTGTAGCCGAACCTCACAGCGTCAGCAGCCCACCTAAAACCTTTCCAAAAGCTGGATGAGTTTAAGGTAGAACTGTAGAAAACGTTGGGATTATTGGTTTTATACTTAGCATCTACTATCGTTTTCCAAATCCTTTTTCCTGTTCCAAGATACCTTTTTTATCCAGGAAGCAAGAAGGCAAATATTTACATCCCTAAGGCAGGGAATCCCCAGACCGGCACATTCCTTAGGCATGCAAACAAGGTTCCAATTCGCCAGATGGAGTTTTTCCTCTTTTCCTTGGTATCATTCCACAGACAGTGTGCCATTTGAGAGTTAATTAACTCAAGGGCCCCTTTTGGAAATTTAAAGAAGGAGAGGAGGTACACCGGAATACTAGCCAAACAGGACCTGATTAAGGTGATTCTTGCGGCATAGGAGAGGAGCTTCCCTCTCCAGCCCGCAATCCTTTTTAAAATCTTATCAATGAGCGATTGTATATACTCTCTTCTGAGCTTATCATGATGGAGAGGAATCCCTAAATACTTAATAGGGAGAGAGCCCACTACGCACCCGAAAATCTCTTTGAGCGCCTCAACATCCTCATAACAGAGATTGATTGGAACGAGCTCGCTTTTGCTATAGTTAATCCTCATGCCAGAAACTTGCTCGAAGCAGGTGAGAATTCTTTTAAGATTCCTAGTCGTTTCTACGTTGTTCTCTAAGAACAGGATGGTGTCGTCAGCGTATTGCAGACTAACGACACCACCTGGACAAAGCTGGGGACAAAGCCCTTTTATTAACCTAAGCGAAGCAGCTTTAATGAGCATTTTCGTGAAAACGTCCACAACAAGGTCGAAAAGGATGGGGGACATCGGTTCCCCTGTCTCAAACCTTTAGTTGTGGTGAAAAAGTTTCCCTGGATATTGTTGATTTTGACCGCCACCGAACCCCCTCTGGTGGCTAAATTAATTCACTTCCTAAATCTGGGACCGAAACCCCTTTTAGTAAGAAGATCATCTAAGAAATCTAAATCAACCTTGTCAAAGGCTTTTTCATAGTCAAGCTTCAAAACCACCCTTCCTCCTTTCCATGATGGACAGGGTGGAGGACTTCGTGTGCCATGACCACACTCTCTAGAATGTAACGACCTTTGATAAAGGCCGTTTGGTTTGGGGCAATTATATCATCCATAATGCCCCAAACCTGGTGGTGATCACCTTCGTAAAGATTTTGAAAATACAATTTAAGAGGCTGATTGGCCTAAACTTCTTCATCGAAGTGGCGTCGGCTTCTTTTGGGATCAGGGTCAGGACAGCAAAATTTAGCCTAAATAGGTCCGAATCCCAGAGTAGAAGTCTTGGAATAGTGCCATCACATCTGTCTTGATAATATCCCAACATTTTTGGTAAAACATGAAAGAGAGACCATCTGGTTCAGGAACCCCGTCAGAATATGAACTGAATATTGTTTTCCTAACTTCCTCCTCAGAAAAAGGTAGTTGCAAGGTCATATTTTGTTCATCTGAGATGAGTTCATGAGGCTTAAAAAGCTGTCTCCTAGAGAGAACCCAGATGGATCATCCGAGCAGAAAAGGTTTTTGTAAAAACCAGAGGCAATGTCAAGCATTTCTTTGATGTCTGTGGTTGGTCCCTCAGGCCCATCTAGAGAAAGAATCATGGTTTTTCTCCTACGCTGGTTGGCAACAGCGTGGAAATCGCCGTATTTCTATCTCCCTCTAAGATATCTCGATCTCTCGACCTTTGCCTAGCTTTAGTTTCTTCTTTTAACCAAAGTTTCTACATTTCTTTGCTTATCTCTTTTAACCTAGCATGTTCAGCTTCTGATAGATCTTCAGCCTCAGCTTTTAGATCTAACGCATCATACTCAGTCATTAAATCTGATTTGAGTCTCCTCAAATCCGATTCAATGTTACGACTCCAACCTTTAGACGATCTTCTAAACCTTCTAACCTTCTCCTGCCAAATGTCTATGGCTGATTTGCCTTTGGTAGGAGCGTTCCACGAAGTGGAAACGAGGTCTCGTCTCTCAACAACCACCACTTTTCGAACCTATACGGGGGAGCTTGAAAACATAATCCACCCCTGAATCCACACAGAATGGGGGTGTGATCACTTCCTATCCTAGACAAAGCCTGAGCCCTCGCAAGGGGAAACATGGCCTCAAGTTCAGTGTTGCAAAAGACTCTATCTATGGCAGACATGATTAAATTCGTTTGGTTATTTGCCCAGGTATATTTCCTATTAGACAACCTAACTTCAACCAATCCCCCACAAATTTATCCAGGTGTTGAATTTGTCACACCATTTCTGGTTGACAACTACATTACTCTTGTCTTTTGCACATCTAACTAAGTTGAAATCTCCGCTGATGAGAGTAGGGTAGGTGTGATGGCCCTTCACGTAGTTACCTGCGTGAAAAGTAAATGGGTTAGGTTGAGACTCCAAGTGCAGAGTGTGTAGTAAGTGGAAGACGTGTTTTCCCCACGAGGGGTGACTCGAGGGTTTAATATCGAACTCTCGGGGAATCAGTAGTGAAGATTTATCTTTCCTATCCTTCTTTTGGTTACCTACAAAACAAAGTAAATGTTTTGGTCCTCAACCTCACCTAGTGGTTGTCAAGCACAAGGTGTGAGAATGATATCAAGATAATATGCAATGCAAACAAGAAATAAATATGCAATGGTGGTAAATAAATATGCAAGGATGGTGGTAGCAATGATAAATGATATTTTTGGGTTTTATATGATGAATGCAAGATGTAAAAGTGTTTTTGTATTTTCGGATTTTTAAATGGCAGAAAATGGAAAAGTGGTAAAAGTGGTTGGAAAGGTGTTTCTTATGATTAAAAATGGACCGGGGTTCATGGTTTCACAAATGCACTCTCTCTTTAATAAAGTGGTAGACAATGGAACACTAGAGTTGACATATGAGATTGCAACACAACAGTTTAATGACAAGTTATAATTATATGGGCATCACGTCCTAACATAGAGACCTTTTGGTTATTAGTCTCTCTTATACTCCACCAAGATGCGAACTAAATCATAACACCTCAGTAATTAAGATAACTCAGAGTATAGCAATAAGTATCATGACATGAAGTTAAAATAAGAACATGCTAGATCTAGTCATGGAGGAAGTGGCAATGGTCACACCCACATCTCCGGTAGCATGGTATTTCTTTTTATCCCTAGTGAGGCAACAAAGTAAGGTAAAACCCAAGTGGATCGCAGAACTTTCTCTCACGTTCACTGCACTAGCCACCCCCGTTACTCCAACTAATGCACACGTTCCCCCTCACACGCTCTCATAAACATGCTTGATCATGACAAGTAAATAAGAACGGGGTACATAATATGCATCTACTTTCATAACTGAAACAAAACCATTGCAATCTCAAACATATATTAACTCATAAAAAGATCCACCACAAAGGTATTACATAGATGACCGTAATCATGTTCAGCAGCTCATACGGTACTAATTAGTGAAGCTCAAGAGAGAGAGATACATAAGTTACTTCCACAAACCCATAGTCCAGAGGTGGACTACTCCCTCTTCATCATGGAGACGGTGGAGAAGTCGTTGGAGAAGATGGAGACCACGCCGGCAGCGCCCCGCCGGAGTTTTCCCCCTCCAATCTGCAACTCCAGGTCTCTGTTTCGGTGTTTCTGTGTTTCTGCGGCGCTCCTTCCAGAGAACGTCGGGGACTATTTTTATAGGCGGTTTTAGGTCAAAACGAGTCGGTGGAGGAAAGATCGACGGCAACGGAGCTCCGAGGCCAAAAGGGGGGTCCCACGCGGCCAGGTACTGGCCGCGTGGGCCCACTATCTTGGCCCTCGGGCCTCCGCTTGTTTGCTTCCTTCGCTCCCAGCTTGTTCCTTCCAAAAACTGATGCTCGTAAATTTCCAGGTCATTTGGACGTCGTTTGGGTCCCTGAAACATTAAAATATAGAAATAGGGTTTTCTGCCTGCGCAGGGTTAATTCCATAAAAATAGGAAAATCAAATATTCCCAAAATCATTATAAAACAGTGATATAACCCTTATATGATGCAAATATGACTGGAATATAAGTAAAATAATGCAAAGTTCATGTATGCATTTTACATGCATCAACATCCCCAAGCTTAACCTATACTCGTCCTCGAGTATGAAGGTGATAAAACTAACATGGACTTTGCAATTTAATACTATCAATGGATATCAAAGATGATTACTATTGCTACATAGAGTCAAATGATTCATTCTTAAAAGGAGTAGCAATATGCAAGATAGTTTATGAAGTGATATCAAGTATTCAATGCAAGGATGTTCAATGATAATTCACAAAGTGTAACATAAAAGAAAAGTACTATGGACCACATGTATGCATAATGATAAGTAAGAACATCCTACAATGGTCATAGAGTATTGATGAAAATCTGAATATAAAAGGTGGACACTTTGGAAAGATATATATATGAGTAGAGGTAAAGCATGAATAAGTTTCATCTAACTTCTGAACTTCTCTACTTAAGTTAATGATTGTAATGTGGTAATCCTTGGTGTCAAGCTCTCATTCCCCTATCATAGCATCTTGAATGATTAAGTTTAAAGTGAAAGCAAATATGAGTAGTGTGCTTGACAAAGTACAGGTTGAAAGTCTCATGCCCCTTGAATACAAGTACCTACTCCATGTGTTACTCAACTTGGAAACAAAGCAAGTTCAAGTTAAATATCATTGTAAGTAATAATAGTATCATTAAGAGCGTCAACTGGGGTACCTCTTGTCCCAGGATATGGAACAAGCCCATATCAAAATGACAAGACAAACAAACACAATGAACAATCTCAACACCCTTTTTATTTACCATTAGATAGCTTTTTATTGTAAGGTGTATCACAGAAGGTTCACCATAGCATGTAAGTAAATTTCCACCATGAATGATGCATGGCTTAGATTAGCGGCCCAGGCGTCTCTCTAACCATTTATACAAACTCATTTAAACTCACTTCATTTCCACATTTATTTCACCCATGGTAAGCATCCATAAACAAAAGTACATGATATCAACTAAATGAAATGAAGTGCATGTTGAAAGCTTGCCATGTGACAGCACATATGAGCTAACTCTCAACCAAAGACATTTGTCAAGCCACAACATCATAATTTTAATCACAATGGGTCATTTTTATTTATGCAATGAAAGTAAAGTGTGCATCAAGTTCGAGAGAGCTCTATAACCAACTTTTCCCATAACAATCAACAACATAAGCATTTTCATTCAGAGGTATAGATAACACAAATATCATGATAAACATACTCGGAATAGCATAAAGCTAATAGGTAGATATGGTGGACTCACTGGAAAAACTTTGGTTGAAGGTGTTGGAAACAAGTTTTTGCTTGTTGGAATTTTTGGGCTAGCAAGAGGGAGAAAGTTGACCATCTAAATGCATGCATGAGTGTCCATAGAACTAACTAATCCATGTTAAACAAGGTAAAATAACATTCAGCATCAAAACATGAATAAAAGATAGCTCTTGATAAAATACTTGCAAATTATTACTCATTAACAAGCTCATGAATCATGCAACTATATGTATCTTTTAAAATCAACTCAACATCCCTTTTCCCAATCTATAATAGCATCCAACATAATTCAACCCAAATTTCCAGTAGCTCTCTCATATATAAATGATAGTGTGGTGGTCTCACAAAATAAAAATCAAACCAAAACAAACAAAAAGACGCTCCAAGTTTATGCGATAAAGTGTTTCGATCGAAAAACAGAAGTTAGACGTGTGCAAACCGAGAGTGTGTAGGTCCAGTGGGGTTGTCTTCACATCCCCAAGCTTATGGTCTTCACCATCCTTGGATAGCTCTTGGTGCATCTCCTCTAATCCCTGTGAAAAAACTTCAAAACACCGTTTCTCCCATTTCTTTTTCTGTGGGGTGCATTAGTAGTGATAAACAAATAGATTTCTTGCTGCATATAATCCTTAACAAAAATTCATATGAATGTCCAGAAAGTGTATAATGTTGTATGCCTACTCATAAACTCAATTGGATCAAAAAGTTCAAGTTAAAAGTTCTAAGCATGCATCAAACAAAATGGGACAGAATCTGTCCAGAAAAACAGCAGCAGCAAAACGTATTTTTCTACCCTACTTAACTTTGTCGAAAATTCCGAAAAATTCATGCATACAGAGGATGAAAAGTTGCAACTACAGTTCAAATATGAGCTCATTCGGAGTTACAGAATAAGAATTAAAAATCATACCGTGCACAGATTCGTGCAGGAATAAAATCTCCGAACGCTATAAGCAACTTTTCAAACCAAAATGAGTAAAACTTGGCACTTTATTAAAAATTCCAGAAACTAAACTAAACACTAAGTCTCTTGTTACAGCAAGAGGACACAAAGAAAATAAAAACAACCGGGTTGCCTCCCGTAAAGCGCTTTCTTTATAGCCATATAGCTAGGCTTCTTACTTGATGTTTATTGTGGACGAAGCTCATGAGGGAGCTTGAACTTTGATGTGTCCCTCTTCCTTGGGAAGTGTTCATGCATAATACCAGGATCCCATGGTGTTCTCAAACCAATCAAAATAATAGTCAAGTTGAACCCTAGTTGAGAGAAAAACAAAACACAAAAGTAATAACAACGAAGTCTAACTTTCTTTCTATGCATTGGCATTTTGTATATGAATGAATCACCATAAATAGAAGTTTCCAATGCATATTAACAATATTTACTTGCAGCATATAATTATTAGTAACATAAAGAGGGTTCTTATCACCTCCTCTTTCATAATAGTTGCAAGTAGTAGAAATAAATTCAACCATATAACCACAAGAATCATTCAACTTAGATAATTTAGGCACATAAAGAGGATTATTAAATTTATTTGGAATTCATTAGCATGCTTCCCTCTTTCAAAATAGTTAATAAGATCAATATCAAGTTTAATATCATGATTGCAACAAAGATTTGGAACTAAAGATAATTGCAAACCACATAAGTATTTCTCAACATAAGCAAATTTCTCCTCTATGGTGTTAGGAGAGTTCAAAACAAAGTAGGACTCTCATGAGTAAGAGCACTATCACAAACAGCAAGTATATCATTTTTATCCTCACATAAATTTGTAACAACTTCTAAACATGAGGATTATCAATAAGCATAGGACCATCATCTAAAGCATTATCATATAGCATATTTAAGCAACACTCCTCATTATTATCAATAACTTCACTAGTAGTATTATAAAAGTAAAGGAGCATTATTAGTTTCATCATAATAGCATGGGTTATCATAAACTTCTTTAGGAGTAAAATACTTAAGAAAGAAAACCTCCCTCAAAATACTCCATTCAATAGTGACTTCTTCATCCAAAGACCTGAACCAAATACGAGCATTACCAGATAAAGACAAATATAATAGCTTCCTTTTCACCTGATCATCAGAAATACCAGGAAGCCTAAATAAACCACATATGTCTTCAATTGTCTCCACGTGTTCACGTGCAGACTTAGTTCCATCCCCTGTAAATGGATTTTTCATAACACTTTTAACATGACCAACGGGGATTTTAAATCCCACTTTAGGTACCTCAGACATAGTAGTTTCAACCACTTTAGGAGCAATAGCATAAGCACTTTCATATAAAGCAAGATGCAGCGAGGCACGATTCATAAATGCCATAGTAACAATGAGATAATAAAATTCAGCTTTCAAGTTTCCTTACCAAACTTCTTACCAATAGCTTAAAACACATATTAAAAACAACACTTAATTTTTATGGATTTTATGTTTTTAGATGAAAACTGAAAATAAAATATGCAAACCGAAATATGATATGCAAGACAATGACAAAACAAAATAAATTGCTTTGAAGGTAAAGATGGATAAGATGATGCTCACGTAGGTGCAACCTCCCCAAGCTTAGGTGTTAGCACAAGTTGGTGATGAAGTTGACTTGGTGAGATATCCTTGGATAAACCCGGCGCCAGAAAACAGAGCTAGTGCAGGGGACCCTTGGATAAACCTTTCAGCAATGATTCCCCGGCAACGGCGCCAGAAAACAGTCTTGATGGCCCTTCACGTAGTTACCTGCGTGAAAAGTAAATGGGTTAGGTTGAGACTCCAAGTGCAGAGTGTGTAGTAAGTGGAAGACGTGTTTTCCCCACGAGGGGTGACTCGAGGGTTTAATATCGAACTCTCGGGGAATCAGTAGTGAAGATTTATCTTTCCTATCCTTCTTTTGGTTACCTACAAAACAAAGTAAATGTTTTGGTCCTCAACCTCACCTAGTGGTTGTCAAGCACAAGGTGTGAGAATGATATCAAGATAATATGCAATGCAAACAAGAAATAAATATGCAATGGTGGTAAATAAATATGCAAGGATGGTGGTAGCAATGATAAATGATATTTTTGGGTTTTATATGATGAATGCAAGATGTAAAAGTGTTTTTGTATTTTCGGATTTTTAAATGGCAGAAAATGGAAAAGTGGTAAAAGTGGTTGGAAAGGTGTTTCTTATGATTAAAAATGGACCGGGTTCATGGTTTCACAAATGCACTCTCTCTTTAATAAAGTGGTAGACAATGGAACACTAGAGTTGACATATGAGATTGCAACACAACAGTTTAATGACAAGTTATAATTATATGGGCATCACGTCCTAACATAGAGACCTTTTGGTTATTAGTCTCTCTTATACTCCACCAAGATGCGAACTAAATCATAACACCTCAGTAATTAAGATAACTCAGAGTATAGCAATAAGTATCATGACATGAAGTTAAAATAAGAACATGCTAGATCTAGTCATGGAGGAAGTGGCAATGGTCACACCCACATCTCCGGTAGCATGGTATTTCTTTTTATCCCTAGTGAGGCAACAAAGTAAGGTAAAACACCAAGTGGATCGCAGAACTTTCTCTCACGTTCACTGCACTAGCCACCCCCCGTTACTCCAACTAATGCACACGTTCCCCCTCACACGCTCTCATAAACATGCTTGATCATGACAAGTAAATAAGAACGGGGTACATAATATGCATCTACTTTCATAACTGAAACAAAACCATTGCAATCTCAAACATATATTAACTCATAAAAGATCCACCACAAAGGTATTACATAGATGACCGTAATCATGTTCAGCAGCTCATACGGTACTAATTAGTGAAGCTCAAGAGAGAGAGAGATACATAAGTTACTTCCACAAACCCATAGTCCAGAGGTGGACTACTCCCTCTTCATCATGGAGACGGTGGAGAAGTCGTTGGAGAAGATGGAGACCACGCCGGCAGCGCCCCGCCGGAGTTTTCCCCCTCCAATCTGCAACTCCAGGTCTCTGTTTCTGTGTTTCTGCGGCGCTCCTTCCGAAGGCGTCGGGGACTATTTTTATAGGCGGTTTTAGGTCAAAACCGAGTCGGTGGAGGAACGATCAACGGCAACGGACTCCGAGGCCCAAAAGGAGGGGTCCCACGCGGCCATGTACCTGGCCGCGTGGGCCCACCTATCTTGGCCCTCGGGTCTCCGCTTGTTGCTTCCTTCGCTCCTATGTCTTCTTCCTTCCAAAAACTGATGCTCGTAAATTTCCAGGTCATTTGGACGTCGTTTGGGTCCCTGAAACATTAAAATATGGAAAATAGGGTTTTCTGCCTGCGCGGGGTTAATTCCATAAAAATATGAAATATTCCAAAATCATTATAAAACATTGATATAACCCTTATATGACTGGAATATAAGTAAAATAATGCAAAGTTCATGTATGCATTTTACATGCATCAAGGTGTTATCTATGAACAATTGATGCAGTTCAGAGATAAAACCTTCCTTCCCTTCTTCATACGGGGAGCCATACATAGAGATATGTCTTCAGATTTTGTTGTCTAACTTGTTCTGGAGCAAGCAGGCAACTGAAAAAGTTTTGATATCCCACGCGAGGATCTCAAAGAAATTAGAATCAACTCCCACCAGGATCCCTCCCGCTGTCCCAACAGCAGGTAAGGAATTCCACACATAGGGGCGATTAAGGCTAATGGAATCTAAATAAGAGTCAGAAAAAACCATCTTCTTCGTTTCCTGAAAGGAAACAATAGTGGCATGCGACTTGGCAAGCATATCTAAAATGCTTTTCTTCCTACCAGCCGCATCGATCCCTCTGATATTCAAGCTGAGACTATTCATAGGAAAACTTTTGTCCTAGGGTGCTTGCCCCATTTTTTCCTACAGACTTGATACCAGATCTCAGTGCTGTCGTCCACCCTTTTATTCTCCTCAGAGAAAAAGGGTGTCTCAGTGCTAGAATTTAAACCTATGTAAGAAGAGCAAGCAGGTGCCTTTGATGTTTGCCCCTCAGGTGCCTCATCAGAGTCAATTATTTCAGTAAAACCTAAATCTATTTGTTTAGAAAAATCAATAGATTCTGAGAAATTAGCAGGTTTAGACAGAACAAAAACTTCATCCGCAGATGATGGAATTACTAACTCGTCAGCAACAGAAACTAATACTTTTTCATTTACTACTAAGCCAACTGCATCTGCTATTTCTACAACATCAGGTAAATGTAGAAGACTGAAGGGGTTGGGGTTTTTTATACCTTTCAGTTTCGACGCCGCAGGTGCCTCCATGTTCTTTCTCTTCTTCAGTTCCTGGGCCAACTGGATGGTAGTCTTCCCCTCTCTTCCTTGCAGCCTCTCACATTGTTTGGTGCCATGAACCGGACCCCACTTGGTGGTCTTCTTGTTTTCAGTAGCTATGTCTAGCTGCGGGACAGGTACCTGAGTCTGCAACTCTGCAGCTCGAGCAACAGGTTGCATCATCTCGAAGTCGACATCAGCCTGCGTTTCATAGCTGAAGTGCCCATCTTCATTGACCACTTCCATCTCTCTCAGCAGATCATAGCAGCGGTCTTCATCCGGTGAGGTCGCAGAGAGCCATGTCAGGATGTTCCGCCTTGCCTCCTCCAGTTGTTCAGGTATTGTGGATCTTACTGACATGTCCTCTTCTTCTTCCTCATCATCTAACACCACTCTCCTATGCGAGTTAGGGGCACCACCTCCACTGTTTCCTCCGTTAGCAGCTGGAGCTTCAGGCCATTTTGGTGCGGGTTCACTTTCGGCATCCATCTCACTGGGTTCCTTATGTTTTCGAGTCTGATCTTCTCCCTGGTCAGGAGGAGGATCATCATCATTGTTTGAAGGTCCAGCATCAGATGGTGATTCAACCTCAATAAGCATCTTGTAAAATTTCTTGTTCACCTCGAAAGGTAGTCTGGGAGGGATTAGTGTGGGGTCCTTGCAGAGAATTTGGACCCTGATCACTTCGTAGAAGGATTTGAATGCACCGATCCAGTCTATGTTCTCCAGCATTCCCAGAGCGGAGGTGAGGCGAACAAGGATGCCCCAATCACACCATTCCTTTTTGAGGCCTCTGAGCTGCAACCAGACTAAATGGGCCTCACCACATTCTTCTAAATCACCTTTCCAGACCTCAACATTCACTGTTACACCGTCCTTGACAAGCTGAAAACAAGGGTAACCAGCTACATCTTCAACAGATATGTGGGGAGGGAATTGCACCAGAAAAGACCATGCATCTAACTGCCTAATCGGCCACGGCCAATTGGTCTTGTAAATGACAGTAAATTCCTGAGCTTTGCAATTTCACCAGCCTCAATGCATGTAGACGATGCCGACATTATGTGCACCCTATTTGTTGTCAGGACAGTCAATGTGCAGGAACTCCAGGCCAGGATTAGCAGCTCCATAGAGAGCAGCAGTGGGGAGCGCCTGCTTCCTCACATGACAGCTATCTTCTTTGTGGTTTGTTAGCTTACAAATGAAACATAACGGAGCTTGCGGACATGAAGACTTGTTGTGACCAGGTTCACCACAATTGAAACAAACAGCGTTGAGATAGCTGTCTTTCGGCTTTGTAGTGTCCTTGTCTTTGCTCGAGGACTGAGAATCAGAGCTCCCTGCAACAGCCTTCTTCTTCAGCGCTTTGCTAGCTCCTTGTTTACCTTGCTGATGTGCCCTCTGCCCACCTTGCTGCTGGGGGTTTATAGGCTGAACTGCCTGCTGAACAGTCTGAGGAGGTTGCATCTGCGGGGGTCTAAACTGTGGTTGCATCTGCGGGGGTCTAAACTGTGGTTGCATCTGCGGGGGTGGGGCAAACTGTTGCTGCTGTTTTTGCGAGGGAGGAGCAAATTGCGGTGGAGCACCTTGCCCAAACCCAATTTCCCTGCGGATTCATCCACGATCATTCTGACTCTGAGGAATACAAATGTGACGACAGTTCCCCTTGCGCTGTTATATTCGACTCTGTTCTAGAAGCTTTTTGCCTCGTCAATTCTTAGATGTGACTTTTCTCTCATCAGTCTTCCGGCCATTTTGTTCTCGGAAAACGAAAGGTTTCCGCTGCACTTTGCAAGGTCGACTTGGCGACATCGTCATTATATTTGAAGAATATTAATGTGATTATGTGACTTCGTAGGTTCGTCTGTCGCGGTATTCAGCTTGTTGGAAGCTTTTCCTTGCAACATGAGTTCTGAGCTTCTGTCTAGTAGTTCTAGAAGACGGCCGGTGTGATGTACCTGGTCATTGCCCGCTCGATCAGGCCACGCGGCCACGTCGCGATTGACCACTTCACTTGCAGACTTTGTTGACCAGCAGTAAAAAGTCATTCGCACGCATCTTAATTCTTAAACCAGCAGTAAAAAGCATTGAAGATGTTCTCTTCAATTTCAACCTCAGATAATAAGAATACAAACACGGAGAAAAAAACAGGTGCAAAATTCATAGAAGAAGAAAAAAGGAAGAAACAAAAAGAACACGTCACGATGTTTCCTATGGTACTTCCATGACACATCAGCCCGTCTTGTACTCGGCGACGGATATCTTGGCCGGAGGGCCGCCCTGGACGTACACGATGTCGAGCTTGTCGCCGGCCTCGAGCCTGGTGATCCACGACGGGAACTCGTACATCTCCTTCTCCTGCGTGGCAGAGACGCCATAGACGTCTCCCGTCAGCTCCTCAATCCGCAGCTTCACGTACGTGATGGCCTGCCCGCACGTGTTCTTCGCCGTCACGGCGTGCCGGTAGTACTCCACGCCGTTGGCCGTCCACGAGTGGGTCACCGTGTGCACGAACTCCAGCGGCGCGCCTCCTTCGTGCGCCGCCGGCGGCTGGTAGCCAGGGGCGCTGTCGTCCGCCCCGGGGGCAGCGGGTTCGCCGGCGAGGCGGGCGAAGACGCCGCACATGGGCGCGGCGGAGACGAGGGTGGGCTCGGCGCTCTGGTAGTTGCACCGGTCGTCAACGAAGGCGTCGTTGGCGTCGGGTCCGCCCAAGAGTGCGCCGAAGAGGACGTTGGGGTCGGCGCTTGGGCTGTTGTAGTACTTGTCGAAGCCGTCCATGCACCCGACGATGCCGTTGACGGCAGAGACGGACGGGATGGACGCGCCGCGGTGGTGCACGTGCAACGGGAACTTGTCGCCGTGCCCGACCATGTAGCTCATGGACAGCGGGTTCTTGCCCAGGACGTAGTCCGCCTGTTTCCTCGCGAACCCGACGATGTCCGCCGGCTTGACCTCGCCGTCGGGGCACTTGAGCGTGTCGCCGGACTGGGCGAGGTAGTCGCCGTAGACGGTGAGGAGGAATGCGGAGGAGGAAACGTACTGCATGTTGTTCCAGTCGGCGACGTAGAGGAGGCCGGCCGGGGTGGTCTTGACATTATTGCCGCCGTTCTTCTGGAGGCAGGCGCACATGAAGAACTCGGCCTTGGCCTGGAACAGCTTCAGCGTGTCGGCGTAGTCGCCGCCGCCGCCGGAGAGGAGCACCTTGGACATCAGCACCTGGACGCCGGCGTACTTGTTGTCCCAGGAGAATTCGCGCACGGCCCACCCGGTCCCGCCGAGGCTCTCCGCGTTCCGGACGACGTAGTCGAGGTAGAAGTTCTCGCCGGTGGCCTCGTACAGCCACACCGCGGCCCAGAGAAGCTCGTCCTGGTAACCGGAGGCGGAAGGGTAGAACTTCTTGGCGCACTGCAGGGTGTCGTCGTACCGACCCCTGAACGTGTCGGCGAAGTAGAAGAGCTGCTTGGCGTGAATGAGGAGCAGGTCGGCGTACGTGGAGTCGTAGTGCCTGAAGGCCTTGGCGGCGGCGGCGAGCGCGGCGGCCGTCTCTCCGGCGACCTCAGAGCCCGGGTTGCTGGCGTCGATCTTGAAAGCCGTCCTCGGCGTCGACATGTCCTCCGCGCGCTCCCAGCAAAGGTGGTCGCTGTCCCCGTCACCCACCTGGTAAAAAACATGTGAGACTGGGCTGCCTGTGGGCTTAGCTAGAGGCGAGTTTTGCTGGGCTTAATTGGGAGGTGACGTGGTGTGGTACCTGGACCCAGAGGACGTTTTGCTCTGTGTGGGCCTTGAGGAAGTAGTTGGTGCCCCAGCGGATGGCGTCGAGGGCGCGGTTGAGGTCGTCGGCGGCGATCATTTCCTTCTCGAACTCCAGCACGCCCCACGACAGCATCGTCACCGCGTAGGCCATCGGGAACCCGAACTTCACGTGGTCGCCGGCGTCGTAGTACCCGCCCACAAGATCAACCTGGATACATGTAAATCCATAAGCAAATGTATGTATGTATGTACGTGCAGAGAGCTCGGATCGGATCGGCGTGCGTACCCCCTGTAAGTAGCCGTCGGTGAGCCCGGAGTCGCCGCGCCACTTCACGGTGCGGTCGGCGGGGAGCTTGCCGGACCGCTGCGCCTCGAAGAACTGCAGGCACTTGTCGAACGCGCCGCCGTAGTCCATGGGCGACGCCGACACCGATGCAGCGAGGAGGAGCAGCGCCACCGCCGCCGATGCTATTGTCAGCCGCGCCATGGCTATCTCGTTCTTGTCAGGGGCAATGCCGTCGTCGCCGTCGTGGTAATGCTGTGAGTGTCCGGCGCGGTGGTCCGGGATTTATACGGGGCTGGTGGATCCAGGAGTGCCCGGCCGCGACAGACATGGTGGTGCGTGGTGCCTAGCACGTAGGGGGAAGAGGGGAGACGAACTAGGCTGTTTGAGCCATGCACGTCTTCGAGCCAGAAATGGTCGAGTTGTGGGGTCGGCGTGTCAGACACCTACCGTGTGTGTCGGCATTAAAATTGATCGTCCGTTTGATTCCCTTTTTCCTTTACGAAAATCATTTTGATTCCCGGGTGTGGCCATTTTTTTTTTTTGAGTCTACACGGGTGTGGCCATCTGATCATGTGTGGCCGTACGAAGGCCGCCGAACGATCGAAGATGTGGGATCACGTCTGCGAGTTCTTTTGACAGAAATGGGCTTAAATAGATTGATTGACTAGCGGCACGACACTTTCTTTCGACTTTGATTTGTCGGGCTATCGTTAGTCAACTCCTACATGTCCTTATTGATTGTCAAACAAAAAAAAACTCGTACTTGTCCTTTCTAGAGCAAATATCCAAAGCCACAAATTAAACTCGATCGTGTGCTACCGGAGATCGATCTCATAATTGTTGACACTGGGTCGATTAACGGATTAGTCTTCTAGCAGTAGAATTAAGATCATAACGAGGATTGAATGCTCTACTCGATCTCGCACAAATGAACAATGGGACACAACGAATTTCACTATCACCCGTTGAACAGAATTGGTATTGGTTTGGTTGAATGTCGCTGTTTGGATGGTTGTGGAACTAGGAATTGGAAATCTATCATAACTAGTTGAAAACCCGTGCGTTGCCATGGACCAACACAACAAAGTTAGAGATACAGCATCTCGAAAGACACGGAGACACACACACAATCATGGGGGTTTACTTATATTCAAATTATTACCGATGAACTTATGTATTGCAGGAAACACCGTTTACTTTCAGCGATTTACTTCTCTATAATTTACTTGTACCTTTTTCTCAATCAAGCTTTTACAAAAAAAATCATTCTTCTTTTCAATCACCACAATCTTTTCAGAAACTATAATAATCAAATCACTCAAGATTTGTGACACCTTGAGTGTGACCAAACCAATCTCCCCCGCTATTCGTTGGGACGATATACAAATGAGAAAATATTTCCATAAAATTGTGCCTCAACAACCATGTGCACTTACATGTATCACGAGGCCAACTTGAAGTCCATATTAGTCCATATTATAAGAAGTTATCTGGAGATCTGTCCAAAAGCTTCTTATCCATGGAGGAGAAGGTAAGTCATATTATACAGCAACTTTCTCATGTGGAAAATGCTATTCTTACAGAAAATATCACTAATTAAGAAGGAGGGCTTTATTCTATTTTTCAGATCAAACATATTAAAGCTCCGGGGCTTAATGTGTTTCCTGTGTTTTTCAAGGAGTTTTGGAAGTCCTAAAAGGAGACCATGTGAATCCTCTTGTTCAATTGTAAATGGAGAACTTTTCACTTTTAAAATTTAACTTCAGGGTTATTAACTTTTGCCAAAGAAAGAAAATGTGGTTCAAATTTAGCAGTACTGACCTATTTTTCGTCTTGATGTTAGCTTAGTATTTTCATGGAAGTGGCCATAAATCATATTACAAGCTTTGCACATAAAATGATTAATCCCACTCAATCGGCATTATGCCAAGACACCATGTTCTAGAGAGTGTGGTTGTTCTCGAAGAGACCATTCATGAAGTTCATCGGAAGAAGATCGATGGTGTGTATGATTCAATACTTATTTTGAAAAGGCTTGCGATAAACTAAAATAAAATGACCTTGTTTGCAACAAGCAATATGAATTAGATTCCGCACAAACCTGGTGTCGATGGATAACTAATTTTGTGCAGGGATGTAGTATTGGAATAAAGGTCAAGGATGATTTTGGCCTTTACTTCCCAGCTAGCTAGGAAAGGTTTGACACAAGGAGATCCTCTATCCCCAATGCTTATCGGTGGTGTCGTTGATATGTTGGCCATTTTGATAGCACGTGCAAAATAGATGACTTTGTTGGCAATTTGATTCCCCATCTCGTTGAAGATGGAGTGTGCGTTCTTCAATACATGGATGATACGTTTTTTTTCTGGAACATGATTAGATAAATCGGTCAACATGAAACTTATTTTATGCATGACTAAGAAATTAACAGATCTAAGAATTAATTTCCACAAAAGTGAGATCTTCTATTTTGGATGAGCTAAAGAGCAAGAGGAACAATATAAGCAATTGTCTGGTCGTGAAGATGGTAGTTTACCTTTCGGATACCTGGTCGTGCCCATTCATTAAAAGGAAATTACTCAACGGATAATGGAAGCCGATGGAGGACAATTTCAAGTGAAGTCCTTATGCTAGAAAGGAAAAATGTTATCATACGTAGAAAGACTTGTCCTTATTAACTCTGTTCTCCCTTATTTTTTGTTGGTCGTGTTATCTTTTCTTGGAATACACAAAATGGGTACGAAAAATATTAGATTTATGCCAGTCACGATTTTCTAGCAGTTGGAGGAGAACAATCACAAATATTGGCTTACTAAGTGGAGTATAATTTGTAGGCCAAAAAAGACCATTGTGGTTTTGGTATTGATGTTTTGGAAATCAAGAACAATTTTTTGCTATGCCAATGGCTTTTAAACTTTTTAATAAGAAAGGTGTGTCGCCGAAGCCCATACAAAATAAATACTTCAGTCGTAAACACACTCTCAAGTTAAAATAAACCCCACATGTCTTCTCTTTTGGAAAGGACTTATGCACATCAAGAGTAGTTTTTCAGTAAAGATAGTTTTGTGGTGGGGAATGACATGGACACATGGGAAGCTATTTGGTTGGGTGATACACCACTGTCTTATCAATACACATGTTTACATTATAATGTTTTGTCGATTGTCCCGTTAAATATTCGTTTTCGACGGGTCTTGACATGAGACAAGTGGATTTCCTGGTTACACTTGGTTCAATGGTTGATAAAGGTTGAATAAACTCAAGTACCTGATAGTTTCAAATGGGGGTCTCACTACTACTATTTATTTACTGTCAAGTCAACGAATCATGATAAAATGAATGGGCATATTGTCTTTCTTACAAAATATATTCGGAAGCTAAAGGTCCCACTAAATACAAGGACTTTCATGTGTTTCCTATATAGGAAGGTTATTTTAACCAAAGATAACCTTACAAAGAGGAACTGGACAGGCTCTAAAAGATGGTGTCTTTGTGATGAGGATGAGATAATACAGCACATGTATTCATATCATGTTTGTTTGCAAGTCTTGTTTGGTGTGTGGTGCATATACGTTTTAATATATAACTCCTACAACTAATATTACAAGTTAGTTTTGTAATTTGTTGAGACGGATTAATAAGAAAACTAAGGATCATATTAGATTGGGTGCCTGTGCTTTAGTTTGAGCTATTTGGAATGCAAATAGTAACTTTTTACAAGACTGGAGTTGTTCATCTTTTGCAGGTTATCATGTGACTATGCACTAGATCCATATGTGGTCCTTTCTGAACCCGCGCGGAGGAGCAGGGACATATGGAGTATGAGTGCAACCGTATATTGAGACGGTTCTACGAGATATTTTCAGCCGGGTTGGTTGGTTGTCCAGTAATCGACTACGCGATTCATAGAGCTTTAAAGTTTTTTATTTTTCCGGTGGTTGGTCTTTCTGTCGACCTTATGCGACCCATGAATTGTAATAAAGATACTACTTGAGACTCTTTAATAAATATGATTGTGTACACCCACTGATGCACATGCTGGTTTTATCCCCTGTTCGAAAGAAAGAAAAAAGTATATGGTAGAAAAGGTTTAGTCTTGGATCTGAGTAAAGGGTAGGGATAATTTTTTGCCACCATAATTTTTTCACTCTTAAACCAACTAAATCCAAGTATTCTTAGTGGCGACAGCCGCACTCAATTTGTTCAAACTATTGCAACACCACCGATGGACAAAAAAAAAGTAGCTAAACAAGGGAATCAGCTATATAAAATGCTTCACACGTTATTTCCATTCATCACTAATGCATACACATATAGCCAGTTGACTATACCATTTGGTGTCCTCTGGCAGCTAAACATATCAGGGATCAGTTGAGCAGACATGATTTTTGTCATTTGCATGAAAATGCACGATCGTGTCCGTTAGCTCACGTGCATATTTGTCCTTGTTGCTACCCCAACGCTTCCAGCACAGCTTGTCACCTTCCAGATTGGAAGATCAGGAGCACCTACAATTAAGTAATTAGAAATGGTAGCATGTATGGCAGGTACTCATGAATTACCAAAGAACACAATCAAAGCTTGAGAAGGCCGTTGCATTCATGGTGTTAGAAGTACAATTTTGTTGAAGTTAGAGATACGAAGATAGAGATGGAATATGCTTAAATCATGCACAACTTGACTTCTACTCCAAACCTCTCTCACCAGCGACGTACTCTATAAATCTACAGGTATGTCAGCTCAATGTAACACACAATTCATAGAGTTTCCATAATCAGATAGTTCTACACATGGCAGTGCAGTTCTGAACTTGAATTATCATGAACGTATGACATGCACACAAATGTGCACTGTTTCAATTGTCCATATCATCTCCACTAATATTTATTATTAATATTCACATGCAAGATACACATCATACATTCCTCCAACCATCTAATAGTTCACATCAATAATTTATAATACACACATTTCATGTCTATAAAATTTAGTATATCGACTATGACCAATTGATTTTTGCATTTTCATTTGGAGAACATAATATATCATAACTTTTATACCCTTTTGTTTACACAATATAGCTTCTAAAGTGATCCCCGCTGCAACGCGCGGGGTATCTTCTAGTTTAATTAACAATTTATACCGAATCTAGAAACATGGAAGTGAATGATGGAAGTAGTAACATATTCGCACCAGCAAGAGTTAGTTCATTCAAATTCTGCCAAAAGTTAATCAATTCCAAGGGCTTCAGCCCCATGCCATGACCCAAAATATTGATACTACTAAGTGTACGTAGCAAATGAGGAAGGAGCTCAATACATGTGAGGTTACCTTCCTTCCCACTAGGTTGAAGCATATAGCACCCTACATGCAAACCACCTCGTAAACTGTTATCTGCAGGTCGCACAAATTGGTCAGTTACGACAGTATAGGTACAAGTACTATATTTGTTCTGCACACTGGATAATAGTCTTTACCAATGAGAGCGGACAGAGATTCCTTGGCCTCATCAAAGGATTCTGTGCAATGGAAAAGGCACATCGTTATTCATTGCCGTCGAATTCACGACCTAAACTGCTTAACCAAAAGATGTTTGAAATCATTTTCTTTCTTTTAACAAGATCAAGATGCTGGTTAAGTGCAGGGGATGCTAGTTAATTATACCAAAAGTGGACAACTTGAGGCGCCTAATATAACGTCGACTGCAAAAGAGAAGGAACATAAGATTCTGAAAGAGCAAAGTTAAAAAGAGGGGATCGAGTTTGATCTATTGATCTAAAGATGATTACTTAATCATGTCATACGTCTGCCGGAGTACCCTCACGACAGTAGAAGGTTTTACTCGGGCCATCCCTTGTTTCTTCGTGCGTCGGATCCGGCTCAGACTATATATTGCAAAGATGGATGTGAAAATATAGGGCTGAAAAATGTATTAAATGTGTACTAAATATATTTAATTTCCCGTCCAAAAGTATGAACTAAATTTAGACAAAATTCAAATGAAATTCAAATTTTGCTAAGTTTTCTTTTAATTTGATGAATTTTGGAAATTTTGGTTGGGTCTTGAAATTTTGTTCAAACCGAAGTTTAAAACTATCACATCGACCAAACGACAACGCAGTACTGATCGGATCATAAAGGATTCTAGGTAGGAAGTGAGAGAATCGGATTTGGGGTTAGTAAAGTACCCAAAACCAACAGGGAGTAGCTCAAGTGGCGGCACCACGTGGCGGCCCGACAACGTCCGGCTGCTCCCGCTCAGCTCCGGCGCCAGCCAGACCAGCCTGTCGATTTGGTGCGACGCGTACCGCCTCACCTCTTCCCAGTCCAGACACGCCCTGACGTCGTCCAAGAAGAGGACGGAGCGGGCCATGACGCGGGGGACCACCTCGTCGGGGGTGGGCCGGGCGCACGCGACGTGGCGCATCCACTCGTCGGTCAGGATCGCTTCAAGGGCGGCCTGGTCGCCGGCGGCGAGGTCGGCGATGTGGCGGTGCATCACGAGGAAGTTGTGCAGAACCTGGGCGCCGAAGCTCCTGGCGCAGGCGGGGAGGAAGCCGTCGAGGTACTCCAGGGCGCCGTCCCAGAGGCCCGCCGCCACGAGCAGCTTCATGTGCTCCACGCTGAACTTAAAGCGCGCCTCGTGCAACAGCCTGCGTGCATGGATGGTGTTAATTAGGATTTAGGAAGTGTTGCAACAGCGTATATGGATGGATCGCCGATCGCCGCCAGCCTTGCGTTAGGTTTCAGGCCGACTTAGGTTCTTAGCACTTACGCGTTGGAGGCGGCGTCGTGGCCTTGGCCCCGGAGGAAGGCGAGGACTCGCCTGTGACGGAGCCGCGTCAAGCCCTGGCTGCCGGAGGCCATCACACGAACCGCTGGTGATTACGATGAGAGCCGATTCTGTCGAGGGATCGTTGAGGTTTATGGATTGCGGGACATGCTTTACATTGTGTCACGCACCGCCTCAAAGTGGGCCATGCTCTTTTCATTTTTTTTAAATCAAAAAAATATTTAGAAGTTTTGAAATAAATTAAAAATAATTCTGGACGTAGTCCATGATGTACCTTACAAACATGCAAAATCACAACGTGAAATTCTTTATATTATGGGCTACACAAAATTAACTAAATCTTCAAAAATTTGGAGATTTGAAACACTATACTCAGATCTATACATTTGTCTTTTTTGTGTAGTTCAAAATACAAAGTATTTCTAATTGAAATTTGCACGCTTTTAGAATACATCACTGAGAATATACATGATTTTTATTCATATTTTTTTGAAACTTTGAAATATGATTTTTGAATTTTTTAAAACACGGAGCATTGGACCTCGAGAGTAAGAAATCTCAACTGCTTGGTACTCTACCTATATATCTACCTATATATCTTTGGAGAATTCTAGTCATATGCGCCGAGCTATATATCTTTAGAGAATTCTTGTCATATGTGCCGCACGGCAGTCCTAACCGGATCATTGCATCATCATCCATTCATCCGGGTGGTTTGGAAGGAGAAAAATAGGTGGATGCTCTCAGATGTGGCCCTTTCACTCCCGAGTGGTGTGCGTCTCGTGCGCAACCAGATTGAGGAAGGAGTTTATGCCTTCAGAACATGGACGGAGCCAACACATGACATTGAGGGGGGCTAAGTGCGTAGGTTTAGTGATCTAAAGTTCACGAGGGGGGCAGATAGAACTAAATCACTGAGAAATCAGAGTTATAAAGGCTATTATCTTAAAACTAAATTTGGACCTTGGGGGTTGCCTGCATGCCCCTACCCCCTTATATTTGTCTATGTCTCTACTTCACAAACAACTTCGAAGACAGGACAATTCTTAATTTTTTGCTAAGGACTTCTTTCCTAACCTCCTTTTGAGGTCACGGAATTTACAGTTCTTGGAAGCATTTTGAGCCGCCCATTATAGCCCGATTCAATACTAACTGTTCATCACGAAACTGCCAAAAAGAGGTACCAGTTGCAACGAAGATCCGGGAGATGTACCAAATTTTGGCTAGCAGGTACCTAATAGCTCACGATACCCCCCAACCACATCCTTATAAATAACCTTGGTTCCTTCTATCTAATCAAATCGAATTTCACTGCCTTAACCTAAAAGAATTCGACGAAGGTTGCTCCTTTCGTGGAAAATAATAATAATAATAATAATGGAAGATTGCATCTAGGCCCACAACACGTCGCCCTTCCACCCTGGAAAAAACTTCATATCTTTACCATCGGAACATGGGTCCCGCCGATCAGGTAGCCACAACTGAGGAAAATGCCCTCTACCGTTTGATTTGCTTCGTGATTCATTTTAGTCAGGAGTTACAACAAGGGTTGTAACTAAAATTTGGTGACATAACCAAACTAAAAACTAAGTTAATTTTCATTCGATTGAGAATTAGGCAGGTCATCTAAGGTAATGGTGGAGGCTTGATGAGAGTTAAGAGGAAATCACTAAAAAGGGTTCCCTTTGCAAAGGGAACCTCACGCTCACTCTCGTCATGACAATTGTCGCCTTCTACTCGAACGGTCCCCTGTGATTGTTTACATATCCGCCATGTGTCACCACCAGATTAAACGTGGGGAGGATGAGAGAAAAAATGATACGTGATGTGGAGGCTATTTTTCCCTTTTATTTTTCAAAACCAAAATTTCGAAACGAAATATCTTGAGAACCGCTAATCCAAATTACAAACTGTTTTCACTTTTGAGTTCCTCGCGTCGAGATTTTCAAAACTAGATCACATATTGATAGGTTTCGACAAACCTTTTTTTGTACATCCGGTAGCAGTACGGGTGTACATCCGATAATAGTGTGGACGTACATCCAGTAGCAGCAATGTGGGGGAGATGAGAGAGAAAGGATACGTAAGGTGGGAGGCTAGTTTTTCCTTTTATTTTTCAAAACCAAAATTTCAAAACGAAATATCTTGAGAACAGCTAATCCAAATTACGAACCGTTTTCACTTTTGAGCTCCTCGCGTCGAGATCTTTAAAACTAGATCTCATGTTGATAGGTTTTGACAAACTTTTTTTGTACATCCGGTTCTGTATAGTTTGTACATCCTGTAGTAGTGTGGTTGTACATCCAGTTTTAATGCATGAGTGTACATCCAGTAGCATCGTATACATCTAGCAGCAGTGTAGATGTAAATCCAGTAGCATTGTGTACATGCAGTAACAACGTGTGTACATCCAGTAGCAACATGGTTGTACTTGTACATCCAGTATTGTGTACATCCAGTAGCAACGTGTGTACTGTGTTTAGCAACAAAAAAAACATGGTTGTACATCCAGCATTGTGTACATCCAGTAGCAACGTGTGTGTACATTCAGTAGTAACATGGTTGTACATACAGCAGTAGTAGCAGCGTGTACATCCAATTTTTGTACTACCAATAGCTCACTAGTAGACGTGCACGCGCATTGCGCGTTTTCATTTCAATCATTATATGTTCAACAAAAACATGTGATAGATGTCAAGGAAGTATTTTTCATGGATTCTAATAATTCTAGATTTTACATAAGTCCCAAATTATAGGTATTAAATTTTCATATGTAAGCATTATTTCTCCTCATGTACCTAAAGCCAGTCTCCTCAGTGACGTTATGTAGCTCAAGCGTAAATAGGAAAAGCGTCAACAATAATTGTATAGCCTCACACTAAGATGCATTCATGTATGAAGGAACTAACAAATGTTTACAACTATGCTACCACTACTTTATGTTACAAATAACATAAAACACAACTACCTTACATAAGCTACATTCAGTAGTGAGGTAACATAACTGTGAAACTCATAATGTCCTACAATTCTCGGATCACCTCAAGTCCTGAAGCTCGTAATCACGGTGCAAGGCACATTTCGTCTGATACGCGTAAACACGAACCAATGAAAGCACTATACATATCAAGATCGTGTTATACTTTATCGAAACTCACATAAGCTGCCTACGCAGATGAACAATCAGTGGACACAACAAGTCCACTTCCATGCTCCACCGTCAATGTTGGAGACCTCGACTGCATAAAAAACGTCGGACAACGCAACCATATCAATGTAGTACAACAAAGGCATCATCTATAGCTGGCTAGCAGCTCACCTTCAGGTCACAGTGCAACCATATCAATGTAGAGAAGACAGCTATCTCTGCTTTTCCAAAATTCAAAGATTAAGAACACAAATAAAGAAAACGAACCTAAGCATGAATAGGCCCCTGATGGCCTGCCCGACTTAGTCTATATGTTTGAAGAATATGGACATACATAAATTAAATTAAACCCAGAAAGTAAAATTCTTTGTAGTTAGCTTCGCAGGAAAATTGTTTCAGTTACCTCTGCAGGGATTCATCTTGAAGACGCCCATCTTAGTAACCATTTTAGAACACAAGAATCAATATATTTTTGCAACAGAAACTCCTATAATTTTTCCTCTTCACGTTTTCATGGACATATATGACAACTACATAACTCCATACCTCTGTTACATTAGTTACTCCTAGCACATTTCTTTTGAGCTAATTAATAAATAGATTTATCAATAGTTGAAACACTGCTTTGAATGTGTTGCCATACTATAGAAAATTAAGAATTACATATATAAGTCCCAATAAGAATCTGGGAAGAAAAAATCACCTCCCGTAGTTAACTTTCAAGTGTTCTGTTGTACATTTGGTACCAACTCTTGTAGCATGACATCAATTCCAATGTCATAGTTAACAACCTCTGAAATCCACAGGTGCATACAAATTAGAATTCTTCTTTACTGTTTTTCTTGTTTCCATAACAAACCAAAAACCAATGGAAGAAGCATAAAATCAATACATTTTATAGGTGCAAGCACAGTTGTATCAGCAAGAAAATGAAAACGAAAATGATTACGTGCCACCGCCACATATTCGATAATAAAAGCAATAGAAAGCTAATCTTGATGTATCAAATTTGCGTTTAAGCGTTGGTGCCAACTTCGGTCATTAGTTTCAGCTTTCAAAACCAATAGCTTCATCCCTTTGTCACAAGCTTACAGAAGGGGAAAAGATAGAGCTGGACAACAAGCGGTGATGTTCAAAGCAAGGAAACAAAATTTAACTCCAAAGTTCAAAACAGGCTGACCATAGTAATCAAATCTTGTAGTTGGGCCTCTAAGGTTTAGGCCATGATATGAGCATCAAGAACTCTCAAATCTGAATCCACGGAGCTATATATAGGTTTAAACAACGCTAGAGATGATACATGTTGTACGGTGAAGATGTGCTCATATTTACCTAACTGAAGGCATCCTCAAATCAAAACTAAAATGAATTCTGAATTTCTGATACAGAACCTAACTCAGATGTATCCAAGATTGAAAAAAATAACTTGCCAGGATTCACACAATGTCAAAAGTCTGAACTACAGAAATTAGTTTAGACTGAGTACACGGGAATAGAACTTAAATCTTCCGCATGGCTAATTAATTAAGCTAACGGAAACAATTGCAGCAACATGCGATACTTGGTGTTTGCCTGTTTGGTGTCAAATATAGCAGGAATTAGATGGCGAGACAAGTTTTGCACATATAAACAACAAAATGTGTGGTAGCACTCCAAATTGACAACGATGGCGTAGGGAATCGCAATCTTTTACCACAGCAAGTACATGGTGTAACAGCCCACTTTTGGTAATGCAAATTATGGACCAAATTTTCACTTTTTCCTTCCATACATGCATCATGGCATCCATGTGAAATTGTTAAAACAAACAACTTTTGGTTTGGCATCATTGCAAAGTAACATGCCAAACTTGCTACAACAAAATTTCACAACGATAAGACACCCAAACTTGCAAAAACAAAAACTTGGACTTCTTATATTTGTCAAGGAAGTTCCAAGAGCTCAAATCAATATTTTGATTTGCTTCAAAATTCTAAAAGAGTTTTACTTTGGAAATTCTCAAAAATGCCTATAAGCAACCTCTTATTTTATTCCCCAAGCAATTGACATCCAAATGACTTCAAAATTCTTGGAGTGCTTGCCAAGGATGCAGGGACGATGCACAAAAATTGGCATAATTTTCAGAAGTGTTTAAAGGCCTCAAGTAACTCAAATCCTTTGCTGAAATAAATTCCCAGAACTGAGAAGGACCAATCTGTGATGATTTTAGAATTCCAGGGACCTCTCTGCAATTTCTCCTTCTTCCTCCTCCTGTAGCGACCGAGGTCGCCGTGCTTGCACCGCACCACCTCGACACCGTGCTCGCCGGCCCCCCTCCTCTCCGCTGCACTGCCAGGAGAGCATCCGCGAGGCCTCTGCTCCCCATCCCTCACTGCCCCACGAGCTCCTCTCTCTCCCTCCGTTTTTCCTCTCCATGGCCGACGCACCACGCGAGCTCGCCATGCTCGACGCCGCCGATTGACGAGTTCCCGAGAGAATCGAAGGACACCACTAGCTCCGCCGCGTCGCCAGCTACGTCTCTGCCAGAGGAATTGAGATGGGAGGACGCGAATTGACCGCGCCATCCGCATTTTCGCCGACCACCGCCGCCGATCCGCCGGACGAAATCGTCGCTGTCCGTCCACCTCCGGCGCCGCCGTGTCTTCGTACGTGACCCTGGTGAGCTCGCCGTCCCGTAGCACCCCTCCGTGCCCTCCCCTTGCTCTCACGTCGCCGTGGCCACCGTGGCCATCGCGTCCATTGCCGTGGTTCGTCTCCCTCGCGAGACCGGCCATGGAAACGGCCTAGGCCGGGCCGTGGGCCGTTCCTATCGGGCCCCTAACCAGCCTCTGCACCGGCAAAACCGACCTGAGGGCCGGAACCCTCTGTCGCCTGGCCGGCCACCGAGCCAGCCCAGGCCGGGCTGCTGGCCGGTCCCCTCTGTCACATGACCGGCCTGCCAGCCGGCCCAGACCGGGCTGGAGGCCGGGATAACTGTTTTTTTAGTTGTTTCTTTTTCTAATTCCTCTCCCTTTTGCGCAAGCTTCCGGCTTCCCCCTCACGCGTTAGGGACATCGATTCGAGGATTCGATTACTCCACCCCTCTCTCTCTCGAATCCGAATAATTCATCCTTGATAGTTGTTGGAAATAATTTATTAAAAGAATAATTTTGAAAGAGGAAATTAAAAATGCAATAACTTTCTATCGGGACCTCAAAAAAATGTGTTCGATATACCAAAATGTTCAGAAAAATATGAATCACTCAGAATCAACATCATCATGCATAATTGATCACAACTGCAATAATGTACTTTTAGTAATACTAGAATCACTAAGTGTTAAATATGGGGTTATTCCAAATAATGCAAATAATATAATGGGGACTCCATCTAACTTGTTGGTCATGTTCAAAGCTTTTAGGGTGCATTCTTAAAATGTCATGCCATCATGTGTTTGCGCATTGCATTTGTTAAAGCATGTGTGGTGATTGATTGTTCTCTCCCGATGTTTGTTTCTCGTTAGATCAAGCAGCCGGGGTTACTCCACAATACCCCGAAGAGCCGTACTACCAGCACCTTGATCAAGGCAAGCGTAATCCCCCCTCTGTGCATATCTTATCCTATGTTTTCGCAAATATTTTCTCCACTATAATATTGCATGCGGTTCTAAATGTCAATTTTCTGGGATTAGAGTATCCTATAGTTGCATTAAGTTTCTGATGCCAATACCTGTTTTCCCTCCTATTATCCATAGGATTGTTTTGTGGCCTGAGATACTTACTATGCTATGTTGATGCTTAGCCATGCTTAGTAAATTGCATAGCTATATGATGGATGGTTCGTGGTGGAAACAGGTGATGAGATAAATGGTTGATGGTGGAGAAATTGTGGTGACGGATAATAAAATGCTTAAAGGTGGGGATGAGAGGCCACTGTGGTTGTGGTGTTTTGTCTCGTTCTCGCCGCCTAGGAGCGAGTTCTATACCTCTTGAACCAAGACTGAGCATGCAACCATGCGTGAGGCCTATGCATTTGCAGGAACCCTCATAGACTAAATAACTCGGGCGGGACTAGCCAGGGTCCTCTAGTTCGGGCTTCCATTTGCGCGTGCGTGATGATGGTGGGATGAACTGAGATGAGGATGGTGGTGTTTAGGAAAATGAGTGGCCACGGGGCAGTGTGTTGAATCGCTGCTCCGTCCTCACTGATGATCCTGGGTTAGTCCTTAACGAGGGAGAAGTCGACACCGCTCCCACCCAGCCGGCTTTCCACGGAAGAGAGCTAATGATCAGGTAATGGGCCGGCCGGTACGCGTGGTCAACATTGTATACCCCTGCAGGGTTAAATCTTTTCGAAAAGCCGTGTTCGCGGTTATGGACGACTTGGGAAGTGAAGGTAAGATCATAGAATAACTTTAACGGAATGATTAAAAACTGGGTACTAGAGATACCACTCACAAATGCAAGGTGAGCTTCCTCGAGGGTGATTCGGGGAGGTGCCTTTGATGAACAGGTACAGTGGTTGATGATGGTAGATATTTAGTAAAGTGATCAAAGAAAAGAGTACCTCTTACCCCTTTTTTTTAAATACTCTGAATAGTCGGTGCCATTGAGTTATGTTTTCTGAAATAAAATCAGCTTTATGCAAAACAACCATAAAACCTTGAAAGCCAATCATCGAGCATATATTATCTCTTAATCTTGCGAGTTCGTCGAACTCAACATCGTTGGCTTATTTTCAGGAGAGGACTTCACCGACCTCGAAGGTGGGTTCTTTGTGGACGTCGACGAGTAGTCCGGGGTTCCCAGGTGGCAGCTTGGGACATCCCGGAACGGCTGGCGCTGGATGTTTATTTGCAGGCCTCTTAGGCCATAATTTGGTTCTTGTTGTTTAGAACAACCTAATTTGCTTCCGCTTGTTGTAATGTTGGGTCTGTGACCTCTGGTTGTCATTTGCTATCTTTCTCTATTATAAGAGTTGAATTATAAGGATTTGTGTCGTAGAGTCTGTGATGTGCCAGTTGTTCCACAAGTCTTGATCTCTCTATTATACATTGAGGGTTGTGCCTGTGTTAAGGCATCAATCGGGGTGTTGCGTTGCCGATGATCCATTCCGAGCAACGCCTGCCAAAGGTTTTGGCCAGGGATTGGTAAACCCGTAACCTCCGGTTGTATCGCTTAACCGGTGACACACAGCATCACTGTATAACAGTCGGGTCGGGGCGCTACACATGGGGAGAGCTAGTGCGCAGGAGAGCGCGAGGCACGTGAGCTCGGGCAGCCGGAAGCCTCTGCCCCTTGAGAGGTAGAACTCGTTTGGATGGGCCAAGGCGAAGGTAGCCGATCGATGCAGATGAGCACTGAACCGCCGTCCGCGACGAAGTGTGGCAATACTGTTGGGTCCAATCGTATGGCGAGATTTGCGCGATTGAGACGACGGCGACGCTCGGGCGAGCGGCCGGCGACGCGCGTGTGGGCGTGGCGCTCACGCGGTGAGGTAATTGCGGATGGGGAGTCACTGGGAGGACGGATTTATAGTGGGATAATCGGAGGTGATTAGGGAATACTCTGGTGGTGGCGACGAATCCGAGGTTCAGCGGGGCGCGGCGAGGAGTGAGTTGAGCTAGGGCCAGGCGCATCGTGGCGGTGGCGAAGAACCCGTTGTCCAGCGGCGGCCGGGACCATGGGGATGGTGTAGTTGACGCCCATGAAGAGAAGCATCCGCACGCGAACAGTGTGGGCAGCGGGTGCCACCATAGGATGCCGACCATCCCCGCCGGCGACATCCACCCCGTGTCCCCATCGGATTCCTCCCCCGCTCGTCGTCGTCATCTCGTCGCGGCCTCCCATCAAGCTCGCAAGCGCTGCCGCTCGGGTGCGTCTGTTGATAAACCCAGCTGCTGTGTTATTTCTTTAGAGTTTCAGTGTTAGGTGTTTAGGTGTCAATTTCTTCAGTTTCGTCAGGCTAGGACTTAGTTGAGCAAGGCAAGCACCGCTGCGGCCACGGACGCCACAGAATACCGCAGCATCGTGGGTGGACCGCGGTACCTCGTGCACACTCGCCCAGACCTCGCGTATTCCGTGGGGTATGTGAGCAGATTCATGGAGAAGCCCACCGTAGAGCATCTGACGGCGGTGAAGCAGATTCTCAGGTACGTCGCTGGGACTCGTACGCACGGCTGCTTCCTCGCTCGTGGAGACATGGCAGGAGAGCAGCTGATCGGGTACAGCGACAATGACATGGCCGACGACATCGACGACCGCAAGAGCACCACGGGGGTGCTGTTCTTCCTCGGCACAAGTCCAGTTAGCTGGCAATCCGCGAAGCAGAAGGTGGTGGCACTTTCATCTTGCGAGGCCGAGTACATCGCGGCCACTACAACAGCGTGTCAGGGCGTCTGGCTCTCACGGCTGCTTGCTGATCTCACCGGAGAAGAAGAAGCTCCGGCGACACTGAGGGTGGACAACAAGTCCGCAATTTCACTCACCAAGAACCCGGTGTACCACGATTGAAGCAAACACATCGAGGTGCGGTACCACTACATCAGGCAGTGCGTCGATGAGAAGAAGATCGCTATCGAGTTCACCGGGACGACTGAGCAGCTCGCGGACATCCTCACCAAGTCTCTTGGCCATGTTCGATTCCTGGAGCTGCGCGACAAGGTTGGCATCATCAAAATAAAGTAAGCAGCAGAGTTTAGGGGGTGATTGTTGATAAACCCAGCTGCTGTGTTATTTCTTCAGAGTTTCAGTGTTAGGTGTTTAGGTGTCAATTTCTTCAGTTTCGTCAGGCTAGGACTTAGTCGTTTTCGGATAGAGTTGTTGCTCCGATTCTGCCGCTAGGATTGGAGCGAGTCTTGCATGATCTCGTTCTGTTCGTGGGATGGCACGAACGCCAGGAACGTGGGCACGTTATCCCTTTGTAATCGAGGTATAAGAAGTGGAATAGAACAACCAGAAAAGCTGCGGAGCTTTGAGCAGCACAAAATTCCTTTGTCTCTGTTCATCTTCATCTCACGAGCGACAACGTCTCTGTCTCCATCTGTCGCCGGCGCGGCCCTTCTCTCCGGACCAGATGCGGACGGGAGAGCGGCCTCCATGTCTTTCCTTTTTTTCCAGCGACGATTGGGGTGATGAGCAGCAGACGCGCACATGCGTTTCTGGCAGAGTTTTCGTCCGTCTGGTTTAACTGCTACGTGCACACGTCCGGGGATTGGTAATCTGGGTGGTTAATTATAGTTAGCCAGGTCAGATCGTGTGGTGGGAATTTGGCCGTGTACATCTATTTGGGTGGCTGTAGGAAAGAATATGTTTGCTTGTTTAATAGTAGTAGAGATACATTGTACTTTCTTCGGGTGAGGCCCATGAGACATCCCTCTTCCTCCATAATAAGATGATAATAAACAAACAACTTCTATAGGGATGGCAATGGGTACCCATTACCCTTTTACCCTGCGGGTAAAAACCCTATTAGGGTAAGGGTATGAGATAAAAAATTATCCATGGGTACGTAAATGGGAAAATAGCATACCCATCGGGTAGAGAGGGTACGGGTATGGGATCGTATAACCCATACCCGCGTACCCATGTACCCATATAATATTTGACAAGTGAGTCTAAACTTTCACGCACGGATATATGAGTAGGGTCTATGCATGAGCTACAATCGTAAAACAATGAAATATAACTCTTTTGCATGAGTTATGTGTTGTTTTTATGACTATTTTCTGCCCAATTTTACGTGTTTTAAACGCGGGTATTTTTACCTGCGGGTACCCATCTACCCTGTCGGGTGACGGGTATGGGAAAAAGTGGTACCCGTTGACGGGTATGGGTAAGGGTGACGGGTAAGATCGTGGTCGACGGGTAAGGGTATGGGGTGGCTCCACCCTTACCCATACCCTGCGGGTGCCATCCCTGAACTTCTATAACTGTAAGGAAAAAAAAAACTGTCATCTCAAAAAAAAAGGAAAAAAAACTGTCAAGAAAAAAAAAGAGAAACAATTTTCTATCTCGCTCTCGCCGGAACGTGGGTCCCCTGATCAGCCAGCAGCCGCTGCCCGGCGACCCGGCCCGCAATCCCTTCCTTCTCGCTTCCCCTCCAAGGCGAGAGCCGGCGAAGTCAGAGTCAAAATCTCGGAGAGACCAACCAACCAACCAAACCGCCTCCACGGCGAAGCAACGACCCTAAATCGGCAAAATCCCCACGCCACGACCCGCCTCCCAAACCCTAGCGCCAATGCCCCGCTAAGCTCCCCCTCCGATCACCCTCCCGCCATGGATCCGGGCGGCGGCAGCATGCTTCTCGAGGACTTCGGGCAGCGAGTGGACCTGACGCGGCGCATCCGCGAGGTGCTGGCCAACTACCCGGAGGGCACCACCGCGCTGCGCGAGCTCATCCAGAACGCCGACGACGCGGGCGCCTCCCGCGTCCGCCTCTGCCTCGACCGCCGCCGCCACGGGGCCGACTCCCTGTTCGCCCCAACCCTCGCCCAGTGGCAGGGCCCCGCGCTGCTGGCACACAACGACGCCGTCTTCACCGACGACGACTTCGCCAGCATCTCACGCATCGGGGACAGCAGAAAGGTCTCACAGGCTTGGAAGACCGGACGATTCGGGTACCGCTTCCTACTCCGCCCTCCCTCTGTCAGTAGTCACTGCCGAGCTTGCTTCGAGCTGTAATTTGCAATCTGAGCTTCCCGACTAGTGGAATTGAAATAGTGTGCACGTGTCATTTTCCATGTGGCGTGGCATGTATGGTGCTGCTCGTTTGTGTTCTGATGCCATGACTGTTCACCAATGTGCTTGATGTGCATCATCATTGATGATTTATAAGTAATGTATCAAAATGCTTAGTAAGGATAGTTTGATTATGACCAGATGTTCCTGTGTAATATAATTGGGTTCAGTTTGAGTTCTGCCCCTGTCATTCGTTTTGCAATACTATGTGCCTTTCTACAAAAGCACACACAGGGATGAGAATGTTACTATTCTAGTTCTAGAACTCAGGGCCATGCGTTTAGAAAATTATTGCTGTTTGGAAACCTTCTGAAGCATGTTATCTGTATTTTGTGACCCATAACTGTTCTGATGCCATGACTGTTGCAATGTGTTTGATGGGCATGAGCACTAGCGATTTTATTAGGGAATGTATGTATCAGCATGCCCAGTAAGGCTAGTGTGATTGATTGTGACCCTGCAGATGTTCCTTTGTTCCTTAATTGGGTTCAGTTTGGGTTCTGCCCGTGTCATTCGTTTTGCAATGCTACTGCCTTTCTACCGAAGCGCACACAGGGATGAGAATGTTTGTTACTACTATTATAGCTCTAGAACCCAGGGCATGCGTTTAGCAAGTTATTACTGTTTGGTAGAAAAAGTACATGGTACAAAAGGTTTGATCGACAGTCTTGATCTGAGTAAAGGGTAAGGATAATTTTTTGCCACCATAATTTCTTCAATCTGTTCACTCAAAAAACCAACTAACATCAAAATATTCTTGCTGGCAACAGCCGCACTCAATTTGTTCAAACTTTTGTCACAGCACCTATGGAGAAAAAAAAGTAGCTAAACAAGGGAATCAGCTATCAAATGCTTACCATTCATCACTAATGCATACACATATAGCCAGTTGATTATACCATTTGGTGTCCTCTGGCAGCTAAACATATCAGGGATCAATTGAGCAGATATGAAAATGCTCGATCATGTCCGTTAGCTCACCTCCATGTTTGTCCTAGTTGTTACCCCAACACTTCCAGCACAGCTTGTCACCTTCCAGATTGGAAGATCAGGAGCACCTACAACTAAGTAATTAGAAATGGTAGCAAGTATGGCAGGAAATCATGAATTTCAAAAGAAGCACACACAGGGATGAGTTTGTTTGTTACTACTATTCTAGTTCTAGAACTCAGGGCATGCGTTTAGCAGGTTATTGCTGTTTGGAAACCTTCCGAAGCATGTTAATTATCTGTATTCTGTGACTCATTACTGTTTTATTAATGCAATACCCCATGATTTATGTTTCTGCAGGGTTGGTTTCAACTCAGTGTACCACTTGACCGACTTGCCATCGTTTGTGAGTGGCAAGTATGTCGTCATGTTTGATCCCCAGGGCGCTTACCTCCCGAACGTGTCGGCGGCGAATCCTGGAAAGCGCATAGACTATGTCAGTTCTACGGCAGTTGCATTGTACAGTGACCAGCTCTCACCCTACCGAGCGTTTGGCTGCGACATGAAAGCGCCGTTTCAAGGAACCCTGTTTCGTTTCCCTTTGAGGAATGCCGAGCAGGCGTCCTCTAGTCGGTTATCAAGACAAGTGTACACGGAGGATGATGTCTTGTTTCTTTTTGCTCAGCTATACGAAGAAGCTGTATACAATTTCTTTTTCTTAAGAATGTCCTCGCGCTTGAAATGTACGTGTGGGAATCTGATATGAGTGAGCCGAAACTAGTGTACTCTTGCTCCTTGCGATCACAGGATGACAACTTGTCATGGCATCGCCAAGCTCTAATCAGGTTATCTGGCACTTCTACCAGATCCTTTGAGCAAAACGTAGATTCCTTTTCTATGGATTTTGTATCGGAGGCATTCCTGGGAGACAAGATTGAGAAAAAGAGCCATACCTATTTTATTGTACAGGGAATGGCATCCGCATTAAGTAAAATAGGTATTTTTGCAACTGGTGCTGCCAAGGAATATGATCTTCATCTACTGCCTTGGGCTTCTGTTGCTGCTTGCATCTCCAATGTGGGACCTGAGGTAATGGCCAAATTCATTTCCACCCCTGTAACTATCTTGGAATTGTTCTTTGTTAAGTTTACGAACCACTGACATTAGTTTTACCTTTAGGCATGTTTTCTGCTTTGATTCGTGATTATATTATTTGTCATTCATGCATGTCAATAATTGTTTGTTTTTGTTTGTCCATGGAATGGAACTTGTGAGTGGTTGTGTGGACTGTAAAGCTTGTTAGTTTTCATCTGATTTTGCAGTTAAACTAGCACCATAGGTACGTGACTAGACCACATAGAGTTGTAGGTAATTGTTTGGTCTATTAGCTATGGCTAATGTAATGACCATTCTTTCATGGTTATTTGTTTGGTCTATTAGCCTGTTGTTATCTGCTACTGCTTAATTAAAAATCACATTAACATCAGTGCCCTTTTCTAAAAGAGGAGTTTATGTAACTCTTGTTTTAAGTTCACTGAAACCTGTAGACTAAAAAACTTCAATGGTGAGTCATAGTTTCTAGAACTACAAATTATTTGTTTGATTTATGTTGCAGAATGAATATCATGGTCTGGCACAATAGCCATTTTTTCTGAGACATGACGCATTATTTAAGCGTTTGATTTTTGTTTGTTAGTGTTTGCTGTTTTTATGCTTTATGGTAATTACTGAATTTTACAGGATAGTAACCTCAGACAAGGTCATGCATTCTGTTTTCTTCCTTTGCCAGTAAGGACAGGGTTATCTGTGCATGTGAATGGTTATTTTGAAGTTTCTTCCAACCGGCGTGACATTTGGTACGGAGCTGACATGGACAGGGGTGGTAAGCTTCGCTCTGATTGGAATAGGCTATTGCTGGAAGATGTTCTTGCACCATTATTCAGAGAACTGTTGCTGGCGTTGCGGACACTTTCAGACTCCACAATATTGTATTATTCTTTATGGCCTACTGGTGTATACGAGGAACCCTGGAGTATTCTTGTGGAACAAATTTATAAAGGTATCTGCACCTCTCCAGTTTTGCACTCAGAGATCAAAGGTGGGACATGGATATCACCGGCTGAGGCCTTGCTTCATGATGAGGGGTTCTCAAGAAGCAATGATCTTAGTGAAGCTCTTGTGTTGTTAGGCATGCCCGTTGTTCGTGTACCAAGTGAAATTGTCGATATGTTTTCGAAATTCTATGTGAAGTCTATGCTAAAACGTGTCACTCCTGCTACAGTCAGACATTACCTCCAAGATTTTGCAAACCTTGGTATGTTGGAAAAATCTCATAAGCTATTACTGGAATATTGCCTTGATGATCTGGATAGTGCTGATATTGGTAAATGCATGAATGGCCTCCCACTGATTCCACTAGCAAATAAGCAGTATGGGATTTTTTCTGACATTTCACAAGAGAACCACTACTATGTCTGCAGTAAGACAGAATTTGAGCTTCTTTCTGCAGTTGGTGACAGAATAATTGACAGAAGCATCCCCCTTTGCTACTAGAAAGGCTGTATCAGATAGCAAAAAGTTCTAAGGCAAACATTTCACTCATTGACGGTCCAATCTTTCTTCAGTTCTTCCCCAGGCTATTTCCTCCTGGATGGAAGTGTAGAAACCAAGTTCCTTGGGATCAATTATCGGGTGAATCATCTCCTACGGCAGACTGGTTTAAACTTTTTTGGCAGTATATTGGGGAACATCTTATGACCTTGATTTGTTTAGTGACTGGCCTATACTGCCTTCTATTTCTGGACACCTTTACAGAGCATCTACAGTATCAAAGTTAATTGAAACAGAGTCGCTATCTAGTTTGATGAAGGAACTCTTGGCCAAGTTAGGTTGCAAGATACTAGACACCAAGTATTTAAGTGCATATCAACAACTGTCTCATTACGTGTATGATGGCGATGCCACCGGAGTTCTTCATTCAATCTTTGGGATTGTTTCACTAGAGGGAGTCGATTTGCATGCGCTGTTTCAACGCATCACGCCTGGTGAGAAAAATGAACTGTACCAGTTTCTTTTGGATCCAAAATGGTACTTAGGAGTCTGTCTATCTGACATGAACATAAAGCTATGCAAAGAGTTGCCCATCTTCAGAGTATTTGATGGAGGATGTCTCAGCTCTTATGGCTTCTCCAATTTGTCCCATTCAAGAAAGTATATGCCACCTCTTGGTGTTCCTGAGCACCTACTCAACTCTGATTTCTTGTTCTGTATATCCCCAAGCAACGAAGATATCATAATGAGGTACTATGGTGTTGAGCGCATGTCAAAATCAATCTTCTACCAGAGGTATGTTCTGAACAAGTTAGATCAGTTGCAAACAGAGGTTCGTGATTCAGTTCTACTAACCATCTTACAAGATCTGCCCCAGCTGTCCTTGGAGGATCCAAGGTTTAAGGAAGGTTTGAAAGTCCTTAGATTCGTCCCAACTATTAATGGGACCTTGAGAAGTCCTCAATCTCTTTATGATCCTCGGGTGGAAGAACTCTATGCTCTTCTCCAGGAATCAGACTGCTTTCCCAGCGGATTATTTGAAAACCCAGAAGTTCTTGATATGTTGCTCTGTTTGGGGCTTAGAACCTCTGTTTCTACTGATACTATAATAGAAAGCGCCCGGCAAATTGATTCACTCGTGCACAAAGATCAGGAGAAGGCTCATTCAAGGGGTAAAGTGCTTCTTTCATATCTTGAAATTCATGCTCAAAAGTGGCATGTACATAAGGCATTTGATGTCCGGAAGAAGTTAAATATGCTTGTGAAAGTTACTACTGCTCTGAGGCCTCGTGATACGTCTGGAGGATCTGATCTAGATAAGTTCTGGAGTGACTTGAGAATGATTGTTGGTGTCCTGTTTTGGTCACTGCACCAAGCCCAGTGCTGCCATGGCCTTCAGTGTCCTCAATGATTGCTCCACCTAAGCAAGTAAGGCTGCAGGAAGATATGTGGATTGTTTCTGCTAGCTCACGTATACTTGATGGTGAATGCACTTCCTCAGCTTTGTCTTACAGCTTAGGCTGGTCATCTCCTCCTTCTGGAAATGTAATCGCGGCTCAGTTGCTTGAGCTGGGTAAGAACAATGAAATTGTGACTGATCAAGTCCTTCGGCAAGAATTAGCTTTGGTATGCCTAAGATTTATTCGTTGCTGACTAATTTGATTGGTTCTGATGAAATGGACATTGTCAAAGTGGTTCTAGAGGGCTGCAGATGGATTTGGGTGGGTGATGGATTTGCGGAAGTTGAGGAAGTTGTTCTAAGTGGCCACCTTCACCTCGCACCTTACATTCGTGTCATTCCAATTGATTTAGCAGTTTTCAAGGACTTGTTCTTGGATCTTGGCATAAAAGAGCGTCTCGACCCTGTGGATTATGCTAGTATTCTCACCAGAATGGCCATGAGGAAAGCCACGGCTTCCCTAGAAGCTGAAGAACTAAGAACAGCTGTCTTGGTGGTGCAGCATCTAGCTGAGTTCCGGTTTCAGGATCAGCAAACACTGATATATTTACCTGATTCTTCGGCTAGGCTCTGTCTATCTTCTGAACTTGTATTTAATGATGCCCTTGGCTTCTTGACTCTGGTCATGACATCATCGGTAATGCATCGAGCATTGCTTTCAGCTCAAAGTATGTTCACAACTTTGTGCATGGTAATATTTCTAATGATGTGGCAGAAAGGCTCGGTGTTCGCTCTCTTCGCCGTCTCTTGCTTGCTGAGAGTTCCGATTCAATGAATTTGAGTTTATCAGGGGTTGCTGAGGCTTTTGGACAACATGAAGATTTGACTACAAGACTCAAGCATATTGTTGAGATGTATGCAGATGGTCCTGGGATTCTCTTTGAGCTGGTACAGAATGCAGAAGATGCTAAAGCTTCTGAGGTTGTGTTTCTATTGGATAAAACCCAGTATGGTACTTCATCCATTCTTTCACCTGAAATGGCTGAATGGCAGGGGCCTGCTCTCTACTGCTTTAATGATTCAGTTTTTAGTCCACAAGACCTTTATTCCATCTCACGAATTGGTCAAGACAGCAAACTTGAGAAACCTTTTGCCATAGGAAGGTTCGGTCTGGGCTTCAATTGTGTATATCACTTCACTGACATGCCTGGGTTTGTTTCTGGTGAGAATATTGTCATGTTTGATCCACATGCCTGTTATTTACCAGGAATATCTCCTTCTCATCCAGGTTTAAGGATAAAGTTTGTAGGACGGAGGATCTTAGAACAGTTCCCTGATCAGTTCACACCATTCTTACACTTCGGTTGTGACCTGCAACAGTCATTTCCAGGTACACTTTTCCGGTTTCCTCTTAGGAATGAAGCCGCTGCTTCTAGAAGTCAAATAAAGCGTGAACAATATGCAACCCAAGATGTAGAGATGCTTTTCTCTTCATTCTCTGAAGTTGTATCTGAGGCTCTACTTTTTCTCCGCAACGTTAAAAAGATAACTTTGTATGTCAAGGAACACGACTCCCAGGAGATGCGACTTGTTCATCGTGCCTCGAAGCATAACAGTTGTGAGGTGTCCAAAGAGCCACATTCACTTAATACGATGCTTGCATATGTACATGGAAATCAATCATCAGGAATGGATAAGAATACTTTTTTCAATAAGTTGAATAAGACAAAAGACAGCGATTTACCCTGGAGTTCTCAAAAAGTTGCTATTCTTGAGCAAAGCCCTACTGCCCACTTTGTGCATTCATGGATCTTAACCGAGTGTATAGGTGGGGGTCATGCTAGAAAGCTGTCAACTGCCTCTGATAGTAAGTCTCATTTCTTTGTTCCTTGGGCATCTGTTGCTGCATATCTACATTCTGTGAGTGTGGACGATACCAAAGAACTGTCTGGTGAAGCTGAAGTCAACCGTGACGATTTTGTTCTCAAGCATTTAGCTCTTCGATCTTCTCAGGGAAGGAATTTATTTGAGGGTCGGGCCTTTTGCTTTCTGCCTCTACCAATTAATACTAGCATACCAGTGCATGTAAATGCTTATTTTGAACTATCTTCAAATCGGAGGGATATCTGGACAGGAAATGACATGGCTGGGGGAGGACGAGTGCGATCGAATGGAATCTTGCACTGCTTGAAGATGTAGCCGCTCCTGCTTATGGTCACCTCCTTGCAGCCATGGCAGAAGAGCTTGGTCCCTCTGACCTGTTTCTCTCATTTTGGCCTACTGCTGTAAGTGTGGAGCCATGGTCTTCCATGGTTAGGAAGCTGTATGTATCAATTGCAGAACTTGGACTTCATGTTTTGTATACAAAAGCTCGAGGTGGCCATTGGGTGTCAACAAGGCAAGCGATTTTCCCTGATTTCAGTTTCTCAAAGGCAACTGAGCTGACAGAAGTTCTCTCGCAAGCTGGTTTGCCTTTGGTATCTGTATCCAAGCCGATAGTAGACAGTTTCGTGAATGCATGTCCATCAGTTCATCTCTTGAATCCTCATTTGCTAAGGAATTTGTTGATTCGACGGAAGCGTGGGTTCAGAAGCAAAGAAGAGGCCTTACTTGCTCTGGAGTATTGCTTGACTGATATCGATGAGCCTTCTCTTTCTGATAAATTGCACGGATTGGCTCTTCTTCCTTGGCAAATGGATCATTCACAACATTTAATAACCGAGGGGAGGGTGAAAGAGTATTCTTCACTTCACAAATGGAATTTGACTTTCTTAAGGATTCCATACCACATCTTATTATTGACAACTCTTTACCAGATGGCGTTTTGAAGAAGTTGTTTGACATAGCTTCTTCTGCACGGTCAAACATTTACTTATTTACTTGCAATTTCCTAGTTGAGCTGTTGCCCAGAATTTTGCCGCCTGAATGGCAGCATGCCAAGCAGTTATCTTGGTTTCCTGAACAACAAGGCCACCCAAGCGTGGAATGGATGATGTCACTTTGGAATTTCTTGCTTCATTCTTGTGAAGATCTTTCAATATTTGCAAAATGGCCTATACTACCTCTTGTAGATAGCAAGCTTATGCAACTTGGCAGTGCTTCAAATGTAATAAGAGATGATGGGTGGAGTGAAAATATGCACTCGTTGCTTCAGAAACTGGGCTGTTTCTTTCTGAGATCTGATCTGCAGATAGAGCATCCACAGTTAGCTAATTTTGTTCAGGAATCCACTGCAGCTGGTGTTCTTAATGCTCTGCATTCTGTTGCTTCTAATGTCCAGGATATTAAAGAACTGTTCGAGAGTACTTCATTGGCAGAAACACATGAGCTCCGCAGCTTTATTTTCCAGTCAAAGTGGTTTACAGGAAATCAGATAAACACATCACATATGAATACAATCAGGAACCTCCCTATATTTGAATCTTATAAATCTAGGGAGCTTGTTAGTTTGACAAATCCTAGAAAGTGGCTTAAACCTGATGGCGTACATGAGGATCTGTTGAATGGAAGCTTTATAAGAACCGAATCTGAAAAGGAGAAGTCGATTTTAGTATCATACTTTGGTATCAGGGAACCTGAAAAGGCTGAATTTTACAAGGACCATGTGCTTCCTCGGATGTCAGAGTTTCTATCACAGCCAGCTGTTCTTTCAGCAATTGTTCGTGATGTGAAGCTGTTGATAGAAAACAGTAGTTCTGTGAGAGCTGTATTGTCTGAAACCCCCTTTGTCTTAACAGCTAGTGGAGCATGGCTGCATCCTTCCAGGTCTCTCTCTCTCTCTGATGTGAGAATGTTATTTATGTTTTTTTTAAAGGAGAATGTTATTTATGTTGGTAGACCTTATTTTGATTTTTTTGTACGTTCCAATAGCTTTTTTATTTGCATTTCCACTAGGATGAGGTGTCAATAACTTAAACATGGATTTTCATTTCCCTTACTTTTGTCCTTTACTCTCTAGACTTCAGTATAAATAAAGTAACACTTGTAATTCTTCAGGCTTTATGATCCTCGTGTTCCAGAGTTCCATAAGTTGCTGCACAAAGAAACCTTCTTTCCTTCGGAAAAGTTCATGGCAACTGAAATGATTGAATTATTGGCAACTTTTGGACTGAAAAGGAAAATGGGTTTTAGTACTTTGCTTGACATTGCAAGGTCTGTTTCGCTGGTGCACAATTCAGGACAAGACGATGATGCATTTGCGCGTGGACAGATGCTACTTACCTATCTAAATGTGCTTGAATTAAAGACGTCAAACATGGAGGACAAGGACACCTTTAATGAGGATGGCGATCTGGAAGCTTCTAAAACTGATGAAAATTTTGAAGCAGAAAATAAAGGGGATAGGTGTGACCCAGACCTAACTATTATGTCTTTGTTCTCAGACTTCGATCTTGACCTACCAGAACATGAGTTTTGGTCAGAGCTGAAAAACATTCCCTGGTGTCCTGTCCATGTCGCACCATTGCTCAAAGGTCTTCCATGGTTCATATCCGAAGATGATGTAGCAACCCCAGTCATTACAAGGCCGAGATCACAAATGTGGCTTGTTTCATCAAAAATGCGGATACTGAGTGCTGATTCTTGTTCGATGTATCTGCAAAGAAAACTTGGTTGGTTAGACACACTAAATGTGAACATTCTATTGTCCCAGTTAGTTGACCTTTCCAAGTCTTATGATGAACTCAAGATGTTTTCTGAAGACACAGCCATCGATGCTGTCCTACAAAAGGAGATCAAACTAATCTACTCGAAATTACAAGATATCGTTGAGAGTGGTGATGTCAACTTTCTAAAAGAGAATCTGGATGGAATTCCATGGGTTTATATAGGGGACAGGTTTGTGCCTCCAGATGCACTTGCTTTTGAATCACCTGTGAAATATCATCCTTACCTTTACGCAGTTCCGTCTGAACTGTCGGAATATAAAAGTTTACTCTTCAAGTTGGGCGTGAGGCAGACATTTGATGCAATAGATTATCTCAATGTACTTCGTCGTTTACAAGGGGATGCCAAAGGAGAGCAACTGTCTGCAGAGCAACTGAGTTTTGTTCATTGTGTTTTGGAAGCATTTGTGGATTGTTATCCTGACAGTCAAGCAACTGATGCTTTACTGAATTCGTTGGTGATTCCAGATTCATTTGGTGTCCTCACACCTTCGAGAAACCTTGTCTATAACGATGCACCCTGGATGGATACTGATACCAGTTCAAAGCATTTTGTGCATCATAGCATTGGTAATGATTTGGCTAATAGACTAGGGGTACGATCTCTTCGCGGATCTTCATTACTGGATGACGAGCTAATGAGGGATTTGCCGTGCATGGAATATGCTAAGATAAGCGAGTTGCTGGCTCTGTATGGTGAGAGTGATTTCCTTTTGTTTGACCTTATAGAGCTAGCTGACTCTTGCAATGCAAAGAAAGTGCACCTAATATATGATAAACGAGATCATCCAAAACAGTCCTTGTTGCAGCAAAATCTAGGTATGCTATAAACTACCTCTGTCCAACAATTTCAATGATATTTTTCTTTACCCCAAAAACAGTCTGCTATCAGTGGTTATTATTTTGTTCTTCTGCTTATCATTATACGCTTAATCCTATGACTGAAGTTAATTGCTCATATATGGATCTATTTAATGTATGTTTAATGATTTTTTTCTGAAAAATTCGTTAGGTGACCTCCAAGGTTCTTCATTGACGGTGGTATTTGAAGGAACCATGATAAGCCGAGAAGAAGTTTGCAGCCTCCAACTTCCTCCTCCTTGGAAACTGAGGGGAAACATTCTTAACTATGGTTTGGGACTTCTTAGCAGCTATTTTGTATGCGATGCCTTGACTATTCTTTCTGCTGGCTATTTCTACGTTTTCGATCCTTTGGGCTTGACTGGTGGTGTAACTTCCACTGCTACCTCATCGGCCAAATTCTTCTCTTTAATAGGTGCAGTTATTACTTCAATTCTTACTTTCGCTGCATTCATAAATTTTCACATTCTTGTTGGTTAGGAATCGTTAGAGCATACTCAAGTATCCAAAGTAAGCTCTGAGCCAAGGAAAATGAGGCATGCATATATAAGATCCTTACGAAATCTTGGAGACACTTTCTGCCACTAGAAACTTTTTAGGCTTTTGTGGGGAAATTTCTTATGACTTGAACAGTATAATCACTGGCGTATGCTTCATTCAAAATGTTCAGTATTAATGGACTAAACATTGAACACTGAGAATAATTTGTGCCACAATTTGCTGAAAGACTTTGAACTTCTAAAGTCTGATCAAGATGTTAATCCTTAGATAGACCAACTTTTGCATGTATACTTGTAAGTCACAGGGGCCACCAGCTTAAATTTATATACCATCCTGTGTTTATATTTGTTTTTTACATGATTGGAAATTGACTAAAAACGAAAAAGAAGCTAAAAGAAATATATCTCACCATCTGCTGATCTGCACCAATACTTGTAAGTCACAGGGACCACCAGCTTAAATTTAGATAAAGATATACCATCCTATGTTTATATTTGTTTTTTACATGATTGGAAATTGGACAAAAAACGAAAAAGAAGCTAAAGAAATATATTTCACCATCTGCTGATCCGCACCAACTCCTTTTGGGCAGAGGGCTCTGTTGAGGTTCAAAACTTAATAAATCAATTAATCCGCTAAATTTTACCCCCTCCGTTTCTAAATACGTTGAGACGTGTATTATTCCATGTCTGCTGGATATATTATATATGCTACTAAAATAGTTCATCAATTGAACTGTTGCATTACTGTTTCGCAAACTATATGCACATGTGAATTTTCATCGTTCATTGTTGTCTATAATAGTATATTTTGGATAAAGTCCTCGTTTAGTATCAACTCATGTTTTTTATACTTTGGATGAAGCCTTTAACAAGTGCTGGCCTTTCAGGTAATGACTTGGTTGAGAGATTTCGTGATCAGTTCCTCCCAATGCGTGTTACGCAGGAGGCTTCATTGTCTTCTGCAAACTCCACGGTTATTCGGATGCCTTTATCATCAAAATGTCTAAAAGAACTCGAAGCAGGTTGCAACAGAGTAAATCAGATTTTTGATCGATTTATACAGAATCCATCCAGTACTCTCTTGTCCCTGAAGTCAGTCATTCAGGTAAGAATTATTTGGGGATGGCTTGCACACTGAAGTAGTAACTCATAATACTTTCTGTACATTTCGTTTAGTGTTTCTGCTGCAAAGTTTTCTTGTATGTTTCTTCACTCAGAATTAGTCACTCTACTATTGCATTTCATATGATGTGACCACGTTAATGTACTTTAAACTTTAAATAAGACACTTCCATGTACATTTCACGATTTGTTCCCTTAAGATGAAGTTTTGCATTGTTGTATTTTATTTAATTAGGAGTCTAGCTTATATTTCAAAATCAACATTCTATTTCTTCCAAAATTTCTAAGCAAGCACTTCCTTTATTTGATACATGCGCTTATAAAGCACTGGAAATGGTTTGGCGTATTGCTTCTTGGTATTATCTTTTCTTCTGTTTTATTAAGTTCTCTTGGGATTATTTGGGACTGCTATTATATTTTAGTAGATTTGTTCAGTGTGCTGGATCAGAGGGACAATATTTGTTATGAACTAAAACATTGGATCTATAATGTATGACAGAAATGCCAGAGCCTTACTATCTCTGTTGATCTTTTGAATGTAGACTAATTTGTAAAACAGTATTGCTACATGGTTACTTTTTTATGAAGTTAAAGGTACTATTTTTATTTATACATGGCCAACATGTATAGTCTTTCTATAGATAGTAGTCATAACTGAAAAGGTTTTACTGCATCCACTCGACAGTGACTTCAATATGGAGTGCTGGAACTAGTAAAAATCTATAGTTACAATACAGTACATGGCATTCTATTTCAGACGTAGTGTCGATAAAGCCTCAGTGGATGATTTGACAGCATAATTTGTAAAACTCAAACATGGTCCTGTGCATTTATTGAGTGCTGTCAATGTGTTTTGGATCAGGTATCTTTATCAACATGGGAGGATGGAGCCTCTCAGCCAATCCTGAACTATTCCGTGCTTGTTGACCCATCAGTAGCTACTCTGAGGAACCCATTTTCGGAAAAGAAGTGGAGAAAGTTTCAGTTATCCAGAATATTTGCAAGTACAAGTGCAGCTATCAAAATGCAAACTATAGATGTGCATGTGATTGAGAGTGGCTGCAGTTATATTGACAAATGGTTTGTTGCCCTCTGCCTTGGATCAGGGCAGACACGGAATATGGCTCTTGACAGGTTTGTCTCTTTCAGATCATACTATAGTTGTGAACCTTTTGTATATAAAATTCCATTTGCTTTACCTTCTTTGACCATTTCGGCATTTCCAAAGAAACTTCAACAAATGTTGTTAAATCTGTCTGCTGATGAAGTGTCTTGTCATGCTGATTTATTTCTGTTTCAGACGGTATCTTGCCTACAACTTAACCCCTGTTGCTGGAGTAGCAGCACACATAGCTCGAAATGGATTACCAACCAATATAAATGCATCCAGTTGTATATTATCTCCTCTACCGCTATCTGGGTCAATAAGCATGCCAGTCACGACTCTAGGCCATTTCCTTGTGAGGCATGATGGAGGACGCTACATTTTTGGCAGCGCACATGATAGATCTTTGCGAGAACTTGAAATGGACAGAAATAGATTGGTTGAAGCATGGAATGAGGAACTTATGCTATGCGTGCGTGATTCATACGTTGATATGGTCTTAGAATTTCAAAAGCTTAGGAAAGACCCTCTATCTTCTGCTATTGAGCCAAGGTGTGCCCACTCTCTGAGTATTATTTTACAGGCTTATGGTGATAGAGTATATTCGTTTTGGCCAAGATCGAGACAACCTACAGCTGCACTCACTGGGCATGGTTCTACTGTAACTAATTTGAATTCACCAAGAACATCTAAAGCAGATTGGGAATCCTTGATAGAGCAAGTGATAAGACCATTCTATTTACGGTTGGCTGATCTCCCTGTTTGGCAACTTTACCGGGGAAATCTTGTTAAAGTGGGTGAGGGTATGTTCTTGTCTCACTCAGGGAGTGGAGATGATGATAACCTACCATCTGCTACTGTCTGTAGTTTCATTAAAGAGCACTATCCTGTTTTCTCTGTTCCATGGGAGTTGGTTAGTGAAATTCAAGCAGTTGGAGTTACTGTAGAGAGATCAGGCCTAAGATGGTTAGAAATCTACTAAAAGAGTCTTCAACCATTTTGCTTCGATCGATTGAAACATATATAGATGTTCTTGAATATTGCTTCTCAGATATGGACCCATACCGGTTTTCAGATCTACATAGACCTGAGCAGTCACACCTTAACAGTCAACTTGCTGAACCCGTGAATTCTTCCGTACCACATTTTATGCCATCTTCAAGCAGCTCCTCGTCTTACCACACAAGTACACAGAGGCCAGGTACTTCTGGGGGTGACGCACTTGAAATTATGACATACTTCGGAAAGGCCCTATATGACTTTGGTCGGGGAGTTGTGGAGGATATCAGCAAGACCAATGGCCCAGCATCCCATAGGGCCCAAGCCGGTGAGAATAGTGTGTTGTCATCTATCATATCTGAACTCAAAGGTGTCCCATTTCCGACGTCAACAAAATGTCTAACAAGGCTCGGAGCTACCGAACTTTGGATTGCCAGTGAGGAGCAGCAGCTATTGATGCGCCCCTTGTTGGATCGCTTTATCCATCATCAATGTTTAGGAAAACCCTTCTTGAAGCTGCTGCTCTCCACTCAGGTTATTCATGCGCCTCTGAAGTTGAAGAGTTTTTCTCCTCACTTATTATCAGGCCATTTGAAGCACATTTTTATGAGCATTGGGTACGTGCAGTCGAGAGGAAGCCACAATGGATTCCCTGGGACAGTAATGCTGATTCATCAACGACTGGGCCAACTCCTAAATGGATTAGAAGCTTCTGGAAAATATTTACCTCGTTGAAAGGTGACCTCTCACTTTTGTCCGATTGGCCCTTGATTCCTGCTTTTATAACAGGCCAGTTCTGTGCTGTGTGAAAGAGTGCCATCTAATATTTGTACCTCCGGTGGATGATTCAACTACTCAGACGTTACATGTTAGTGGGGTTGTCGATGATGCGGCTAGAGAGGTTGACACATCTGATCCACGAGGAGATGACACTGGTGAAGCTGAACAGAAGAGCACACTTGATACTGCATTCGAGTCAATGAACTCTAAGTTTCCATGGTTACCTGCTCTGCTTAATCAGTTGAACATACCAATTTTTGATTTGTCTTTCCCAGAGTGTGCTGCCATATGCCATTTGTTTCCTTCACGTGATCGAGCTCTTGGACAGTCGATTGCTACTAAGTTAGTTTCCTTGAAAAATGCTGCTCGTTTACCTTCATCACTCAGTCTATCAAGCGAAGATTGTGATAGACTGTTCATGTTATTTGTCTCAGAGTTCAGATTATCTAGCAGCCACCTTTATCAGAGAGACGAACTGGACGTCTTGAGAGAACTTCCAATGTATAAAACAGTTACAGGAACATACACTAGTCTGTTAGGCTCTGATCATTGCATTATTTCTCCTACAGCATTCTTTCACCCCAGTGATTCCCGATGTCTTTCTAGTTCAGTTGATGGAAATTTGTTTCTTCAGGCTTTGGGGGTTGAACAATTAAATGATCAAGAAATACTGGTGAGGTTTGCTTTGCCTGGCTTTGGGAGTAAAACAGTTCAAGAGCAGGAAGAAATTTTAGCTTACTTGTATGCAAACTGGAAAGATCTGCAACTGAATCCAGATGCAGTAAATACGTTGAGGGAGACTAATTTTGTGACAAATGCAAATGAGTTTTCTACAGAGCTATTCAAACCAAAGGAACTACTTGACCCTTCGGATGCTTTGCTGGCTTCAGTATTTTCTGGGGAGAGAAATAAGTTCCCTGGCGAAAGGTTCATGTCAGATGGTTGGCTTGCTATACTCAGAAAAGCGGGTCTTCGAACATCCACAGAGGCTGATATGATAGTGCAGTGTGCGATGAAAATAGAAACAATGGGAAATGATGTGATGTCATCTTCAGAAAACCATGATGACTTCGACCCAGACATGTCAGACAGAAAAAATGAAATCCTTCAGAGTTATGGTCTTTGGCAGAATCTGTTGTAAATGTGATTTTGGCAAATTTCGCTACTTTGTATAATAGTGATTTTTGCCAAAAGATCGGAAAAATTGCATTTGTGCCTGCAGAAAAAGGCTTTCCAAGTATTGGTGGCAAGAAGGGGGGTAAAAGGGTACTTGCCTCTTATAGTGAAGCTATCCTATCAAAAGACTGGCCATTAGCATGGAGTTCTGCTCCAATTCTTACCAAACAAGCAATTATTCCCCCTGATTACTCATGGGGAGCATTTCGGCTTCGGAGTCCTCCTGCCTTCTCTACAGTTCTGAAGCACTTGCAGGTTAATGTCATAAAATACTTGCAGGTTAATATAAAATTAATCCCTTCCCTTACCTTTTTGTGAAACTAAACAGACTGTTGGGAGAGGCAATGGTGAGGACACACTGGCACTGGCCATCTTCATCAGGGATAATGACAGTTGAAGATGCCTTTCTCAGGATCTTGCAGTACTTGGATAAAGTATGGGGGACAATATCGTCTTCAGGTAGCACTGATACACAACTAAAACCTTTTACCTCATTGTATACGCTATATTTGTTTGTCATTCGTAATAACATCTTTAGTTCCTCACCTTTGCACTGTCTTCAATTCAAGTTACTTGTGAAGTTAACATTGCAACCAGTCCTGATTCTGTTCAGTGAGGATTCATACTTGAGTGCAATCATGTAAATTTTTGTGTGGCCTGTATGGCGAGACCACACTTGAAAATATCTAGATTTGATCTAACAAAATTTTCTTTTCACCTAAAACTTGAGGACAGTAGATACTCCCTATTTCTGTATAGGAAGTGGTGAAATATCTTAATGGTCTGTTCTCTGCACCCACTCAATATCTTGATTTATTCTGCCAGAGTCATTCTGTTGCTGTGTGAGATTTACTTCTTGCTGATATCATATGAACTGAACAGCTGTACCATGATCATGTTTGATGGTGGCAGTAAGAAGTATAACTCATAACCATAAAGCTAATACTGCTAATAATGAACTTAGAAGTCATAACTCATAACCAGTAAGCGAAATCATTAATAATGAACTTATTAAGACATTCCCTTGAGCCTGCTCTTCGTTGATGCTATATAAAGAGAACCACATAAGGAAAGGTGGAATGAGTTTTTGCTGCTCCGTGACAAAATGATCCGCCATTACTCTAAACTGTTTTTTTGTTGTTGTTTGGTCTTTGCAGAAAAAACAGAGTTGCAGAATCTGGCATTTATACCAGTTGCAAATGGTACTCGCTTAATAGCAGCGAAATCACTTTTTGCTCGTCTGACTATCAACATGTCACCTTTTGCTTTCGAACTTCCAAGTCTGTATCTTCCATCCGTCTCCATTCTTAGAGAACTTGGGATGCAAGAAATTCTTTCGAACTCTTACGCGAAGGAGCTTCTCTTAGATATCCAAAAAGCATGTGGTTACCAGCGCCTGAACCCAAACGAACTACGTGCAGTGATGGAAATCTTGGACTACATGTGTTCAGGAGCCAACCAGGCTATCTCAGATGGTTCAGAAGGGCTTTTTGATTCTGTAATTCCAGATGATGGCTGCAGGCTTGTCTCAGCTACATCATGTGTGCATATTGACCCATATGGTTCCCATTTGCTGAGTAATATAAATACATCCAGGATAAGGTTTGCTCACCCAGATCTTCCTCAGAACATTTGCAAGGCCTTGGGCATAAAGAAACTCTCGGATGTCATTGTAGAGGTATACTTCTCTAATGGGATCTGACATTTCTTTGCCAATTAGTAAATGATTGTGGAAGCAATGTTAATCGATTTTTCTTTTCAAATTAACTTAAATTTTCCCTTGTCAGGAACTTGATGGAAACGAAGCACTTCAGGTTCTGGACAGCATTTGCTCAGTTACTCTGGATAGAATAAAAGAGAAGCTGCTCAGCAAATCTTTGCATGATGCATTAAGGATTGTGATGATCGGTATAACCAATCATTTCCCTTCTTTTGAAACACTCAGTATAGCGCAGATAGAAAGTGTACTGAAGGATATATCGAGAATCTGCAGTTTGTTAAACATGTCCATACTCGCTTTCTTTTGCTTCCCGGTCTCCAAGATGTTACAAGGACTGCTCAGCATCCTTCTGTTCCTGAATGGTCAAGCAACGGAAAGCACCGAAGCATCTATTTTGCCAACAAATCCATGGGTCATATTCTAATTGCAGAGCCCCCAAGTTTCTTGACAATACATGATGTTGTTGGAATTGTTGTTAGTCACAGATTAGGGGCGCCAGTGATCTTGCCGATCTCTTCGATATTTGCATGCCCAGATGGTTCAGAGAAACAAGTCCTTGAAATACTCCATCTAGGCACTGACATTGGAGTTTCGAAACGCGAAGGAAGCAATGCCGGTTCCCTTCTGGGAGCAGAGCTATTATCACAGGATGCTCGCCAGGTACAATTCCTTCCTTTAAGACCATTCTATAGCGGAGAAATTGTGGCATGGAAGACAGGAAAAGAAGGGGAAAAGCTTAGGTATGGTAGGGTCCCTGAAGATGTAAGGCCATCAGCTGGTCAAGCACTTTACAGGTTTCAGTGGAGACAGCTCCTGGCGAGACTCGCATGCTACTCTCCAGTCAGGTTTACTCGTTTAAGAGCGTCTCGATGGCTGACCTCTCTTCTGCACCTTTCCAACTGGATGGTGGTAGAGTGGCTGAAGTTGGACAACCGGGCCACTCATCCATCAGTGCTAGAACTGATGCCACAGACGAAACGGTTAGTTTCCTTTTTTGTGCAGTATCTACTCTTTGCAAGCTGGACTGTCGCCGTAAAATGGTTTTGCTGTTTACAGGTTGCTGGGCTTGAATACGGCAAAGTATCTTCCACGGAGCTGGTACAGGCAGTCCACGATATGCTTTCAGCCGCAGGGGTCAGGATGGATGCTGAGAAGGAAACACTGCTGCAGACTACTCTTTCCTTGCAAGACCAGCTTAAAGAATCACAAGTGGCTCTCTTGATGGAGCAGGTTTGTTCACTGCAATATCTATTATTTGTCTTGAATGCATTTCTTACTGTGGCATATCATCATGCACCTCAACCAAAACACAGGTTGTGCAGCATGTTTTTAAAGAGATATTCACCGGATTCTATAGATGTTTTTATAGGGGCACTGAGTAAGGAAATTCCTTATTCATAATGTGAACAACATATTATGCTTGGTGGAAATCACTTCATTATAGCGCTGCATTGGCATATTGTAAAAGCAGCCTAGTCATTAGCGTTATAGATTCAGTGCTCGGAATTCTAAGCACTTGTTAGTTAATGTGACACTGAAAAGTTGTTTGAACTACTACTGTAGGAGAAGGCTGAGTCGGCGGTAAAAGAAGCTGATGTTGCCAAGGGGGCATGGTCGTGTCGCGTCTGCCTGAACGCGGAGGTCAACATGACTCTAGTACCGTGCGGCCATGTCCTCTGTAATAGATGCTCGAGCTCGGTCACGATGCCCGTTTTGCCGGACGCAAGTATCCAGAACGATGAAAATATTCAGGCCATGAAAATATCTTAGGGACATATGTTGGATGTTACGGGTGTGTCATCATGCCAGGCATGAAAACAACGCCCCCCCTGTGTAAATATAATAACTATAGTTCTTGTATAGCCACAACACATTTTTAGTGCAGATTCGTTGCCAAGTCTCCTGTCACTACAAACTCGTCTAGTGTTGCTCGGTTCCCACATCATACGAACTATTGTTGAGCCTTTTATCAGAGATGCAAACCCCAAGTTGGTGGTTTATGGTCGAGTGCTTCTGGAAATACAGCTTCCAAGATGCTGGCATGACATTTCGGGTTTTCTTTCTTTCAGGCTCGCTCTATCTAGCTGCTGAAAGCGTTTAATAGTAGTAGTTTGCTTGCAACTCGTGAACATCTCACTTTCGTGCTGACGAAAGCATGGACCGCATAGGTTTATTTCTCGATCAATTTGATTACAGGAAGTCGTCCTTTTTTCTGGAGCCTACTACGCTGGTCCAAAATATCAGGGCCCAGACGGCGGAAGCTACTCGGCCATTTGGGCAGAAGTAAAAGCAAAGCAAAAAGTTCCAAAGCAGCACCGAAAAAAATCTCATGTAACTTTCGCTCCACAACGTGTACGCATCGCCTTGCTGAAGCTTCTCCCACCATTCGGGAGGCAGCGGCAAATCCAGAGTCAAGCAAAGCAGAGCAGATCAGCCATGCCCGCGCTTCTACTCAACACCGCCGTCTCCCTCACCAACCCCAGGCCGTCCTTTGGCTCCAGGTCCTACTCTTCCCGCCACCACCACAGATGCCAGGCCGCCGCTTCGTCGTCGTCGTCGGGCTCTAGCGGGGGTGGCCGTGGGTCGTCGTGGGCGACGGACTACGACCTGTACTCGCTGCTCGGTGTGGAGCCCTCGTCGCCGCACTCGGAGATCAAGGCCGCGTACCGCGCGCTCCAGAAGCGGTGCCACCCGGATGTCGCCGGCACCGCCGGCGGCTCGCACGACATGGCCGTGGTGCTGAACGAGGTGTACGCGCTGCTGTCGGACCCGGCGCAGCGGCAGGCCTACGACCGGGAGCAGGCGAAGCGGTCCGAGTTCCAGGGCTACACGGGCCGCCCGCTCTACTCGTCGTGGCGCGGCGCGGAGAGCGAGTCCCGGCCGTGTTCGTCGACGAGGTGGCCTGCGTCGGCTGCCTCAAGTGCGCGCTCCACGCCGGCGAAACCTTCGCCATCGAGTCCGTCCATGGCCGCGCCCGCGTCGTCGAGCAGTGGGCCGACCCCGAGGACCGCATCGCCGACGCCATCAACACATGCCCCGTCGACTGCATCTCGTATACTTCTGATCCAGTCTCAGCTTTCTTGATGATCTTCATGATCGATTGAGCTGATTTATGTGCATCCGTTAGGATGGTTGAGCGGTCGGACCTGGCGGCGCTGGAGTTCCTCATGTCCAAGCTGCCGCGCCGTAGGGTCCGGGTGTCCGAGGCCAACGCGGCGGGGTCGCCGGACATCTTCGCCGAGGTCCGCAAGTTCAAGGCCAGGTTCCAGGAGATGGAGCAAAGGTCCACCACCAGGCAATCCGAGGTACTCCCTCCGTATCAAAATATAAGACTCTCTAGCCAGTTTCTACACACATGTATGTAGACATGTTTTAGTGCAAAGTTCACATGAATCTTGCACTAAAACATGTATAGATATATGTGTACAATCTATCTAGAGAGTTTTATATTTTGATACGGAGGAAGTACTAACTTAATCCCATCCAGCTGCCTCCTGCTCAGTTGATCAACTACTGACAGTGTCAAGTGCCACTGCGCACGGTTAAGAACTTCTACAACCTATATGATGCACAATCCTTATCTTTGACCGTCCGTTTCCATGATTGAACGGCTGAGATTTGACGTTGAATGTGTTTTCCTTCACGCATGCTCAACTCAGCTAATCTCGTCAATGGTGACTGCAGGAGTCAGAGGTTGCGCGACAGTCGAGGAGCTCCGTGGTCCAGACCATCATGTCCCTGTCCAACTGGTGGTACTGGCGGCCCTTCAGAGCTCCGGCCAGCACCGCCACGGCAGCCGTCCCGGCTCCTCTCCGCCTACTGCCGCCACCGTCCTCGCCCCCGCCTTCTTCAGCCGCCGACGACGCGGTGACAGAGAGGCTCAAGGAGGCAGCCGCACGGCGCAAGGCGGAAGGAACGACGGCGTCGGCGGTGCATGCCCGCCACCACGACGAGTACTGGACCCCGCAGCTGAACCTGCCGTCTTCGGCCTCTTTCCCGACGCCGGACCCTCGGACCTCCGCACCGTCACAAAGACGTCCGCGGAGACCACCACCCAGTGGCGGCAAGAGAGCGCCGGTGAGGAGAGCGAGGATCGACCTGACGGTGCCCCTGCTGATGGGGATCGTTGCTGCGGGGATCACCGGGTACAGCAGGGAGGAGATGGTCGGATCAGGCGTGATCGAGGACCACATCGGTGGCGCGGCTGCTCTGGGAGTGGTCAACAGCTTCGAGCTCCAGGTCGTCTTGGCAGGCGTCACCTGGTTTGTCATCGGGGCCGCCATGGTTGGGTTCGTTCAGGTTCTTGGAAGGAGAAACGAGTTCAGAGAATGAACGTGCGTGCAACATGGATGGTTACATAACAAATGTGTATACTTAGTAGTATAGGAAGAATTTGTCCACTGAAAACAATGGAATGTATATGTTTGAGAACTAAAGATTGAGAGAATCAGGTGCTCTTGTATTTGTCTTCATATATAGAACTAAAGATTGAGAGAATTAGGGGGAGAATCACCACCTTGAATGTCTTCATATAGTCTTGAGTGTTGGAAAGTCCTTGTATATGTTTGGACTGTCTTTGATCATGATATCCTGAGAATCTCTTCCACAAAGACCCTATGAGAAAATATAAAAAGACTGCTAGTACTCTAAAACCCTGTGGAAAAAATATAAGGAGAAAAGCAAAATGGCATATCTAAACCCTTGTAGTTATATGAGTGAAAGGCACCAGAGGTCACGAAGTTGCGCGAAAAGTAAGGATTGGTCACCAAGTTGAAAAACCTCAAAACGAGGTCACGAAGTTGTGGAGTAGTCAATTTTTGGTCATTCCGTCACGGTGGGCGTCAAGTTGCTGACGTGGCAGTGTGTTTTTTTACAAAAAACACCTTGAACTTTTATATATTCTAATTGTTAGGTCCTTCTCCGGGCATGAAAGGTACCAGAGGTCACGAAGTTGCGCGAAAAGTAAGGATTGGTCACCAAGTTGAAAAACCTCAAAACGAGGTCATGAAGTTGTGGAGTAGTCAATTTTTGGTCATTTCGTCACGGTGGGAGTCAAGTTGCTGACATGGCAGTGTGTTTTTTTACAAAAAACACCTTGAACTTTTATATATTCTAATTGTTAGGTTCTCCTTTTTTCAAGTTGCTGACGTTGCTGCCTGGTCCTTCCCCGCCGTCTTTCCGAGCTGCTCCGACGTGCGTGTCACGTCCAGCACGTCGTCCACCACCTGGAAGAGCAAGCCGATGGAGCGCGCGTACCGCCGGACTCTCTCTATCCCGTCGTCCACCACCTGGAAGAGCAAGCCGATGGAGGGCGTCACCGGAGAGCAGCGCGGTGTTGGATTTGAAACGCTAGATCAGCCGGCCACACGCACGTACAACTTTGGAAGCAGCAACTGTTGATCGATTACTGGCTATCCCGTACGTGCGTGTGGCCGGCTGATCTAGCGTTTCAAATCCAACACCGCGCTGCTCTCCGGTGACGCCCTCCATCGGCTTGCTCTTCCAGGTGGTGGACGACGGGATAGAGCGAGTCCGGCGGTACGCGCGCTCCATCGGCTTGCTCTTCCAGGTGGTGGACGACGTGCTGGACGTGACGCGCACGTCGGAGCAGCTCGGAAAGACGGCGGGGAAGGACCAGGCAGCAACGTCAGCAACTTGAAAAAAGGAGAAGGACCTAACAATTAGTATATATAAAAGTTCAAGGTGTTTTTTGTAAAAAAACACACTGACACGTCAGCAACTTGACGCCCACCGTGACGGAATGACCAAAAATTGACTACTCCACAACTTCGTGACCTCGTTTTGAGGTTTTTCAACTTGGTGACCAATCGTTACTTTTCGCGCAACTTCGTGACCTCTGGTGCCTTTCATGCCCGGGAAAGGACCTAACAATTAGAATATATAAAAGTTCAAGGTGTTTTTTGTAAAAAAAACACTGCCACGTCAGCAACTTGACGCCCACCGTGACGGAATGACCAAAAATTGACTACTCCACAACTTCGTGACCTCGTTTTGAGGTTTTTCAACTTGGTGACCAATCCTTACTTTTCGCGCAACTTTGTGACCTCTGGTGCCTTTCACTCTAGTTATATTGTCTCATTCGATCTTTTATGAGAACCATTGAGGAAAACTCATGAAGGAAAAAAGAGTACAATATGATTACTACAATAAATGCCACTTCAGTTATAGCGTAAATAATCAAGATATTATCAACGTATTGCCCATCCACCAAGGAAAAATGAGCATGCCAACCATTCAATTTGTACTCTTGAAATTTCTATATATTTTGTTTTATATAACCATACACTACAAACATCCGTTAAGATATTTTCTACGAGCTTTCAAATCTCTACTAAATTATTTAATAACGTTAAAATTAAGACAGGAATTTACACAATAATATTTAAGTAAGCTAATAGTTCATCAATACAAAAAAATCAAGTAGCCATGTTTCCCCCTTTTTTCATATTTATGATGGTTTTGTATCTTGTTAAGGACAATATTTCACAAAAAAAATACTTTACGCAACTTAGGTATATTTTCAGTGATATAAGTTGGAACTTATGCATAAAACAATTGAGAAAAATATTGTATGGTAAACAAAAATAACTAATTAGTATACAATATATATTTCTTAAAACCAGAAAATTATAAAAATATAAAAGTTTAGTCTAAATATAATTAATTTAAGTCATCTCAGGTCAAAAAAATTAGAACAGCAATCCGAGGTAATTTAATCCCATTAAAGCTGCCTTAGCGACTCACAGAGTGACACTTGACACTGCTCTACACACGCTCGACCTAGCTAATCTCGTCAACGGTGAGTGCAGGAGTCTGAGGCATCGCGACAGTCGAGGACATCCACGGTCCAGACCATCATGTCCATGTCGAACTGGTGGTATTGGCGGCTCTTCGCCCTCGCCTTCTACAGCCGCCGCCGACGCTGTGATGGAGCGACTCAAGGAGGCGGCCGCGCGGCGCAAGGCGGAAGGCACGACTGCATTGGCGGTGCACGCCGGGCACCACGACGAGTACTAGACCCCGCAGCTGAACCCATCGTCTTCGGCCTTGTTCCCGACGCCGGACGCTCAGACCGCTGCACCGCCGCGGAGCCACTCACAAAGAGCGACCAATGGCAGGATAGCGCCCGCGAGGATAGACCTGACGACGCCACTATGATGGGGATCGTTGCTGCAGGGATAGCTGGGTAGAGCAGGGAGGAGATGGCCTGATCAGGCGTGATCGAGGACCACATTGGCGGTACGGCTGCTCTGGGAGTGGTCAACAGCTTCGAGCTCCAGGTTGTTCTGGCCGGCGTCACCTGGTTCGTCATTGCCGCCGCCGTGGCTCGGTTCGTTCAGGTTCTTGGAGGAGAAACAAATTTAGAGAATGAACGTGCGTGCAAACTGCAAACATAGTTGGTTGCTATCAACTTAAAAAATGACGTTGATTTGATGGGCATCGTCGGGCACAATATCAACTTAAATTGTGGAGTTAAAATATACCATTGTTTAATTATGCTCGGGGGCAATGCCGCCCCCCCCCCCTCCCAACTCACGGTAAGGATTAATTTGACATAAAATTTTCAAACAAGAATAAGTAGCATTCAATTGTGCCTCTTGGCAGGGCGTGGGGGCTATGGGACGATGACGCGGGGTAAACAATGAGTTTTTTGTTAGAAAATTATTATTTTTCACTTTTTAAGTGTAAACAATGAGGTTTTTGAATCAAGTGCAAAGAGCATGGTTCAAAATAACACCTCTTTAATTTTCAATAAGACCATATTGGATGGCCAAGAATTTCCTTGTTTGCTAGCTACTATTGCCCATTTAAATACCTTTCAGCCAATTTCTAAAAGCTCCGATTTGATCTACAAGTGTGTTATAGTTTGGTCCTATATTTTTAATCTATGTACCCAAAGAGGATTCTATGCAATAGTTATAAATTGTGTTTAAAGGTTCAATCCATTTCTTCTAATAGTTTTGTTACGGGTTTTTCCTCATTTTAAGAAAAAACAGAGAACACGAAGAAAATGTAAAAATGCAATCCTATGCATTAGTTGTCAGAAAAAAAAATGATAAACACGTATTGTAACAGGTCCTGAAGAAAAAATTCTTTACAAACTAGCCTAACATTCGTGACTTTTAAGTCAAATGATAAGAGTGATGACCATATCCATAACATAGTTCATTATAATATGACCATCTTTTGCACGGAGGTGCATATTTTCATCCCACAAATAGTTTCCAAATGGGGTTTCCAACTTTTTGTTATAATTATTTGTTTTTCATTTTCAAAGTGTCAAGAATGTTTATTTTGTGAACAGAGTGTACAGAATATGGTTAAGAATGTCACATCTCCAATTTCCACACGAAACAGACCATATTATATGGCCAATTCCAAATATTAATAATTGCCTCGCTTTCTATCTACTTTTACCCACTGAAAATAATATTTTGCCAAATCCTCCGTAGTAATCAAAATGTGATTCAAAAGTGTATTCTTGTTGGTCCTAGTTTTGTTTAAATCATTTTATGTACCCAAGTACAATTCTATCCGACATCCAAAGAGGACACGTTGAAATATTCAAAAACCTCAAAAGGGTGGTTGAGTGCTTCTTATATGCACTAGGTAAAAATGGTGCGGCGTCACGCCGCACTCGTGCGGTTGAAATGCAAAATATGTAAGTAGACCAATTATCAATAAATGTGTAAGTTTGGCGGCAATGGGAGAAGGCGGAGGAAAAGATAGAAGAATAGGAAAAATAAAATCACGTAAAGGAAATAAGCAATTTGCCATTTCGAGTGTTTTCAGATGTTCAGCAAATTAGAATGTTTGGATATTTTTGAAGTGTATCATAAATATTTATTTGAACTCCATAAGTAGGGAGAATGCAATTTGTGAAATATATGTTAGAGTGTGTCCAATTTTTCTACAATTCGGAATGTTCAAATGTGTTGCATTTATTTGAACATTTATTTCAAATGTGTTTTTTTTGGAGCATCTTCATATATTGTAGAGTACCTCTAAATGCCAAGCAAATTGGAATGGTTATGCATGTTTGTATGTTGTCGAAATATTTCTTTGAATTTCATAGTTGGAGGATGTACAGTCTTGGAGCATTTATTAAAGTCAATCCATAATTAGAGGAAATCCATTTTTATTTCGTTCTAATATGCACCAATTCAAAGTAGTCAAATGGCATAATTATTTATTTGAACTACATAATTAGGGAGAACTCAATATGTGAGATAATATGTGAGGTATATACATTTTACAGAATGTCTAAATTTAAGTAATCAAATGGCATAAATATCTATTTGAACTACATAATTAGGGGTAATTTAATATGTGAGATAATATGTGAGGTATATACATTTTAGAGTATGTCTACATTTTGTAGCAAATTGAAATTTTCGAATGGGTTACATGTATTTTGGTTTCAATTGACTTGAAGCTGTATTTGAAAAGTTAAAAAAGCTTTGGAAAATAGAAAAAGGAAACAGAAAGAACCGGGGAAAAAATAGAGAAGAAAGTAGTCATTTTTTTGTAGGCAGGTTGTTTTTTTTCCCATTATTGTGAATATCGTGGTGTAAATAATTGAAATTTGGAGGTGTGCACATTCAAAAGGTTTTCGGTCTTTAATATGTTCAAATTCAAGAAAAGTTTACGTTGTTAAGTTGTTCAAATTTCAAAATTGGTAAAATTGAAAAGTTGTTCATATTTGATTTATGTTGATGTTTGTTAAATGCTAAGATTTGAAAGGAATTCTAAATTTTGGAATATGTGAATCTAGAATTTGGCCACACGTGATAAATAGCGAGCGTTTTTTTTTTGTTCATGTTGATGGTTTTTATCATATTTGAATTTTGTTTGCGTTTATTAAAAGCTCATATCTGTAATGCATTGAAAATTTTAAAATATTGTAATTTTAAAAGTTGATAGTGTGACATAAATAGGTTACATTTATTTTTGTTACCATTTTGCTATATTTACCATTTTGGCATAAATAGTCGGCATTTATTCCCGTGATTATTTTACTTTTTTTTTCTTTTCCCGTGTGTAAATTTAAAATTATTGAATTTGTAACATTTTTTCATTTTTTTGGAATTTGTCTAAAGTAGTAGGGCCCACCTGTAAGTAACTTTGCAATTTCTGGATTTTTTTGTGAAAAAAGATGGCGCTGACAGCGTGGACCCACGCTGACGTTAGCGTGACGTCAGACGTGGATGGACTGTGGCGCTGCCGCGGCGGCGTGCACCTCGCCGGCGGCGGCGGCAATGCAGCGCGTGGTGGGACGCGTGCGTGGGCGCGCCCGACGCGCGTGCTCGCGGAGTGCCCGCAGCTGGCGGCGCCGCCACAGTTTGACCGCCGGAGCTGGGCCGGCGAGGAGCAAGCGCGGCGGCGGGACAGCGCGCACGGCGGAGTCGATTCCGCCGCGAGCACTGCGTCCTAGCACGCGGCTCTTGGGGAGGAAGGAGAGGCCATGGCGGCGAGGGTCGCCGTGTCCGGCGATCTGAGCAGCGAGCGGCGGAGCGGCGGGTGCGTGTGTCGGCGGCGCGGGCGATTTCCGGCCGAGCGCGAGAGAGGAGGAGAGGGAGGGGGCTGGCTGGGCATTTTCGAAGTGGGGTCCTTGGGTTTTTGGGGAATTGCGTGTTGGTCATTCTCCTCGAGAACGGGAGGGCTGCTGCGCAATTTCTGGGCTTGCGTGTTCCTTTTTGTAAAACAGCCACGGGGATCGTGCGAGAACCGTCGGATCAGAAATCAACGGCGCGGAGGCGATCGCGCACTGTAGCGGGGCACAGTAACGCACGGTACCGTTCCCAGCTACAGTGCGCGTCGCGGTGGCTCACTGTGGCGGCTCAAATCTTCTCTATCTTGATATAATACTAGACATCTTAGCGCGGCAATGCCGCGCCCGTTTGGTGAAATTCAAATTTGAAAGTGTTGTTATGTAAAAGTTCTGAAGATTTGAGATTTTTTGAAATGCGAAAAAAATTTACGTTTAGAAATTGTTTAGTTTTCGAAATTTAATCGAATTGGGAAGTTATTTAGTTTTGAATTTTTTTTTGCGTTTACAAAAATGGGTAGTTTGAAAGCCATTTAATTTTTTGGAATATTTAAATGTATATGGTATGCATGTGTGGGAAAATTCAAATTTGAAAATGTTCACATGTGGAAATCGTGCAGGTTTGGAAATTTTGGTATGCAAAGAAAGTTTACGGTTAAAAATTGTTCATATTTTGGAAATAGTTTCGAAATAGAAATAACGTGGTGTGGGAAATTTAAATTTGAAAATATTTGTGCTATAAAGTTGTTCGGACTGAGATATGTTAGAATTGGAAAGAAATTTACAATTATAAGTTGATTGTATTTGGAAAAATTTAAAATTGAGAAGATATTCACATTTGAATTATATTTACGTTTGTGAGGTATTTAAAATTTTGAAGTATTCAAAATTAAAATTTAATTATATGTTATAAGTAGTGAGTATTTTTTTTTGTTATGTTAATGTCGATATATTTGTCGTATGTTTAAATAACGTGTTGTAAAAAAATTAAATTTTAAGGAATATCCACATTAAAAAATTACGCATATCTGGAAATTATTGAAATGTAAAGAAAGCTTACGTTTCGAGATTGTTAAGTGTTAAAAAATTATTCAATTTGGGAAGTTATTCAGATTTGAATTTTGTTAATGTTTACAAAAATGTTTAGAATAGAAGGCCATTTGCGAATTTGAAATATGTATCACTTAGTATTTTTTTTGGAAAATTGCTTAAATATCGCAAAACAATATCTACAAAGTATTTTAAATTCTTTGGAGAATGTACTATTTTGAATTTTGTTTTCCGATACGGTTCTATTTATTTGGGAAGTAAGTTGAAAACAGTTAGTTGAAGTATTTAGTAGTTTTTGAAATTGTCTAAAAACTATATAACAATGTTTGAAGTGTTGAAAAGTTGTTCAAATTTTAAAGTGTTCAAATTGGGAAGTTTTTATATGTGAATTATTTTTTACGTTTTTTTTAAATGTTCAGGTTTGAAAGGCATTAATTTTTTAAAGTATTTAAATTTGAAATTTGATCATATGACGTAAATAGTCACGTTTATTTTTGTGTTAATGTTGGTATATTTTCTTTTTTTTACGGTTGGAAATTAGGGGGAAAAATAGCTAAAATGATACTGTCTTACACGTCAAGGACATCGGGAAATTGACGTTGTATTTACTGTATGATATATTTATCGCAAGGAATTACAGTTGCAAAAATGAGATGGGGGTGGTAAGGTTTCCTACCAAATTGAAATGTTCCATCATCCATGTTTTATATGCTGAGAACTTTGTGGTAACAAATATATTGATGGGATTTATTGATATAATTGCAGATAGTACGAAGTTGTTTTGCTGGATAACTTATGTCACGGAGAGTTGTATGTAATACCGGATTGCAAAATGATACGATCTTTCTGAGAGGTTGTACTTCGTGAAATTTTGGCAGTATTTTGTTGCCAATGTTTCTAGGTTATGGATAGAAGACAACATTGTGTAATTGCTGTAGTGTAAAACTTGAAAGCTATTTGAAGCTTTGTGATAACTTCAGGAGCAATGGTTATCTGATTTCTACTTAGTTATTGATTGCCGCGCCTGTTTGGTGAAATTCAAATTTGGAAATGGTAATATGTAAAAGTTGTGAAGATGTGATTTTTTTTTGAAGTGCGAAGAAAGTTTACGTCTAAAAATTGTTTAGCTTTCGAAATTTAATTAAACTGGGAAGTTAGTTAATTTTAAATCTTTTCGCGTTTATGGTCTGGATAGGTTTGGAAGGTATTTAATTTTTTTGGAATATTCAAATGTATATGGCATGCACGTATGATAAAATTCGAATTGAAAATGTTCACATTTGGAAATTGTGTAGGTCTGGAAATTATTGAAATGCAAAGAAAGTTTATGTTTAATAATTGTTCATATTTTAGAAATAGTTTAAAAGAAGAATTACAGTGGTGTGGAAAATTCAAATCTAAAAATGTTTGCATTCTAAAGTTGTTTAGATTTAGATTTTGCATTATAAAATTGTTTAGATTTAAATTTGTTGTATTTAAATTGCATTTGTAAGTTGATTGAGTTTGGAAAATTGTTAAAATTGAGAAGATATTCATATTTGAATTATATTGACGTTCATGAAATGCGTAGTTTTGAAAGACATCAAATTTTTGGAGTATTCAAATTTGAAACTTGAGCATATGCTATAAGTAGTGAGTTTTTTTTTGTGTTTATGTTGATATTTTTTTCACATTTGTAAATACCGTGGTGTAAAAAAATTAGATTTGAAATGTTCACATTTGTTTAGATTTTAATGTATCGATTTTTTTTTCAAAAAAGTTTACATTTGTAAATCGTTTAAATTTAAAAATTGTTAACAGTGAGAAGTTATTCATATGTGATTTCTTCATTACGGTTTTTTGAATGTTCAGATTTGGAATACATTTAAAATTTTGAAATAGTCAAATTTTGTAATTTGTTCGTATGACATAATTAAGGAACTTTTTTTTTGTGTTCATGTTGATATATTTGTCATATTTTTCCGACGGATAGATTTGAAGTTGTTGTTATACTTCACATTTCACATTCCTCTTATCTTTTTTTTTTGCTGAAAGAACACTCGAAATATTTTTGATTTTTTCTTTAGACAAATGTTTTGTTATTATAAGTTCGAACATTGCTTATGGTTTTTAGATAAATGACTCCATTATTAAGAGAGATGTAAAATGTTTGTAGTATTATAAAAAAAATTACATTATCATTTGTTTAAAGAATTGGGACATTGTTTAAACAATATTTTTTTATCTTTTGTTTTTCCTTGAATAATACTCGAAATATTTCACATTTCTCTTTTTTTTGTAGGTTGTTGGAAAATAATCGTCGAAATTAAATAAAAGCATCTCTAGTGGCCGTGTGGCTAAAAGGGAAAAATGTCGTGAGTAGAAAATTCAAGTTTGGAAACGTCTGTATTAAAAAGTTGCTCAGATTTGGAAACTGTTGGAATTTAAAAAAGTTTATGTTGAAAAGTTGTTCAAATTTTAAAGGTGGTCAAATTGGGAATTTGAGCTATTTTCATGTTTATCAGATGCTCATATTATGTATTCATGTTGATATATTTGTTGTCGTATCTCTTCTTTTATTTTTTAACACAATTTGCCCCATTCAAAATGATTAAAATATCCACTGGGTATAGATCATAGTAGACATCCGCAGTCCATTCGTCAACATCATTGGTTGTTACCATAATATTACTTTTGGACAAATAAACATAGGCATCAATTCAAGTGTGCCTTAGATATGGAGGAGCTAGAGGTCAGATGATATATAATTCCATGGCTCAATATATCAATTGTCTTGTTTTCACTATTTTTTTAGCATCTTCTAACTTTAGAAAATGTGGTACTTACACGGAGTTCACCACGTCTATGTCTACGTTTCCAATACTCCAATCTGACATGGATGCATTTTGGTCATTTTAGATGAGGGAAAAGGTGTTAAAATCATATTAAGGTTTAAATATCGTGGTGGAAAGAATTGAAATTTGAAAATGTATGCATTTAAATTTCAAGGAATTCAATTTGATATTTCTCTAAATATGCAGTGATTCAAAATTTCCGAGCATGTTTGTTTTTTCCTGTAAGTAGTTATCATTTTTTTTCTGAGTATCTTGGTGTATATTGCATATTTTTTTCGGATGGGTATTTGTAGTAATACCTCCATTGTTTTTTTTAGGAAAACTGTCAGGTGGGGCCCACTGCGATGTCATCGTGACATCAGCAGGGGTTGGACCTGCCGCGGCGGCGCGGCCACGGCGGTGTCGACGACGCCAGCGGCGTGTTCGGGCGACCTGGGATGCGGGTGTGCGCGCGGCGGACACGCGTGGATGGGCTGGCTGGGAGCGGCGGCGCCGCTGCGTTGCGGTCGCCGGAGCGTGGTCGGAGGTGCTCGAACACGGCGGCGGATGTAGGCGGACGGTGGCGGCGATTACGGCGTAGATCGGGCCTCCCAGCAAGCGTCCGTCGGCGGAGATGTAGAGCACGCGACGGCGGAGCGCGCTGCGTGGCTCGATTTGATCGTCGAGGTACGGAGCGGCGGCGGCGGGCGTCGGTGGCGGAGGCGACCTTCGGCGCCGCGGGAGAAGAAGAAAGGAAAGCGAGATGTGGTGTTTTTTTACACGAAGGTCCTTCGTTTCTCGCGAAATTGCAAATAAGTCTTGCGCGGGTGTTTTCTGTAAAAAAATTGCGTCAAATTTCGTGCGCGGGGGTGACCGGATGAAACCGGTTCCACCGGCTGGTGATCGGGACACGTGGCGTCGTTCGATTGGAAGAAAATCAAAAGAACTGTAGCTTGCTATAGTGCAGCGCGCGGGGCGACGTGGAGGTTTCCTGGACGTCGGATCGTGCGATCGAATGGCTGAGATTAGGCGGCGACGTGGAAGTTGAAGTCCTGAGGCCATTCTTTCCGGCGTTTATAGTTTAGATATAGTAATTAGGCAAATTATGCCTTTTCCTGAAGGAGGGTGATGTTCAGTTTCAGCGCGATCAGTTTGGCAAGGACATTGCTATATTTTTCGGGTCACCGAAGGCCACAAGTGAATAGTATCATGTCTATTCACACATAATTTTTTTATACAGGCCGCACATTGTCATATTTTTGAATAAAAAATTATATATGCACAAGATATAACATAACCTATGATCATGATTTATTTCGTATTTTCTGTAAACTCAGAAATGAGACATCCGACAATGTGATGCGGGTGCAACTATTTGCAAACTTTAGTTTCACGTAAATTTTAGTGTGCACATGTTCTTTTTGGTCCGCTTGAGCCGTGTCGCCTGGGTAAAATGCTGCACGAAGGTGGTCTAATGGAGGCGGGCGGGTTGCACTTTTTAAAGCCAAATAGCGCTCGGGCAGGAAATAGAACTTGCGATGGACAAAATACTCCTCATACCACTGTCCTTCGTTCTCACTGAAAGCTGCTGCACGAGTGCACGGTGAGAGCCAAACAGGCGTATGACGTAATAGATGTAGGTTTGCTTTCATTGTTGTTGACTTGTCCCGTGTGGCGTATGGCGCTATTCCGCGGGGAGGACCTTCGCTGGCGCTGCTCCTCAATCCCCTTTCCCTAATAAGCTCGGTTCTCATTGGATTCAAAACCACCGCAATCTTCTTTGTTTATCTCCTCTAATCTGTGGCAGTATTCAGAGTTTTGATGGTGGACTGCTTCTCAAAGGGTGGTGACGGCGAATCTGTGCTGTCTCAGTCTGCTGCCCGGCTGTGTTGCCGACCTTCCTGCTAGCTGCAGCCATGGTGGTGGAAGAGGAAGGCAGTACTGCAACAAATGGTGGTCTGTGACGGCACTGGAGTGTTGAAACCTTTTGCTTCTCAAGCTCAACCGCGACGGTCAACGACGACCATGGGCGATTGCTGGTATGCTCCAGCGCCTTTTCAACCTCCTTGGTGAGGCCCTTCTTGAAGTCAGCCGTTGCTGCGGTTCTGGCCGACATAGGAGCAAGTGGTGATGTCCCGGCGATGGCAAGCTCGACCTCCTGATTTTGATCGACAGCGGGGAGAGACAAGGACATGAGTATAATTTTCATCTTTTAAAAAGGTCCTTTCTACTTCTATCAGGGACCCTGTTGTTTTGGGGTCCTCTGTATAATCTTTGTACATCCACCGTATTTTATGCTGTCGAATTTTATCAAATTCGTCGCACTCATTCATCCGTTCGAATTTTACTTTCACGAATATATGTATATCACTCTTCAAAACAATTTTCATATTTTAACCTTTTTATTTTGACAGACATATACATATTTCTCTCTAATCTTCAAATTCGTTGTATTTTATGCTGTAAAAAAAGACAAATTTCTGACGGCACGCGTGTTTTTTCTCAAAAAAGTCCCCTCCTTTTCTAGAAATTCTGAATCGGTTCTCCGGCATAAAACACACGTGCGAACCCTCCGTTTTTTGCAGAAAAGTCCCCATGTTTTCCCCTATGTTTTTTGCAGAGAAGTCCCCGCGTTTTCCAAAAATTATGAATCAGTCATATATCAGAGCGGACCATCTCAGCGGCCTGTCGAGGCGCCCACGTCGCCCCGCACTGTAGAAGTGCAATATCAAAGCTGAGCGTTTCAGCCTTCCCTGAAGGCGCCCACGTCACCCGACGTTGTTCTTAAGTGAATTATTTTGAGGCTACAACTTTTATGTTAACAGATTTTCTATCTATTCAAAGACATTTAGAATGTTAGCACATTGTTATATGCTAGGGGTGCATGGTTTGTTTTGTGACATTGTCGAAACGGATGCTACAAAGAAATCGAGATATCACCTTTATGTTAATGTAAGGAAATTATGCCTCCTTTTTTCCTGCCAAGCAAAGTCAAGTAATGTTATTTTGATGAAAAAGATTCATGTTATTTCTATGGCAAACACAGTTGATTCATGTTATTTTGTTCCTCAAAAAAGATGTCGACGTCCTATAAAAAAGCCTTAGCATGCGGAATAGTTCATTCCAATTATCTATTTATTTTTGCTCCAAAAACACTTCTCATAGAATCAGGATGATGAAATCTTTAATAGTCATGTAGTGTTCACTTTGTTGGTTTTGACATGCCGTCTATGTTGCTGTTAAGAATATTTACCAAAATATCATTCGATTTCCCCTAGATTGTAAGGTGCATTTGATTGTCCAAGATGGGGACTCATAGAAGAACTGAATACACATCCAGATTATTTTAGTACTACCATTTAGATTTACACAAAATGATAATGTTTCCATCAGTGTGATTTTCTAACACTATAGTTGATGTTACACTTCTACAATAAGATGTAGAAAGTTTCGACTACTCACAAGAAATGTACTGCATTGACATTAAGATCTATGCAGCTCTGATATGTTTTACTAGGTCACTTTATGATACTCTACGTGTTACTGTCTTCTTGAAGGTAAGGTGAAAAGAATCTAGCATTCAAGAGATGGGTTATTTATGTGTTTTCTTCACCATACGTTCATCTATAGAATGTTATTTCAGTTCATGGTAAATAAACATCAAGTGATGAGTCACAGAGTGTAGGTAGTGCATTCTTCCTCTTTCGTCCGTGAATTAATATGATACCACTTTTATGCGTCTTTTTCTTTTAATAATCCCAACACGCTCCTCGCTTATCCAAATTTTCTGCAAGATTGACTTCTTAATACTTCACAACCAGGTGGATAGTTTATCGCTGGACTCCACACCCACAAACTGTTACAGCTATTTGTTTTTTTGTAACTTACTGTAATTAGAAAAATTGCTTCAATATTTACCATTTGCTACTTTTTGAATTAAACTTGCTACTTTGTGAATTAGACTTCTATATGTAGAACGAAACAATTACAGAACCTTCTTCACAATTGCAGCTATATGACCATAGTTTAGAAGGAACATTTTACGAACCGTCATAAAATACACTTCAAATTATGCAGCAAAATTAACACCACGGGCACGGCGTGCCTCCGCGTCAATTTTCCTAGTATATATATAAAAGACGTGTGTTTCAGCGCACGCTCTGCATGCCCACGTCGACGGCACTGTAGAAATAGCTACAGTAACACACTTATACGGTGCGTGGCCCGCTCCGCGTCGTCGATCGCGTATCCGACGGTCTCACAGCGCGCGCATCGCGCCATTTTCCAAAAAACAACCTCGTGAAGCCAAAAATTACTTCGCAGCCCAAACCTACCCATGTAGATGGACCTATCTGAAAATTTCATAAACTCCAGGGACTTCAATGCAAAAACATCCCCACAGCCCCCCTCACCCTTTCTCTTTCCCGCGCGACGCCAAAATCGCCGCCGCCGCCGACGCGCCGCTACGCCGTTCCGCTCCTCCCCGCTCAGATCGAAGGTCCCGGCGAGCTTCGCCGTCGCCTCCCCTCCATCCTCACCGAGCGCCGCCTGCTGGGACACCGCGTCCACGCCGGAATCGTCCACGCCGCGCTCGGCGTCAGCGGCGGCGTCCACATGCCGCCGGCGAAGCTCCGGCGAGCTAGAAGCGGCGGCACCACCGCTCCCGGGTAGCCCGTGCCGAGGCGCGTCCAGCGCGCCCAGCCGCGCGTCCTGGCTCGCCGTGATTCGACGCCGGCGTCGTCGTCGCCGCCGTGGCAGCTCCGCCCACTGGTGACGTCATCGTCACGTCACGGTGGGCCTGGGCTGGCAAAATGGGCTGCTTGCTGGGCTAGGCTGATTGCTGGGCGGCTGGTTTCGGCCCTTTGTTTTTTCCTCACTCTTTCTGTTTTTTTTTCTATTTTCCAAAACTTTTGAAACTTTTCAAATACAGCTCCAAATCAATTTAGCCCAATTTCCAAAAAAAATTGCAAAAATCAAAATAGACATTTCAAATACTTTGGGGCCTTTTCAAAATTATTTCAAATCTTAATAATTTTAAATAATACATAAAGGCCCATTTGATAAAATATGGATTTCATAATTTCCTTTTGAACTCAAATAAAATCCAAAAAAATAATATCAGTAATATCATTCAATATGATAAACCCAACAAAATAATTTGGTACGAAACATCTTATTTAAATAGAGTTCAATAAATCATTTAAATACAATTACCCATTTATATCATGGGGTTTAAACTATCAAAATAAGAATACCACAACTGTAAATAATGAGAAATAGCTGTTTCAAACTTATTTTCCAAATAAATATAATTGAATAAAAAAATTAAAATCGAACATGCTTTAAATAATATAAAAAACTTTACAAACATTGTTTTATGGTTTTAAAAAAAATTCAAAAACTACTAGATGCTACAACTACAAATGCAAATATTAACAAATAGCTGTTTTCAACATACTTTCCAAATAAATATAATCGAATCAAAAACAAAATTCAAAATAGTACATGCTCTAGATATTGTTTAAGGGTATTTAAACAATTTTTCAAACACTACTAAATGATACATATTTCAAATTTACAAATGCCCTTCAAATCTGAACATTTTGTAAACGTTAACAGAATTCAAATCTGAATAACTTCCCAAATTGAACAATTTTCGAACACTTAACAATCTCGAAACGTAAGCTTTCATTGCATTTCAATAATTTCCAAATCTGCGTAATTTTTAAATGTGGACAATTTCAAATTTAAATTTTACCACCCGGGCGGGAAAAATATAACAAATATATCAACATGAACAAAAAAAAAGTTGCCTATTTATGGCATATGATCAAATTCCAAAGTTTGAATATTTTACAATTTTAAATGCATTTCAAATCTGAGCATTTTAAAAACGTAATGAAGAAATCACATATGAATAACTTCTCACTATTAACAATTTTAAAATTTCAACAATTTACAAATGTAAACTTTTTTTAAAAAAATCGATACATTAAAATCTGAACAACTTTTGAATGTGCAAAATTTTAAATTTAAATTTTTTACACCATGGTATTTAAAAATGTGACAAATATATCAACATGAACACACAAAAACATTGTTCACTACTTATGGCATATGATCAAATTTCAAATTTGAATATTATAAAATTTTGAAGGCCTTTCAAAACTAGGCATTTCATAAACGTAAATATAATTCAAATATGAATAGCTTCCCAATTTTAACAATTTTTCAAATTCAATCAATTTATAAATGTAAACTTTTTTCCAGTTCCAATAGATCTAAATCTGAACAACTTTAGAGTGCGGACATTTTCAAATTTGAATTTTTCACACCACGGTATTTCTTCTTCTAAACTATTTCCGAAATATGAACGTTTTTTAACCATAAACTTTCTTTGCATTTCAATAATTTTCAAGTCTGCACGATTTTTAAATGTACACATTTTCAAATTTGAATTTTACCACACGTGCACGACACACAAAGTTGAATATTTTAAAATTTTAAATGCCTCTCAAATCTAACCATTTTGTAAATGTAAAAAAAAATTATCAAACCTGAATAACTTTCCAGTTTGAACATTTTTCAAAATCTGAGCAATTTTTAAACGTAAGCTCTCTTTGCATTTCAATAATTTTCAAATTTGCACAATTTTCTTACAAAGTTTATTATCCATTGAAACAAAAAACATAAAATACATTAAATTTATCACGAAGGGCGTGGCGTGCCGACGCGCTGATTTCAACTAGTATAAACAAGCGAAGCAGAAAACAGAAACATATCGATTTCGAGATTAAAATATTATTACTGTAGATGGGATTTACAATGGTCTTCCGTACTCCTGTTGAACATGAAACTAACCTGTTGAAATAACTCACACGACTGAACATGAAACTGACCTGTTCAACATGAACATGAAACAAACTGCAAGCACGTACGTAGTAGATGAACATCTAACATGACACGACTGGATCACTACTGAAATGGATCGTTGTGCAAACTAAAGGAGCAGAGAGAGCATCGATGGCGCGGCTACTCCGAGTCGGAGGAGTTTGTCTGGCAGCACGACGAGTCCGTCAGATCCTCCACGCCCCCCTGGCGACGGCGATGGAGGTGGCAGAGCGGCGCAGGCGGCGTGGAGATGGAGGCGGCGGAGGCGCCGGCATGCTCTTTAGCCAGCGGACTGCAACAACAAGGAGGATGATGGAGGTGATGAGGCTGGCGACGCTTCCAAGGACGGCCAGCACGATGGCGAGCGTGGACTTGCCGCAGCCGCCGGTGGGGCTCGGTGGAGCGCCGCACGGTGGCCCCACCGGGCAACCGATGGGGTTGCAGGCTCTCGGCGGCTGGCAGGTGATGCATGTAAAATGCATACATGAACTTTGCACTATATTAGTTATATTCCATGTCATATTTGCATTATATAAGGGTTATATCACTGTTTTATAATGATTTTGGGAATATTTGACATTGGTGGCTCTAGGTTGATAGTGCCAGAAACAATGCTTGTACGTCACACGTCAGTTGGGAACCCCAAGAGGAAGGTATGATGAGTGCAGCAGTAAGTTTTCCCTCAGTATGAAACCAAGGTTTAATCGACCAGTAGGAAAACGAGGTTTGCTTCGAAGGTGTTGGTGAAGGAGTGTAGTGCGGCGCAACACCAGGGATTCCGGTGCCAACGTGGAACCTGCACAACACAATCAAATTACTTTGCCCCAACTTAACAGTGAGGTTGTCAATCTCACCGGCTTGCTGAAAACAAAGGGTTAAACGTATCGAATGGAAAATGATGTTTGTTTGCATAAAACAGTAGAGAACAATGATTGCAGTAGATTGTATTTCAGATGTAAAAGAATGGACCGGGGTCCACAGTTCACTAGTGGTGTCTCTCCAATAAGATAACTAACATGCTGGGTAAACAAATTACAGCTGGGCAATTGACAATTGATAAGTGCATATAACATGCATGTGTGAGCTGTGGTGTCTACTATGAGATTCATTTGGGCATTACGACAAAGTACATAGACCGCTATCCAGCATGCATCTATGCCTAAATAGTCCACTTTCCGGTTAACATCCGTACCCCTTCCAGTATTAAGTTGCAAGCAACAGACAATTGCATTAAGTAATGTGCGTAATGTAAACAATACATTCATCCTTGAATAAAGCATTGCTGTTTTACCCCTAGTGGCAACAACACATCTACAACCTTAGAACTTGCTGTCACTATCCCAGGTTAAATAGAGGTTGAACCCAACTATCATGCATAAATACCCCCTCTTGGAGTTACAAGTATTCACGTGGCCAAGGCTTCAACAAGTAACGGAGAGCATGCAAGATCACAAATGACATAGACATGATAATATAATATTCAGCTCCACATAGGTATCAATATAAGTCAGATCCCAGCAAACACAACATGTAGCATTACAATAAGATGATCTTGATCATGATAGGCAGCTCACAAGATCTAAACATGATGGCACAAGTGGAGAAGACAACCATCTAGCTACTGCTATGGACCCATAGTCCAAGGATGAACTACTCACGCATCACTCCGGAGGCGGGCATGGCGATGTAGAGCCCTCCGGTGATGATTCCCCTCTCCGGCAGGGTGCCGGGAAGAGCTTCAGAACCCCCCGAGTTAGGGTTGACGACGGCGGCGGCAGCGAATATGTTCTGGATGAAAGGCTCGGTGTTTTAGGGTTTTCGCGTCTCGGGGAATAAATAGGCGAAGGGGCGATGTCGGCGGACCCCCGAGGGGCCCAAACCACCAGGCGGCGCGGCTGGGCCCCGCGCCTGGTGGTTTGGCCACCTCGTGGCTCTCTTCGTCTCTCCTTCGGACTCCGTGTACGTGCTGGAAAAATAGGGACTGGCCTTTTGTTTCGTGCAATTCCGAGAATATTTCCAGAAGTAACTTTCTGAAACCAAAAACAGCAGAAAACAGGGAACTGGCACTGTGGCATCTTGTTAATAGGTTAGTCCCAGAAAATGCATAAAAGTGATACGAAGTGTATATAAAACATGTAGCAAATGGTATAATATAAGCATGGAACAGCAGAAATTATGGATACGTTGGAGACGTATCAAGCATCCCCAAGCTTAGTTCTACTCGTCCTCGAGTAGGTAAAACGATAACAACAAATAATTTCTGAGGAGACATGCTTTCACACAATCTTGATCAATATATTGCAAGGCTCATGTCATGAATGAAGTGACTCAAAGCAATGATCTATAGTTTGCTAACAAATAGATAAAGAGTAAACAATGAATCATATAAGCAAAAACTTTTCATGAATAGTACTTTCAAGACAAGCATCAAAAAGTTTTGCATAAGAGGTAACTCATAAAGCAATAGATTCAAAGTAAAAGGCATTGAAGCAACACAAAGGATGATTAAGTTTCAGCATTTGCTTTCAACTTGTAACATGTATATCTCATGGATAGTTGTCAACATAAAGCAATATAACAAGTGCAATAAGTAAATATGTAAGAATCAATGCACACAAAGTTGACACAAGTGTTTGCTTCTAAGATAGAAAGGAGTAGGTAAACTGACTCAACATAAAGTAAAAGATAGGCCCTTCGCAGAGGGAAGCAGGGATTAAATCATGTGCTAGAGCTTTTTAAGTTTTCGAAAGCATATAGAGAGCACAAAATAAGTATTTGAGAGGTGTTTGTTGTTGTCAACGAATGGTAGTGGGCACTCTAACCCCCTTGTCAACCAGACTTTCAAAGAGCGGCTCCCATGAAGGACGTTATCTCTACCAGCAAGGTAGATCATCCCTCTTCTCTTTTGTTTACACATGTATTTTAGTTTCTTTATAGATGACACTCCTCCCAACCTTTTGCTTACACAAGCCATGGCTAACCGAATCCTCGGGTGCCTTCCAACATTCACATACCATGGAGGAGTGTCTATTGCAAAATTAAGTTGCTTACTGATAAATCAGGGCAAAACATGTGAAGAGAATTATTAATGAAAGTTGTAATTAATTGGGGCTGGGCACCCCGTTGCCAGCTCTTTTTGCAAATTATTGGATAAGCGGATGTATATGCCACTAGTCCAGGTGAAAGTCTGTCAGAAGTAAATGACAAGATTGAAAGATAAAACACCACATACTTCCTCATGAGCTATAAAACATTGACACAAATAAGGAGTAATAAAGTTTTGAATAGTTTAAAGGTAGCACATGAAATATTTACTTGGAATGGCAGGAAATACCACATAGTAGGTAGGTATGGTGGACACAAATGGCATGGGTTTTGGCTCAAGTTTTGGATGCACGAGAAGCATTCCCTCTCAGTACAGAGTTTAGGCTAGCAAGGTTGTTTGAAGCAAACACAAGTATAAACCGGTACAGCAAGAATCACATAAAAACATATTGCAAGTATTATAAGACTCTACACTGTCTTCCTTGTTGCTCAAACATTTTACCAGAAAATATCTAGACCTTAGAGAGAACAAATATGCATCCCAAGTCTCAACAAGCTCTACGGTAGTTCTCCACTACTAGGCTTTAACTACATGATGCAAGAGCTTAAACATGATCTACTTGAGAGCTCAAAACAATTGCAAAGCATCAAATCAAAACAAGACAATGATCTACAAGAATGCATATGTCTTTTCCAATACCAACTACTACATGTAGCATTTTCTTTCTTCCAAACAAACACCAATAAATTTAAACATAAACTCTCCAAATGATAATATAATGCAGCAAGAGAGTATTTATAAACAAGTGCTAACAGCTCGAAGAGATGCATGAAAAACAGGAGCTAAAAGCACTGCAGTAGCTAGTTAAGAATACTCAACAAATATAAGTGAAGAACATGAGTATTCACATGAAAAAGCGGAGCGTGTCTCTCTCCCACACAAGGATTGCTAGGATCCGAATTTATTCAAACAAAAACAAAAATAAAAACACACAGACGCTCCAAGTAAAGCGCATAAGATGTGAAAGAATTAAAATATAGTTTCACTAGAGATGACCTGATAAGTTTGTTGATGAAGAAGGGGATGCCTTGGGCATCCCCAAGCTTAGACGCTTGAGTCTCTCTGAATATGGTTGGGATGAACCACGGGGGCATCCCCAAGCTTAGGCTTTTCACTCTTCTTGATCACATAATATCACCCTTCTCGCTTGATCCTTGAAAACTTCCTTCACACCAAACTCAAGACAGTTCTCATTAGAGGGTTAGTGCATAATCAAAAATTCTCATATTCTGTAATGATACAATCAATCCCAAAGCTTCTGGACATTAGCTACAGCCACCAATGCTTTGTGGAGCAAAGAAATCCACACAAACACAGTAAAAGAGCGAATGCAAAACAAAAGGCAGAATCTGTCAAAAACAGAACAGTCTGGAATGACGAATTTTTTCGAGGCACTTAAGTTGCTCAGATGGATCTGGCCTAAAATAATGAAAGTTGCGTACATATCTCAGGAATATGCGTGATTTTTCTCAGAATTTTTTGAATTTTCTACAGGGAGATAAGCTCAAATCCGTGACAGCTAAAAATCTGTCACTGCGCAGAAATCCAAATCTTGCATCAACTTTCAATATAGAACTTTACTTGGCACAACATTGCGATAAAATAAAGATACAAAGGAGTTGCTACAGAAGTAACAAAACTCCTTGACTCAAAGAAAACAAAAATAACAGCAAATAAAAACGATGGGTTGTCTCCCATAAGCGCTTTTCTTTAACGCCTTTCAGCTAGGCGCAGAAAGTGAAAATCAAGTGTTGTCAAGAGAAGAAGCATCAACATCATAACTTGCTCTAACAATAGAGTCAAAAGGTAACTTCATTCTCTTCCTAGGGAAGTGTTCCATACCTTTCTTGAGAGGAAATTGGTACCTTATATTACCTTCTTTCATATCAATGATGGCACCAACAGTTCGAAGAAAAGGTCTTCCCAAAACAATAGGACAAGATGCATTGCATTCAATATCCATAACAATAAAATCAACGGGGACAAGGTTATTTTTACGTAATAAAAACATCATTAACTCGCCCCAAAGGTTTCTTCATAGCATTATCAGCGAGAAAAACATCCAAATAACAATGTTCCAAAGGTGGCAAATCAAGAATATCATAAAGCTTCTTGGGCAAAACTGAAACACTTGCACCAAGATCACACAAGGCATTGCAATAAAAATCATTCACCTTTACCTTAATGATGGGTTCCCAACCATCTTCTAATTTCCTAGGAATAGAAGCTTTAAGTTTCAACTTCTCCTCCCTAGCTTGCAAAAGAGCATTTGTAATATGCTTTGTAAAAGCCAAATTAATAGTGCTAGCATTGGGACTTCTAGCTAATTTTTGCAAGAACATAATAACTTCAGAGATGTTACAATCATCAAAATCAAAATCATTATTGTCAATGGTGGTGGAACCATTGTCTCCAATAGTTTGAAAAATTTCAGCACTTTTATCAGAAAAAGTTTCAGCAGTTTTAGGCAATTTCAAACGCTTGCAGAAGTAGTAGAGACATTACCAACACCAATAACATTACCATCAATAGTAGGAGGTTTACTAGCATGTGAAACATTAGCATTACTAGTGGTGGTGATAGTACAAACTCTAACTATACTATTCTCTTTTTCAAGTTCTTCCTCTTTTTCCCACCTAGCATGCAATTCAGCCAACATCCTAATATTATTATCAATTCGAACTTGGATGGCATTTGCTGTAGCAAATGACTTAATATCTTTAACTTCATTAGGCATAACTTTCAGTTTTAGAATTTCAACATCATGAGCAAGACTATCAACTTTAGAGACAAGATCATCAATTTTTTCAAACTTTTCCTCAACAGTTTTATTGAAAGCTTTTTGTGTGCTAATAAATTCTTTAAGCATAGCTTCAAGATCAGAGGACACACTTCTATTGTTGCTGTAGGAATTACCATAAGAATTGCCATAACCATTTGAAGGATAAGGCTTATAATTGTTGCTACCAAAATTATTCCTATAAGCATTGTTGTTGAAGTTGTTGTTTTTAATGAAGTTTACATCAACATGCTCTTCTTGAGCAACCAATGAAGCTAAAGGAATATTATTAGGATCAACATGAGATCTACCATTCACAAGCATAGACATAATAGCATCAATCTTATCACTCAAAGAGGAGGTTTCTTCAACAGAATTTACCTTCTTACCTTGAGGAGCTCTTTCGGTGTGCCATTCGGAATAGTTGATCATCATATCATCAAGTAGCTTTGTTGCTGCACCTAAAGTGATGGACATAAAGGTTCCTCCAGAGGCTGAATCCAATAAGTTCCTTGAGGAAAAATTTAATCCTGCATAAAAGGTTTGGATGATCATCCAAGTAGTCAGTCCATGAGTGGGACAATTCTTCACCAAAGATTTCATTCTTTCCCAAGCTTGAGCAACATGTTCATTATCAAGTTGTTTAAAATTCATAATGCTACTTCTCAAGGATATAATCTTAGCAGGAGGATAATATTTCCCTATGAAAGCATCTTTGCATTTTGTCCAAGAATTAATACTATTTCTAGGCAAAGAAAGCAACCATTCTTTAGCTCTTCCTCTCAAGGAGAAAGGAAAAAGTTTCAGTTTTATAATATCCCCATCCATATCCTTATACTTTTGCATTTCACAAAGTTCAACAAAGTTATTAAGATGGGCAGCAGCATCATCAGTACTAACACCAGAAAATTGCTCTTTCATAACAAGATTTAATAGAGCAGGTTTAATTTCATAAAATTCTGCTGTAGAAGCAGGTGGAGCAATAGGAGTGCATATGAAATCATTGTTGTTTGTGCTAGTGAAGTCACACAACTTAGTGTTCTCAGGAGTACTCATTTTGAAAAACAAAATAAACTGAATTAAACAAGTAACTAATTTTTTTGTGTTTTTGATAAAGAAGCAAACAAGACTAAATAAAAATAAACTAAGCAAGACAAATAACAAAGTAAAGAGATTGGGTGTGAGAGACTCCCCTTGCAGAAGCAATTCTGTTTTCCCCGGCAACGGCGCCAGAAAACGTGTTGGTGGCTCTAGGTTAATAGTGCCAGAAACAATGCTTGTACGTCACACGTCAGTTGGGAACCCCAAGAGGAAGGTATGATGAGTGCAGCAGTAAGTTTTCCCTCAGTATGAAACCAAGGTTTAATCGACCAGTAGGAAAACGAGGTTTGCTTCGAAGGTGTTGGTGAAGGAGTGTAGTGCGGCGCAACACCAGGGATTCCGGTGCCAACGTGGAACCTGCACAACACAATCAAATTACTTTGCCCCAACTTAACAGTGAGGTTGTCAATCTCACCGGCTTGCTGAAAACAAAGGGTTAAACGTATCGAATGGAAAATGATGTTTGTTTGCATAAAACAGTAGAGAACAATGATTGCAGTAGATTGTATTTCAGATGTAAAAGAATGGACCGGGGTCCACAGTTCACTAGTGGTGTCTCTCCAATAAGATAACTAACATGCTGGGTAAACAAATTACAGCTGGGCAATTGACAATTGATAAGTGCATATAACATGCATGTGTGAGCTGTGGTGTCTACTATGAGATTCATTTGGGCATTACGACAAAGTACATAGACCGCTATCCAGCATGCATCTATGCCTAAATAGTCCACTTTCCGGTTAACATCCGTACCCCTTCCAGTATTAAGTTGCAAGCAACAGACAATTGCATTAAGTAATGTGCGTAATGTAAACAATACATTCATCCTTGAATAAAGCATTGCTGTTTTACCCCTAGTGGCAACAACACATCTACAACCTTAGAACTTGCTGTCACTATCCCAGGTTAAATAGAGGTTGAACCCAACTATCATGCATAAATACCCCCTCTTGGAGTTACAAGTATTCACGTGGCCAAGGCTTCAACAAGTAACGGAGAGCATGCAAGATCACAAATGACATAGACATGATAATATAATATTCAGCTCCACATAGGTATCAATATAAGTCAGATCCCAGCAAACACAACATGTAGCATTACAATAAGATGATCTTGATCATGATAGGCAGCTCACAAGATCTAAACATGATGGCACAAGTGGAGAAGACAACCATCTAGCTACTGCTATGGACCCATAGTCCAAGGATGAACTACTCACGCATCACTCCGGAGGCGGGCATGGCGATGTAGAGCCCTCCGGTGATGATTCCCCTCTCCGGCAGGGTGCCGGGAAGAGCTTCAGAACCCCCCGAGTTAGGGTTGACGACGCGGCGGCAGCGAATATGTTCTGGATGAAAGGCTCGGTGTTTTAGGGTTTTCGCGTCTCGGGGAATAAATAGGCGAAGGGGCGATGTCGGCGGACCCCCGAGGGGCCCAAACCACCTGGCGGCGCGGGGCCCACCCGCCTGGTGTGGTTTGGCCACCTCGTGGCTCTCTTCGTCTCTCCTTCGGACTCCGTGTACGTGCTGGAAAAATAGGGACTGGCCTTTTGTTTCGTGCAATTCCGAGAATATTTCCAGAAGTAACTTTCTGAAACCAAAAACAGCAGAAAACAGGGAACTGGCACTGTGGCATCTTGTTAATAGGTTAGTCCCAGAAAATGCATAAAAGTGATACGAAGTGTATATAAAACATGTAGCAAATGGTATAATATAAGCATGGAACAGCAGAAATTATGGATACGTTGGAGACGTATCAGACATGTTTCCTATTTTTTATGGAATTAACCCTGCGTAGGCAGGAAAACCCTATTTCTATATTTTAATGTTTCAGGGACCCAAACGATGTCCAAATGACCTGATAATTTACGAGCATCAGTTTTTGGAAGGAAGAAGACCTGGGAGCGAAGGAAGCAAACAAGCGGCGGTCCGAGGCCCAAAAGGGGGTGGCCCACACGGCCAGGTACAGGGGCCGCGTGGGACCCACCATCTGGAGCCTCGAGGCTCCGTTGCCATCGATTTTTTTCGCCCACGACTCCGTCTTGACCTAAAAACGCCTATAAAAATAGTCCCCGACGTTCTCTGGAAGGAGTGCCGCAGAAACACCGAAACAGAGACCTAGAGCTGCAGATTGGGGGGAAAACTCCGGCGGGGCGCTGCCGGCGTGGTCTCCATATTCTCCAACGACTTCTCCATCGTCTCCATGATGAAGAGGGAGTAGTCCACCTCTGGACTATGGGTTTGTGGAAGTAACTTATGTATCTCTCTCTCTTGAGCTTCACTAATTAGTGCCGTATGAGCTGCTGAACATGATTACGGTCATCTATGTAATACCTTTGTGGTGGATCTTTTTATGAGTTAATATATGTTTGAGATTGCAATGGTTTTGTTTCAGTTATGAAATAGATGCATATTATGTACCCCGTTCTTATTTACTTGTGATGATCAAACATGTTTATGAGAGCATGTGAGGGGGAACGTGTGCATTAGTTGGAGTAACGGGGGGTGGCTAGTGCAGTGAACGTGAGAGAAAGTTCTGCGATCCACTTGGGTATCTCTACCTTACTTTGTTGCCTCACTAGGGATAAAAAGAAATACCATGCTACCGGAGATGTGGGTGTGACCATTGCCACTACTCCATGACTAGATCTAGCATGTTCTTATTTTAACTTCATGTCATGATACTTATTGCTATACTCTGAGTTATCTTAATTACTGAGGTGTTATGATTTAGTTCGCATCTTGGTGGAGTATAAGAGAGACTAATAACCAAAATGTCTCTATGTTAGGACTTGATGCCCATATAATTATAACTTGTATTAAACTGTTGTGTGCAATCTCATATGTCAACTCTAGTGTTCCATTGTCTACCACTTTATTAAAGAGAGAGTGCATTTGTGAAACCATGAACCCCGGTCCATTTTTAATCATAAGAAACACCTTTCCAACCACTTTTACCACTTTTCCATTTTCTGCCATTTAAAAATCCGAAAATACAAAAACACTTTTACATCTTGCATTCATCATAAAAACCCAAAAATATCATTTATCATTGCTACCACCATCCTTGCATATTTATTTACCACCATTGCATATTTATTTCTTGTTTGCATTGCATATTATCTTGATATCATTCTACACCTTGTGCTTGACAACCACTAGGTGAGGTTGAGGACCAAAACATTTACTTTGTTTTGTAGGTAACCAAAAGAAGGATAGGAAGATAAATCTTCACTACTGATTCCCCGAGAGTTCGATATTAAACCCTCGAGTCACCCCTCGTGGGGAAAACACGTCTTCCACTTACTACACACTCTGCACTTGGAGTCTCAACCTAACCCATTTACTTTTCACGCAGGTAACTGAAGGCTCACTCTCGGGTATCAAGACTTTTTCTGGCGCCGTTGCCGGGGAATCATTGCTGAAAGGTTTATCCAAGGATATCTCACCAAGTCAACTTCATCACCAACTTGTGCTAACACCTAAGCTTGGGGAGGTTGCACCTACGTGAGCATCATCTTATCCATCTTTACCTTCAAAGCAATTTATCTTGTTTTGTCATTATCTTGCATATTTATTTTCAGTTTTGCATAAAAAATTAAAAACACATAAAAACTTGCTAAAATGGGAGAAAGAACTAAGTTGTGTGATTACACAAACACTCCAAATGATCAATTTATTGCTAGGCCCATTGCCACACCTAAGATAAATGCTGAAGTTATGAAGTAAGTCCTAGTTTGTTGAACTTGATAACTAGGGAACAATTTGGCGGTAGTGCTATGGAGGATGCCTCTATGCATCTTCATGATTTTGTTGAAATATGTGACATGCAGAAATTTAAAAATGTGGAAAGTGATATTCTAAAACTGAAGTTATTTCCTTTCTCACTTAGAGGAAAAGCTAAAGAGTGGCTGCATTCATTACCTATTGATAGCATTAAAACTTGGGATGATTAAAAGAAGCTTTCATTAAGAAATACTATCCTCCTGTTAAAATTTTGCAAAATAGAAACAACATTCTTTCTTTTAGGCAAAATGAAAATGAACATGTTGCTATGGCTTGGGATAGGATTAAACTTATGCTTAGAACTTGTCCATCACATGGGGTCAACGAATGGACCATATTACACTCTTTTTACAATGGTCTAAATTACATGTCTAGAAATATTCTTGATTCTGCTGCTGGAGGTTTTATGGGAAAAACTATAGTAGAAGCTAAGAACATATTGGAAAGTATTTTGCAAAACTATAGTCAATGGCATACTGATAGAGCACCTAATCCTTCTAAGAAAGTGAACTCCATAGAAGAAACAAATGATTTGTCATCTAAAATGGATACTATTCTTGCTTTCATTAATAAACAAAATATTGAAAATGTGCCTTTGCAAGAACTAGTTGGTAATAATCCTGAAAATATTGATGTCAACTTCATTAGGAACTATGGTAATAATGGGTATGGTAACAACAATTATAACTCTTATAATAAACCCCCATATGTGCCAAACAAATATGCACTAGTAGTAATGTTTCTAGTGATTTGGAAAACACCATTAGATCATTTATATCTACTCAAAAGGAGCTTAATAAGGAATTTATATCTAAGTTTGAAAAACAAGACTCTTTGTTTGAAAGGGTAGATCAGCTCACTAAGGAAGTTTCCTCATTAAAAACACCATTATAGCTCAAAAACATGAGGAAACAATTAAATATTGTCAAGAGGTTATAAATAAATCTTGGGAACATATTCATGAGCAAGAGAGAATTGCTAAGGAAACTATTATGGTATGAAAGAAAGAAAGTTGAGAAGTTAAAATGCTTAGTGAAGTCAAGGATCCATTGCTTGACTTAGAGAATTGTAGCTTGCATGAATTAATATCTATCTTACAAAAATTTGCAAGTGATCCTTCCATCAATCTAACCAAGCTGGTTTTGGTTCTTATATTGCTAATCATGTCTTAAAAGAAAAGATTGCTAGGTACAACCAAGAGGCTATGATACCACCTAAGCTTGGGGATATATGGATTCCCAAAGTCCTAGTAACCATTGGAAAAGAGACACACCATGCTATACTTGATCTAGGATCTAGTGTCTCTGTTTTATCTAAAGAACTATATGAAGTACTTGAATTGAAAAATCTTGAAAAATGCTCTATTGAACTTGCACTTGCTGATGATTCCATTAAACATGCTTTAGGAAAAGTAAGTGATGTTATGGTAGAGTTACATATGACATTTGTGCCTGTTGATTTTCTAATCATGGATATGGGGAATAAAACCTCTAGTCCAATTATTCTTGGAAGACCTTTTCTTCGTACTACAGGTGCTATCATTGATTCAAAAGAAGGGAATGTGAAGTTTCAGTTTCCACACAAGAAGTGCATGGAACACTTCCCAAGGAAGAGGGACACACCAAAGTTCAAGCTCCCTCATGAGCTTCGTCCACAATAAACATCAAGTAAGAAGCCTAGCTATATGGCTATAAAGAAAGCGCTTTACGGGAGGCAACCCGGTTGTTTTTATTTGTGATTTTCTTTGTGTCCTCTTGCTGTAACAAGAGACTTGTGTTTAGTTTAGTTTCTGGAATTTTTAATAAAGTGCCAAGTTTTACTCATTTTGGTTTGAAAAAGTTGCTTATAGCGTTCGGAGATTTTATTCCTGCACGAATCTGTGCACGGTATGATTTTTAATTCTTATTCTGTAACTCCGAATGAGCTCATATTTAAACTGTAGTGCAACTTTTCATCCTCTGTATGCATGAATTTTTTCGGAATTTTCGACAAAGTTAAGTAGGGTAGAAAAATACGTTTTGCTGCTGCTGTTTTTCTGGACAGATTCTGTCCCATTTTGTTTGATGCATGCTTAGAACTTTTAACTTGAATCTTTTTGATCCAATTGAGTTTATGAGTAGGCATACAACATTATACACTTTCTGGACATTCATATGAATTTTTGTTAAGGATTATATGCAGCAAGAAATCTATTTGTTTATCACTACTAATGCCCCACAGAAAAGAAATGGGAGAAACGGTGTTTTGAAGTTTTTTCACAGGGATTAGAGGAGATGCACCAAGAGCTATCCAAGGATGGTGAAGACCATAAGCTTGGGGATGTGAAGACAACCCCACTGGACCTACACACTCTCGGTTTGCACACGTCTAACTTCTGTTTTTCGATCGAAACACTTTATCGCATAAACTTGGAGCGTCTTTTGTTTGTTTAGGTTTGATTTTTATTTTGTGAGACCACCACACTATCATTTATATATGAGAGAGCTACTGGAAATTTGGGTTGAATTATGTTGGATGCTATTATAAGATTGGGAAAAGGGATGTTTGAGTTGATTTTAAAAGATACATATAATTGCATGATTCATGAGCTTGTTAATGAGTAATAATTTGCAAGTATTTTATCAAGAGCTATCTTTTATTCATGTTTTGATGCTAATGTTATTTTACCTTGTTTAACATGGATTAGTTAGTTCTATGGACACTCATGCATGCATTTAGATGGTCAACTTTCTCCCTCTTGCTAGCCCAAAAATTCCAACAAGCAAAAACTTGTTTCCAACACCTTCAACCAAATTTTTCCAGTGAGTCCACCATATCTACCTATTAGCTTTATGCTATTCCGAGTATGTTTATCATGATATTTGTGTTATCTATACCTCTGAATGAAAATGCTTATGTTGTTATTGTTGTGGGAAAAGTTGGTTATATAGCTCTCTCGAACTTGATGCACACTTTACTTTATTGCATAAATAAAATATGACCCATTGTGATTAAAATTATGAAGTTGTGGCTTGACAAATGTCTTTGGTTGAGAGTTAGCTCATATGTGCTGTCACATGGCAAGCTTTCAACATTGCACATCATCTCATTTAGTTGATATCATGTACTTTTGTTTATGGATGCTTACCATGGGTGAAATAAATGGGGAAATAAGTGAGTTTAAATGAGTTTGTATAAATGGTTAGAGAGACGCCTGGGCCGCTAATCTAAGCCATGCATCATTCATGGTGGAAATTTACTTACATGCTATGGTGAACCTTCTGTGATACACCTTACAATAAAAGCTATCCAATGGTAAATAAAAAGGGTGTTGAGATTGTTCATTGTGTTTGTTTGTCTTGTCATTTTGATATGGGCTTGTTCCATATCCTGGGACAAGAGGTACCCCAGTTGACGCTCTTAATGATACTATTATTACTTACAATGATATTTAACTTGAACTTGCTTTGTTTCCAAGTTGAGTAACACATGGAGTAGGTACTTGTATTCAAGGGGCATGAGACTTTCAACCTGTACTTTGTCAAGCACACTACTCGTATTGCTTTCACTTTAAACTTAATCATTCAAGATGCTATGATAGGGGAATGAGAGCTTGACACCAAGGATTACCATATTACAATCATTGACTTAAGTAGAAAAGTTCAGAAGTTAGATGAAACTTATTCATGCTTTACCTCTACTCATATATATATCTTTCCAAAGTGTCCACCTTTTATATTCAGATTTTCATCAATACTCTATGACCATTGTAGGATGTTCTTACTTATCATTATGCATACATGTGGTCCATAGTACTTTTTCTCTTATGTTACACTTTGTGAATTATCATTGAACATCCTTGCATTGAATACTTGATATCACTTCATAAACTATCTTGCATATTGCTACTCCTTTTAAGAATGAATCATTTTACTCTATGTAGCAATAGTAATCATCTTTGATATCCATTGTTAGTATTAAATTGCAAAGTCCATGTTAGTTTTATCACCTTCATACTCGAGGACGAGTATAGGTTAAGCTTGGGGATGTTGATGCATGTAAAATGCATACATGAACTTTGCACTATATTACTTATATTCCAGTCATATTTGCATCATATAAGGGTTATATCACTGTTTTATAATGATTTTGGGAATATTTGACATGTTTCCTATTTTTTATGGAATTAACCCTGCGCAGGCAGAAAACCCTATTTCTATATTTTAATGTTTTAGGGACCCAAACGACGTCCAAATGACCTGAAATTTACGAGCATCAGTTTTTGGAAGGAAGAAGACCTGGGAGCGAAGGAAGCAAACAAGCGGAGGCCCGAGGCCCAGAAGGGGGTGGCCCACGCGGCCAGGTACAGGGGCCGCGTGGGACCCACCATCTGGGCCTCGAGGCTCCGTTGCCATCGATCTTTTCCCCACGACTCCGTCTTGACCTAAAAACGCCTATAAAAATAGTCCCCCGACGTTCTCTGGAAGGAGCGACGCAGAAACACAGAAACAACGAAACAGAGACCTAGAGCTGCAGATTGGAGGGGGAAAACTCCGATGGGGCGCTGCCGGCGTGGTCTCCATCTTCTCAAACGACTTCTCCATCGTCTCCATGATGAAGAGGGAGTAGTCCACCTCTGGACTATGGGTTTGTGGAAGTAACTTATGTATCTCTCTCTCGAGCTTCACTAATTAGCCGTATGAGCTGCTGAACATGATTACGGTCATCTATGTAATACCTTTGTGGTGGATCTTTTTATGAGTTAATATATGTTTGAGATTGCAATGGTTTTGTTTCAGTTATGAAAGTAGATGCATATTATGTACCCCGTTCTTATTTACTTGTGATAATCAAGCATGTTTATGAGAGCGTGTGAGGGGGAACGTGTGCATTAGTTGGAGTAACGGGGGGTGGCTAGTGCAGTGAACGTGAGAGAAAGTTCTACGATCTACTTGGGTATCTCTACCTTACTTTGTTGCCTCACTAGGGATAAAAAGAAATACCATGCTACCGGAGATGTGGGTGTGACCATTGCCACTACTCCATGACTAGATCTAGCATGTTCTTATTTTAACTTCATGTCATGATACTTATTGCTATACTCTGAGTTATCTTAATTACTGAGGTGTTATGATTTAGTTCGCATCTTGGTGGAGTATAAGAGAGACTAATAACCAAAATGTCTCTATGTTAGGACGTGATGCCCATATAATTATAACTTGTCATTAAACTGTTGTGTTGCAATCTCATATGTCAACTCTAGTGTTCCATTGTCTACCACTTTATTAAAGAGAGAGTGCATTTGTGAAACCATGAACCCCGGTCCATTTTTAATCATAAGAAACACCTTTCCAACCACTTTTACCACTTTTCCATTTTCTACCATTTAAAAATCCGAAAATACAAAAACACTTTTACATCTTGCATTCATCATAAAAAAACCCAAAAATATCATTTATCATTGCTACCACCATCCTTGCATATTTATTTACCACCATTGCATATTTATTTCTTGTTTGCATCACATATTATCTTGATATCATTCTTACACCTTGTGCTTGACAACCACAGGTGAGGTTGAGGACCAAAACATTTATCTTGTTTTGTAGGTAACCAAAAGAAGGATAGGAAGATAAATATTCACTACTGATTCCCCGAGAGTTCGATATTAAACCCTCGAGTCACCCCTTGTGGGGAAAACACGTCTTCCACTACTACACACTCTGCACTTGGAGTCTCAACCTAACCCCGTTTACTTTTTCACGCAGGTAGCTCCTGAAGCCTATCACATCTACGGGTATCAGCAGGCTGCGCACGAGCCGCAGCACACCTGGCTCGCCGCCGCCGGGGTGCCGGTGCCGTTGGGCGTCGTCGGCATTGGCGCGGGTGGCGTCGTCTCCTTCGTCGCCGGGGTGCCGGTGCCGTTCCACGGCGTCGTCGACATTGGCGTCGTCGTGGGCTCGGGTGGCGTCTCCTTGGTAGCCGGCACCGGGACGGCCTTGGGAAATCCCAGGATGCCGGTTCCGCCCACCGGTGGCAGCTCCTGACACTGCTGCTGCATGACCACGCAGGCGGTGGGGGGGGGCAGAGCTGGGCGGGCACGGTGACATGTAGGGGCAGGGGGGCAAGGCTGGCAGAGAAGTGGGCACTGCAGCGCATCGCTGGCGGACGGCGTCCAGACGAGGACGAGGAAGGAGATGAGGGTGAAGGCTCGGAGGACGGCCATGGTGGGTGGGAAAGGCAGCGGAGGCGCGCGAGCTGGACTACTAGAGATAGCAAGGCGAGGTAATGTAGCCTGGAGCAGGTGCGCGAGCGGCGGAGAGAGCAGGGGCAGCCGGGCAGGGCGCGAGCGCCATTTTTGGTAACGCGTTGTCGTCTCCACTTATCAGACGACCAAAGTCTTCATCCAATCTCTATTTCTGCTCCTACGAAATTGATGGCACTTCGCCAATTCAAACCACCAAAGACTAGCTAAACCCTCTCGATGGATGTTTAAAGCTAGTTTTGGTGGCTGGAAGCAGTGGCGGAGCTTGGGCTGGAAGCGTGGGGGGGGGGGGGGCAAATGGGCTTCAGAGCCATCTTGGGCCACTGTTGAGGGGGCAGATGGGCTAATTTCCACTAGTTTTGGACACAAATGTGGCAAAAAGCACTACATTTTTCCTAAATTTTTCTTGGGCTGGGGGGGGGGGGCGCCGCCCCCCCCCCCCTGAACTGTGCATAGATCCGCCCCTGGCTGGAAGGCTTTACACCTTGAACCTGAACTAAATGTAGTGTTCATTTTGGTCTATTCGACAGGTACTGTTGCCTAACAGGCTTTTGCACTAAGTATTTTACGAGAAGGATGGGTGGCTGGCGCTACTAGAGTTTCGGGATCGTTTCTGATTTTTGTAATCACACACAAACTGCTGCTACACTTCCACCTACAACGAGGTAGGTAAATCAGGGCTTTCTTTTAATTCTATAATTATTTTGAGAAATACCATAAAAATATTTTTTGTGAGCATTGTGTATAGAGTTTTTTATTGCGTAAAACTTCATGTGTGGCTCGTGATCACCGTCTAGCGTAGTTGCCGGCGCCTTGTGCTCCTCCTGATGCGGAGGCGCATGAACCTTTTGTTGAGCGTTCGAAAGGAGGCAACGACGGGGAGCTCGTTTGGAAAAACTTGGAGGTTTTAATGTTAGCACAACCGTGATGATCAAGCACTTAACTTTTGTAATGTTTCATTCAGATTTGCTTTATAATTGGTGGTAGTGCCAAGAAATGAATCTGCATGCAGAATTCTCGGTATATTCCATGTATAGAGCGTTGCTCCATTCCGAAGTTCCATGTATAGAGCGTTGCATCCTAATTATGCAGAGGACGGGTGTAATGATTAAACCGTTTGATTAATAAACCCTTTTATCAAAAAGAAAACAAGAAACTGAATTCGGAAAATAGAGGATTATGTAAATCACAAAACAAAATGAACTTGAAGGGTTGGAAGGCTGGAAGAAGATGACCTTCGGGATCTTCTTGGTACACCTAGTAAGAGGTTTTCCTTCTCATGCACAAACCCTAAAGTAGAAAGAACGTAAACTACTAAGTGACACACATTCAGTAAAATGGTTACGGAAACGTGTTTTATCTAGTGCATATGCACACTTTATTTAAAAGTTATTTTAAACGCATTTTAAAATGTAAAAAAATTATAAAAATATATTCGCTCATAAATCTTAACATCTTATGTATTCACAAACTTGTTGCTCGAAATACCTGACCTTTTTTTGTGCCTTGTGTAAGAAGACAACATTTTGTGCACCAATAAGGCTCTAACGAGACATGATTTAGTCTTTTTTACATAAACCACAAAAATCTCGGTATTCCGAGAAACGTCTTTGTGAACACATAGAATGTGAAGATGTATCCCAAAAAAAATTGACATTTCAAAATATGTTATTTATATACCCGTGCATATGCACCGAGAAGTCAAAATGGATTTCATGGTTAGTTGAAACTTTACATTATTGAAATCTAATTAAGAGTAAAAAGTGGAATAAACCTATGTATAACTAACAATGTTTTAAAAACAAAGCAAATGACCCTTCCATTAGTTAAAAGTATCGTAGTTATGAAATCTTCTTGTAGAGCAGAAAAATCAATTCACAAATATGATATGCATGCACTAAATGATCTCTCGATCTACTTAATTAATCATACAAATAGCTAGCTCTTTAATTAGAGCCCACCTCCATTCCCTCTATACTCCCTACTCTTGTCTCTCTACTCCATGTTATGTAAACAATATTATTTTAACCTTTAAGCTTGACAGGGGCTGCAAGATCATGGGGCAAGTATTGTTATTCGTCGCAGAGTAAAATCCGCCAATAGTCATCGCATCACCGTACATAGAGATACGCTGGTATACGACGTGGTGCTCCATATACGGTCATCTGAATCTGTAGAACCCGTCTTTACTGACGTGACGTACTGTTGACCAGTCTCCTGCATGTGCATCTAGTCCGAGTTGAACTCCCAGCAGATGGATGCCACGTCGTCGAGCCCGTGTAACGGGTCCACGGCGCCGCTGCCGCTGTACGGGCCGTCGACCTGCACGGACACCTGGTGGCTTAAGGCCAGCAGCGTCTTCTCGTAGTCCATGTCGACCCAGTCCGCGAACATGACCTTGAGGAGCACCGGCGCGTGCGGCCAGATCAGGGCGCCGGTGAGACACAGCTCGAGTCGTCGGCCGAGAACGAAGACTCCAGCGGCGGCGGCCCGGACGAGCCGGAGTTCGCCGTCCGGTTAACGGTGCTGCGTTCTTGGCCGTCCTCGCTGGGCGTTGGGCTCCGGCCTCCGGGGCGCGTCCGAGCCGGCGGACTTGGCTGCTGCCTGCGCGATTCCCGCATCCTGCGCCGCCTCGACTAGCAGCTCGCGCCTCCCGCACGCGTTGCGTCATCCTCGACTCCGGCACCAGCCTGACGGTGCTCGTGAAGCCGGCCTACCGCGCCGTGGTGGCCACGCTGAACAAGAAGCTCGGAGGGCAGTCGCGGGTGACCATGGACCCCTTCGATGTGGACGTGCCGAAGCTAGCCGTGCACGCGTGGTGGTCGTCGTGCTCCTCCCCTACCATACCCGCTGCCAAGCAGAACCGGGATCCGTGTGCCTGGACTCCGGCGCGCGTCCCTCCTCTACATCACGCTGCACCAGCGGCGCTGCCCTCACCCTGCAGCCCGTTCGTCTGGCAGCACCTCGCCCCGTCCCCTGTATCCCAGTGCGGTGAAGGTGCCACCCCCTCCTCTTTTACTGATGGAACGGGGGGCTGCATCACATCCGTGCCTGGGTCGTCAAGCTCGTCTTTGTCGTCCTGGAGCTCGCGTTCCGCTCATGGCTTACATGAGTTTGTTTTGTCTCTGGATGCAGGTGAGAGATAACTAGATAAGGAAACAAAGCGACTCCAGGCTCCAGGAAAAAGAAGGTTCAGAGAAAAGATTGTTCAGAGATGAAGAACAACAGCATCCTGCGTCTGAGGATCAACTGTCTCTGTCCGACATCAGCAGCCAGGCAGCATCCAACATCGAGGCTGGACTCCTCCTCCTGCCCTCCGGTCCCCCTCGATCGACCTGTCACTCACCGTCGTCGCCGGCGCAACCACCACCGACAGCAACGGGGGGCGGGAACGCGCAGGCCGCCCGCGAACCGGCACGGTGTGTTCACGAGCAACTACTGCCAGAGGAAGTTCTTCAGATCGCAGGCGCTGCGCGGGCACCAGAACGCGCACCGGCGGGAGCGCTCGCTGGCCCAGGCAATGAGAGATGCGTAGGAGCTAATGCCAGCTGAAATTATTGCTTTTACTGGCCAGGTTTAAAATTCCGATATATTTTCTCAAGCATTGGAGGTTTCGAGGGTCAATTTCGCTCAAAATATTTCGGTAGATTTGAACAATGCCGGCTAGAAAACCTACGAAATCCTTACCATGAAACAGGAAGTTGCATGCCAAGGCAGCAAGTCTTCCACTTTTTCCTAGGTAGAGGTCTTTTTTATGCACGGTAACACCACAACACAACTAGGAGAAATCTACTCGCTGGCAAGAAAAGAAAGGCTAATTTCACTTCCCTATTGGTAATAACTAAAAGTGCAGTTACATCCAGAGAATGCCGAATGTTCAAATAGGATTAGGTGGTTCTCTTTTTTTTGTTAAAAGACAAGCACCCAGAAATCTTTCTTGCGTCTTCTGTTTTTCGTAGCTAATCCAATGAATTACATGTCATTTGGTTATGTGCAGAAAGTATAAGTACGGTGAGCTAGCTCAATGCTTTCTACAAGGAGGAGCAGAGGTCGTCACTGGGGAAGCCCAGTTAGAAGGGTGAGCATCAAGGGGGGGGCCACTTGAAGAACTGGGAGAGGACCGGGAAGATCAGGTTTTACCGATGGGGAATTGGGAGCTAGCAGTTGACAAAAATAAGGGGCGGCTTGACCGGCCATGGATGAGTCGTTTCCGTAGTCTTCTGGATGACCTGGAGATCCGCGAGCTGCCTCTTCAAGGAGGCGCTACACCTGGAGTAACGAGCGTAGATCACCCACTTTGGTGCGCCTTGACAGATTCTTCTATTCCGTGGAATGGGAAGAGCGTTTCCATGACTGCCTCCTTCGTGTTGCGTCCTCAATGGCTTCTGACCACTGTCCGATCATCCTCCACACTTCCTTGTTTTTTTTTGCGAGTCCACACTTCCTTGTTGTGGCCTAAGGAATTCCGATTCCGGTTCGAAGCCTTCTGGACAAAATTCGATGGGTTCCGCGATGTTGTCTCCCAAGCTTGGCAAGCTCCTCCGGATCAAAACCCGCTTAGGCGTCTTCATGCCCTGCTCTCCAACACGGCTCGAGCGCTCCAATCTTGGAGCAGCCGCCGCATTGAAAGTGTCAAGCTGCAGCTCTTGTACGCAAAGGAGTTGATCCTTCGCTTTGATGCTGCCCAAGACTACAGGCCACTCTTGGATCTGGAGGCGCAATTTAGGAAGGAGCTGAAGCTTAAAGTCCTTGGTCTTGCTTCCCTCGAAAGAACAATTGCTCGACAGCGCTCTCGCATCGCTTGGCTGGCCGAAGGCGATGCGAACACTAAGTTCTTTCATATCCATGCTCATCACCGCGCCCGTAAGAATGTTATCATGAACATCTCGCGAGACGGAGTAGCTGCCACGGACCATAATGACAAGGAATCAATGCTGTTCGAGCACTTCGTTGATACTTTGGGCTCGGCCATCCCGCGGGAAAATGGGCTGGACCTGGGGCGGCTTGGCCTTCCCACCTGGGATCTGAGCAGCCTGGATGCTGATATTACTATGGAGGAGGTCTGGGCCGTTATCAAGTCTATGCCAGCAGACAAAGCGCCTGGGCCAGACGGCTTCACGGGCCGCTTCTATCAATATGCTTGGCCCATCATCCAAGCTGATGTCATGGCGGCGATTTCCCAGGTCTTCAACCTCCGGGACCTTGGCTTCCACTGGCTCAATGACGCACTGATCCTCTTGCTGCCCAAGAAGGTGGATAGCATTGAAGTCACCTCTTTCCGCCCCATCAGCCTTGTTCATAGTTTTGGCAAGCTCATCACCAAGATCCTCACATCTAGGCTTGCGCCGGAGCTTCTGAGGCTCATAGCGCCGAACCAGTCCGCGTTCATCCGCGGACGAAGCATCCACGACAACTTTCGGATGGTTCAGCTAGCTACAAAGGCATTGCATGCTAGGCGTCTCCCCATGGTGCTGCTCAAGATTGACATTGCAAAGGCGTTCAACACGGTTTCATGGCCTTTCCTCCTCAGCATACTTAAGCACATGGGCTTCGGGGAGCGCTGGCTGGAAATGGTATGCTCGATTCTGCGTGGCTCCTCTTCCCAGTCTTGCTCAATGGTGTAGCGGGTCCCAGGTTTTGGCATCGACGTGGGGTTCAGCAAGGTGACCCCCTAGCTCCGATGTTTTTTGTGGCGGTAATGGAGGCCCTCAACGCCTTCTTCCGCAAAGCCGAAGAAGATGGCATGCTTGCTCCTCTCCCTTGCCAGGGCATCAAGCACCATGTCTCGCTCTATGCGGATGACGTCGCCATCTTCCTATCTCCGACCAGGCTGGACCTTCAGACCACTAGCGCGCTCCTCCGCTGCTTTGGTGGTGCTTCCGGCCTCCACACCAACATAGACAAGTGCATTGCAATGCCTATCCGCTGTCAGCAAGCTCATATTGCGGAGATTACTGAGGTGTTCCCTTGCCAGGTTATGCACTTTCCTTGCCCCTATCTGGGCTTGCCGCTGTCCTACAAACGGCCTTCCGAGGTGGCGCTGCAGCCGGTGTTGGACAAGATTATCAACAGATGCCCAACTTGAAAAGCCCATATGATGGCCAAGCAAGGCCGTCTTGTGCTGATTAAAAACGTCCTGGTGTCCATCCAAGCCCACCATTCCATTGCGATGGAGCTCCCAGATTGGTTTCTCAAGGCCTATGAGCAGCGTCTATGCGCCTTTTTTTGGCAAGGGAAGGAGAAGGTGCAAGGCGGCCAATGTATGGTGGCCTGGAAGACCGTATGTCGACCAATATGCTATGGGGGTCTCGGGATCCCCAACTTGAAGATGATGGGATGGGCCTTGCGCCTACGCTGGCTATGGCATCGCCATTCGCCGGACCGCAGTTGGGCGGATCTCCCTTCATCGCCGGACCCCGTTTTAGAGGGGTTCTTCGCGGCATCGACCTTCACAGTGCTGGGCAATGGCGCCACCGCCCGATTTTGGTTGGCTCGATGGATTGGTGGGCAATCGGTGCGCTCCCTGGCGCCGCACCTCTTCGCGGCCGTCGACGCCGCGACTGTGGAGGCCCACCGTGTGCGGCAGGCCTTAGATGGCCACGCCTGGGTTCATGACGTGACCGGTGTCATCACGGTGCCAGTCATCTCCGAACTCTTGTCGTTGCATAGCCGGATTGCTGCCCTCCCGCCCTTGAATGATGAGGAGGATCGGCTGATCTGGAAGTGGACCAATGATGGCGTCTACACGGCCGCCTCGGCCTACAAGGCGTTGTTTTCGGGTCTGGAGACTTTCGCCTGCGGCAAGACCGTCTGGAAGACTTGGGCACCAGGCAAATGCAAGATCCATGCTTGGCTGTTCCTCCATCGGAGGCTCTGGAGAGCTGACAGGCGAGCTCGCCATAGGCTCGAGACGCATGTCACCTGCCCCTTGTGCAGCAATGCTCCGGAGACGGCCGAGCATCTCTTTCTCGGCTGCCCATTCTCTCTTGCTGTTTGGAGGGAGATTCTGGGCAAATGTGGCTTCGCTGGACTTGCGCCGACCTCGACGTTGCTCTCGGATTGGTGGACTGCTTCGCGCCGGAGATCAAGACCAGCGCGCCGGAAAGGCTTCGATAGCCTTGTCCTTTTGATCATCTGGAAGATCTGGTTGGAAAGGAATGCGCGAGTCTTCGAGAATGCGCCGTCGACACTCCAGGCGCTCTGCTCTTCCATTGCTTCCGAGGCTCACCTCTGGAAGTTGGCTGGAGCAGTGGGACTGTCCACGGTCTAGAATTAGCGCCTGTTGAGTTTCGTTGTTGTTGTTTGTTGTTCGTAGTTGCAGGGGCGCGGTAGGCTTCGCGCCCTGAGTTGGACGGGTGGTACTGGTGTTTCCCTTGTAAGGCCTTTTTGGCCCCTTGTACTCTCTCTATTCCTTCTATCGATTCGGCACGCAAGTTTGCGGTGCCCGCAAAAAAAGAGATTCACTTTTTTTAGATGGAGGAGATTCACTTCAAGAAGTGGTCTTTAAAATCATCTCAAAGATGATTGTTTTGAGATTGAACACTATAATTGGGAAAGTGGTCAAGATAAGCCATACTGCTTTTCTCAAAAATAGGTTTATCATGGAAGGTGTAGTAATTTTACATGAGACTCTAAATGAGATTCATGTAAAAAAGAAATTGGGCATGCTGTTTAAAATTGATTTTGAAAAGGCTTTTGATAAAATTAAGTTGCCCTTCCTGTTACAAATTTTGGAGGTGACAGGCTTCCCTCACAAATTTAATGACCTAGTTATGAAGATAGTTTCAGGGGGAAAAGTTGGGATTAAAGTTAATGGAGAATTGGGCCATATATTCAAATTCACCAAGGGCTTAGGCAGGGAGACCCATTATCTCCTTTGCTTTTTGATCTTGCTGGTGATGTTTCAAACTATTATGATGCAGAGACTTTTAGAAGCAGGGGTTTTGAAAGGCTTGGTATGTGATTTAGTGGATATAGGGGTATCTATTCTGTAATATGCAAACGATACAATTCTGCTACTAGAAGATAATTTCTAACAAGCTAGGAGCTTGAAGTTTATTCTATGCATATTCGAACAAATGTCAGGACTAAAAATTAACTCCATAAAAGTGAAGTTCATTGTCTCGGTGTGGAAGCGGAAATGAAGAATATTTTTGAGGAAATTCTGACATGTAAAATAGGTTCTCTACCAATGAAATACTTGGGAGTACCAATCGATGAAACAAGATTGAAAAATAGCGACTGGAACCCTACTCGAGAGAAATTAGAGAAAAAATTGGGTTGCTGGAATGGGAAGAACACTGCTCATACCACTTCTCTTTCCAGTAGCCTTCTCTACATGCTCTCCTTTTATAGGATTCCAGTAGGTAAAAGGAAGTACTTTGACAAGCTTAGATCAGGTTTCTTGTGGAGTGATAAAATGGAGAAAAGAAGTACCACTTAGTCGATTGGAAGACAGTATGTCTCCCAAAAGATCAAGGTGGTTTGGGTGGGTTGGATCTAGAGATTAAAAAAATATTGCTATGTTAGCAAAATGGTTATGTAAGCTTTTTAATGGAAAAGGTCTATGGCAAACCATGCTACAGAACAAATACTTCAATAATACCACTTTGGGTCAAAGCACTGCGAAAAACGGTGACTCACTTCTGGCAAGGTTTGATGGAAGTGAAACGTCTGTTTTTTGTTGCAATATCAAGGTTGGTAATGGGAGGAAAACCAGATTTAGGGAGGACCTGTGGATTTCAGATTCTTGCCTTCCGACGAAATTTCCAAGACTGTATGTTGTTTCAAATGATCATAATATCACCGTCCAGAAAGTATTTAACCCTGGGATTAATTCCTTATCTTTTAGAATGAATTTAACTAGAGTTAAAGCTACTGAATGGGAAAACTTGAAAACTCTGTGTCGGGAAACAAACATCACAGTTTGATCTGGCTTCTTTCGGATACCAAGCAATTTTCGGTTAGATCGTTCTACTTAGCTATTTGATCTTTTTACACTCTGCAGAGGTGCGTCACATTTCCCAAGAGAAGACCCATCCATGCAGCTCTCTACACACTTCCTTGGTGTGTTTGGTCTGGTATGGGGTTCTCAAGACAGTCCGAGTTCTTCTTTAATTGTTGTGTCATATCATATTTTACGTGATGTGATATCGTAACATAGGTAGATATCACTGCCATCTCTTTCTTTTTTAATTGTTGTGTCATATCATATTTTTGCTAACATGACATGCAGAATACTAGCTATGATACCCCACTATGTCTAGACACTCTTTTTCGCATGCATGGTACTTGCAGGGGTTGTCGATCCCGTAAGTAATTAATGTTTTCTCCCGTAAGTAATTAATGTTTTCTTATTTGTTGTTGCAATTTGAATAATGTTTGACAGTGGATTAGAGGAGTGCTTTCTTATTTGCGGTGGCGATTTGAATAATGTTTGATGGTGGATTGGAGGAAGTGCTTTCTGTTTAGCGCACATGTCCAACTATGTCTATGTAACCGTTTTTGTTGGTGCTCGCTACTGGAGTATTTCACATACTTTGTTATGTATTTTGTCGTATGTATACTTGTGACAGGGCTTAGCTATGAGACATTGCAACGGTGTGAAGGAATTTGGTACTGGAGTATTTCACATACTTTGTTACGTATTTTGTCGTATGTATACTTGTGACGGGGCTTAGTTATGAGACATTGGAACGGTGTGAAGGAATTGGAAAGCATAGTTGTAGCTTAGGATTTGGGCATGACAATATTGCACATTTATGTTAATCAAGCCCAACCAAATCAGAGAATAAATACAAATTTGATAAATATTTCAATGGCTTCTACCAATGCTATGACTATTATTATGCCAAGGCACGAGCAGTAAACACGTGCAGAACATGTCTACCATGAGGCCTCTACTGTGTGGCCGTAGCCTGAACAATTAATGCAGAAAAAAAATATGCATTTGCCAAGTGACGTAAATACAATTGTCAAAATATACAACCAATAAACATGTTCGGCACATGGCTACATTGTGGTGCGCTTTTTTTAGGGCGAAGAAGAGTGACGCCAAAAGATAATACCGTGCCTCTCTCTTCCTCCACAAACATTCATGAATGCCTCTTACATTCATGACTTGTATTGTAAGTGAACCTTTCGTTTCCTCTGACATTTATTCTGAATTGGAGGAATTATTTTATACGTGTGGTAAATATGGACCTACTCTTGTTATTTTGGATAATTGGTACTTTTAAGTATTACAAACATATTTCAAACAAAATTCATGTGCATACTTTTCTTATACTCATTTATTTGCACGCAATGTCAAAAGACCGGCAAAACGACCTTGAAAAAGAGAGATTACATCAAAGTTCACTGGATCCTCCTCTCGGCATCCCTAAACTCACGTGCCCCGGCCGCACTTCCTTGGCCCACATGTCAGCCACTGAACCAACCAAAACGGATATCCATATTCCACATTCCCAGACCCGACCCACCTCCGGCATCCATCCATCCATCGTCTTCCCCGATCGATCGATCTCCCAGCCCAGATCCACCACCACCACTCCACTCCCCTAAACCCCGCGCGCGGATGAAACCCTAGGAGAGCGACCAGATCTCCCGCCCCGCCATGGCCGCCGCCGCCGCCGCGTCCGCGATGCTGGGGCCGCTGCTGCGGCTCAAGACGAAGCAGCAGGAGCTCCTGCTGCGCGTCTCCGCGCTGGCCCTCATCTACGTGCTCGCCTTCGCCGTGCGCCTCTTCTCCGTGCTCCGCTACGAGTCCATGATCCACGAGTTCGACCCCTACTTCAACTACCGCACCACGCTCTACCTCACCCAGCACGGCTACAAAGAGTTCTGGAACTGGTTCGACGCCGAGAGCTGGTACCCGCTCGGCCGCGTCGTCGGGGGCACGCTCTTCCCTGGCCTCATGGTCACCGCGGCGCTCCTCTACCGCCTCCTCCACGCGCTCTCCCTCGCCGTCCACATCCGCGAGGTCTGCGTCCTCACCGCCCCCTTCTTCGCCGCCAACACCACGCTCGTCGCCTACGCCTTCGGCCGCGAGATCTGGGACTCCGGGGCCGGCCTCGTCGCCGCCGCGCTCATCGCCGTCTGCCCCGGGTACATCTCCCGCTCCGTCGCCGGGTCCTACGACAACGAGGGCGTCGCCATCTTCGCGCTGCTGCTCACCTTCTACCTCTTCGTCCGCGCCGTCAACACGGGATCTCTCGCCTGGCGCTCGCCGCCGCGTTTGGGTACTTCTATATGGTATCTGCGTGGGGAGGCTACGTGTTCATCATCAACCTCCTCCCGCTCTACGTGCTCGTCCTGCTCGTCACCGGGAGGTACTCGCAGAGGCTCTATGTCGCCTACAACTGCACCTATGTGCTGGGGATGCTGCTCGGGATGCAGATCCGATTCGTTGGCTTCCAGCATGTTCAGTCCGGAGAGCACATGGCCGCCATGGGAGTGTTCTTCCTGCTGCAGGTACGTACTCTCACAAACAGTAACATGAAATGCATTGCACAGGTTGTAATAGAGACGACTAGAACTCGTTAATTAGATGGCTTAACAAGAAGAAATGGTTCAGATGAAATGACCCTGTTAATTCATTCTAGTAAGTTCGTACCTTCATTGGCTTGGAAAGGTCACTCTGATTTCACAATTCGAGAACAGAAAAAACTATCTCGTTTAAATGGCGATCTATCATGGCAGATACACAAACTATTGAAATATCTAGATGGCTTTATAGTAGAACATTAAAGCTTTATTACTTGAACAAATTAAATGGTGCCCGCTAAATAGGGTGTTTATGTTATTGATGGCATCCATTAGGCTTCAGTTAATTGAAAAGTGGAAATTGCTTTCAGATTCAGGTTAAGGTAGTATCGGTATTATGAGATACTGCTATCATTTTATTCATCTTTTGGTAGGTTGTGTTTCAGAATAAAGCTGAAACATTATTGTGAAATGCCAGGGAGATATTTGCAGATAAAGCTGAGAAACAATGGAATAATTAGATGGATAGGTTGCTGCAATGTTAACACTTTACTTGAAGGAATGGTTCAGATGAAATGGTCCTGTTAATATCTTAGGCAGTTTGTATCGTTAGGCTTCTTTGGCTTAGAAAGTTCGGGCAAATCATTTCTAATTTTTTTTGTGCGGAGCAGATCATAGTAACCATGTCCATGCGTAACCTTTTTTCATATCTTGCTATGAAAAAAAATCAGTAATACTCTTGATTCTCAAATTTGTAGTGTCAACAGTCAACTAACTGAACTCATAAGTGTTGTGATATTTACTGCTTATCTTTTCATGAAACACCTGAAGGCCTCCCCTCCTCTCTTGTCCATAAAAAAATATGCAAATTCTAAATTTTCTGAAACTTAGCGAGTGTAGATCTTATGTTGTACTGTTGGTATTATGATTTCTTGGTCAATATTGATCTGTTTAGTTGAAGTTAGTCCTCTACTCTCTTTAGATATATAGCATTGAAACGAAAACCTAAAGCCTTTTGTTCTTTTTCAGGTTTTCTTCTTCTTGGATTGGGTGAAATACATGCTGGATGATGTCAAATTATTCAAGTCATTCCTCAGAATTACCCTGACATGTGTTATAAGTGTTGGCACCCTTGCTCTTGGGATTGGTACTGCATCAGGTTACATATCCCCTTGGACAGGACGGTTTTATTCTCTGCTTGATCCAACCTACGCAAAAGACCACATACCGATCATCGCATCTGTTTCCGAGCATCAGCCAACAGCCTGGTCTTCCTTTATGTTTGATTTCCACATACTTCTTTTCCTGTTCCCAGCGGGCCTCTATTTCTGCTTCAAGCGCCTGTCAGATGCCACAATATTCATAGTTATGTATGGCCTCACAAGTATGTACTTTGCTGGTGTGATGGTTAGGTTAATTCTTGTTGCAGCACCAGCTGTTTGCCTTATTAGTGCAATTGCTGTGTCCGCTACAATTAAAAATTTGACAACATTGATCCGGACAAAAAGCAAAAGTCCACAGACTACTGGAAAAGCAACAGGCTCAAAGGCAGCTGCAAAGGTATTATTTTCACGTATACTTGCTGTTACATAACTTACTTTCGTATGTAATGGAAATATAAATAAGCAACTTTGATATATGTTCTGAAAATGTCTCTCAGTCTAAGAATCAAGTAGTACAATCAAAGTTTCTCTTCATATATTTTACATCCTTTATATGAGAGATGTAGAAAACTATATTTCATTGTTTAGCTTTAGCATAAGAGTAAAACAGATGGATCTTAAACTTATTTAACAACTCTTGGGCCAAATACAACCATGTTGAAGAAGACGGGACTGTACATTTTCCAGACCAACTGATACAAGAATGATAAGAATACAAGAATTCATGATATGAACCTTAGCCCTCTTTGGCAAAAGATGTGCTTTTGTTGACAACATGTCAATTTCCAACTTTTAACTTGAATCACACATGAACTTTGAGATGTCTAGGCTATTTCTGCGAACTGCTTTACATTTTACTTTTCACTTCACTCTGCAATTGACTGATTCGGGATCTTGTGTAAACAGGGGGCAGTTGATCAACCCTTGCCTTTCCAACATAATGCAGCTATTGCCTTACTTTTAGGCGCTTTCTACCTGCTCAGTAGATATGCCATACACTGCACTTGGGTGACATCTGAGGCCTACTCTTCTCCTTCTATTGTTCTCTCCGCAAGGGGACACAATGGAGGAAGAGTTATATTTGATGATTACCGTGAGGCATACTATTGGCTTCGTCAGAATACTCCTACTGATGCCAAGATTATGTCGTGGTGGGACTATGGATACCAAATTACAGCCATGGGTAACAGAACTGTTATTGTTGATAATAACACGTGGAATAATACACACATAGCTACTGTTGGACGGGCAATGTCATCTTACGAAGATGAGGCATATGAGATAATGCAGTCATTGGATGTGAATTATGTGCTTGTCGTGTTTGGAGGTGTTACTGGGTACTCCTCTGATGACATCAATAAGTAAGTTAATCAACTTAATCATGAGTGCATATTATGTTTTGTCTTTATGTCTCTGATTGGATATGGGAGTGAGACAATTTTGTGCTGAATAACACATCAGATTATCTTACTTAGCCCCTCATTTCCAGGTTCTTATGGATGGTGCGTATTGGTGGGGGAGTATTTCCTGTAATCAAAGAGCCTGATTACCTTGTTAACGGGGAATATCGTGTTGACAAGGGAGCATCACCAAAAATGTTGAATTGTCTAATGTAAGTACTGTTTACAAGTACTACAAGTGAAGTACTGGTTTCTGTCATTTATTGATACATAAGATATAACTTACCAGACTAAAATATGTGATCAGGGTTGATACCATTTCAAACGTGGATAGAAATAAATTTTATTTGTTCTGTAGAAAATCTGCCAATAAGTTTTCTTGTGTTGTGTCATGTGCGATGCCTTGTGGGGCTGGCAGTATCCACGTCGCGGCAAGACTTAGGGCCAGCAGCAGCCAAGGCGTAGCCTCTTATCTCATAGTTCCCTTATTTATCAAGTTGATATTTCAAAGATAGAGTTTCAAAGTATCAAGAGCTAGGAAAGGTTTGATCTGAAAAGATCAAGCTCTATATAAATCTGTGCAAGACCAGAGGGCATACAAAATAATTAATCAAAAAACCAGAAATCATGCTTTACCTCCATCAAACACTACCTGCCCTACCACCGCACCACGGTGCAACCTCCTTCGCATGACTACACTCTTAGGAGCTTAGGTCGTGATAGTTGTGGTAGGTCGTTCCATAGGCCTGGTACTTCACCTTGGCAGTTCCAAATTATATTCCATGACAGATAGATGCTTTCTAAAGATGTATTTCAAGAATATTTATTACTAGTTCTTTTGGATTTTCAGTTGCATTTTTTTGTATTACTAAACCAGTGAATTTTTCTGGACATTTGTCTTGCCTACTCTAAACGTGTGCTAATGTCATCCTTCTATCAGCTATCCTTACCTACTTTCTGTTTTTATGCACTTCATCTCCTTATTTCTTTGGGCAGGTACAAGCTCTGTTATTATCGATTTGGAGAGCTGACCACGGAATATGGAAAACCTCCAGGGTATAGTACATTTTCACCATCGCTATTCTTTTGTGTGCGTATTTCAAGTTCAAGATTAATCAGTCCCAAATCGAGATGTCTCTACTTGATATGTTTTATATCAAACTTTGCAGTCTATTGTTCTTTAGGTTATTGGTGGTTTTCTAGATAAGCAGTGTATGTGCGCACTTAGCAAGCATGATCTATCATACCTCTTGCGGGCTATTTTTTCCCACAAATAAAAAACACCTTAAGGCAGACATATTTTTCCCTTTAACATCTGTAGATAGCACCCCTAAGACGAGATACCACTTTTAGGCAGGCATATTGTTTCCCCTAGCAAATGATTGATATAACAGTACCTTTTGTGCTTTGCTATTTTCAACGCAGATATGATCGAGTGCGAGGAGTGGAGATAGGCAATAAAGACGTGAAGCTGGAGTACTTGGAAGAAGCATACACAACATCAAACTGGATAGTGCGCATATACAAGGTCAAACCTCCAAAGAACAGATCCTGAGCTTTCGTCCCTGGAGAGAAGCGGCCAGGACAGCTGAGAATGTTTAAAGAGATGGAACACCTGTTTTGACAACGCAAACTTTTGCTTCGGCTGAGACTGACAACAGTAGCCTGTGGTATCGTTTTGAACTTGAGAACGTGCGATCTTGAAGTTGAGATGTTTTTGTAAACTTTTGGATAGTAACTTTAGAATTGTGTTGATTTATTAAAGATGGATACAACAGATAGTAATTTTCTTTTCTCGATAGAGGATCATCATGGCTGCAATTGCTTATTGATTTCTCAGCGAGTGAGATAGAGTCCTTGGTGGGCGTTGGGACTTGGGACTATAGATGCTTGACCGGTGAGGATGCTGAGTTGCCCGTGATAAGAGTGCTCGCAGCATTGTCCACGATCACCTTAGGTGACAGACGCCTGGCTCTGTTTTGACATGAATGACGCCTGATTGATTGTACTACTTTTACTTTTTTGAAAGCCTGCGTACATCAGAAGTACCACATACAGGATGAAGTACAAGAAGAAGAACAAAGCTCGACGCAGGGGAACAGAGCAAAGATCAAGCTCAAGCAACATCGCCGGTGAGGAAGACGAAGACCGACGACCACCTTCTTACCGTTGCCTGAGGTACCTCCTACCTTGTAGATCGCCGCATAGCCCGTCCGCCGCGCAGCAGCGGAACTTCAGCCGATGAACGTGCACGGCGAGCACCCTCCCTCTCCAGCAACTCCACCTTGCCGCATCCGTCTTCATCCGCAACGCCAGCAGAAGCCGCGAGGCCCGCCCGGCCCTGAATTCCAGCCTCCAGATCCTCCCTCGTAGCTCCACACCGAGGAGGTCGACCTCCCCGCCGGCCGGCAAGGAGGAGGAAGAACCAGAGGAAAGCCGGGAGATCCGCAGATCCCCAGCCAGCAAAAGCCGCGCGCGCGACGCCAGAGCTCCAAGAAGCACCACCGCCAAAGGGGAATGCGCCGACACCCCACCTAGCCACCGACACCATCGCCGCCTCCACGACGCCGCCGGCGGGATCCTAACGCGACCTACGCTATGTACAAGCCGGGATCTGGGGATCCCCCACCCTCCCGCCGCCGGAGCGGCCGACGGAGGGGAGGAATCCCTCAGATCGCCGGCGAGCGAGGTGGTCGAGCTGGGTCGTCCAAAAATCGCCTCTGCTTTCTACTGTAGAAAGAGAGAGAGCGGCCGACGGCTCTTTTTTAAGTCGATTGTACTACTTTTACATACGGATGATTTGATGAAAAGCTCAGCGCCCAACGGGCATTCCTTCCTTTCTACGGCGAAGGCCTTCTAGTTGACCGCGTGATATGTTTTGCTCGCTTTTTCTGTTCGATAGTATTAGTAGCTAGCTCAACAGTCATTTTGTTATAAATATTTGTTATTTTATTTATGTTCGATTCAGATTAATAAAGGCTGCCTAAATTTGGAAAGGACATTATCAGACACAAATCAGTTCTAGCAACGCATCAATTACATTTTTTACCATATTTTTGAAACATGGCGCACGCGCAGCAATCACATATTTTGTGCGTAGCTTCAAAAAGGCACCGAGTTTAATTCCACGAAAATCTCATCATATACACTTCCTCCGATCTTACTGTTCCATTGGATCTATGCAGCTGTCAGTCAGTCATTGCAGATTAAACCTTTGCTGTTCCATTGGATGTATGCAGAATATTTATCGCGATCTTACTGTTCGGCGCAGATCTTTGTTCGGAGACGGCACTCCTCCCGCTTCTTCTCCTCATTGGACCAAACCTCCTGCAAAGAAATTAAGCTGAGGTTGTTCATGGAAGAGCTTTGCTTCATGGAATGCAAGAGCAAGACAGTGGGGGTGCAATGCAGAGGTAGGTAGCTTACGGGCTTACGGCGATCTTGCGCTGGATGGCCTCGATCATGGTGCCCTGGTCGTTGTCTGGGTCGACGATGGTGTTGCCGCCGAGGTCGTTGGCGTGGCCGCAGGCCGGAAGTGGGCCAGGAACATCAGGCTCTCCGTCGGGCCAACTATATATACCAATCAAAGCAACGCGTAAGAACATTGTAGTATTTCAGTACGTACGTTAACCGAGCGGAGTGAGAGCGCTGAGTAGTGAAACTTACGTACAATGGGCTTGAGCCTTGAGGAGTCCTTGTCCTTGAGCGCGGCGGTGTACTTGTTGATCGTCCCGACCACGCACATGGCTTTCTCCCCTTCGTGTCGTGGCAGACTGGCAGTCCCCTGTCGAGAAAAAAACTTAAACGGTTAGAAATTTTGACCAAATGATCGAACACTTTATGGGTGTAAAAATAGATATCGAAGTTAAACTAAAATGATACAAATTTAAACTAAAACGTTATAAAGTTAATCTAAAACGATGCAAGTTAAACTTAAACGAGAACTGAACACCTAATCTAAACGCCGCCGCTCGGGCCAGCCTCGTCGTCGTTCGTGACCTTCCGGCTCTGGGCTAGGCGCAAGCGCACACGCCTCTCCTGCCGGAGCACGCTCGCCGCCCAGCGCATGACATCCCGCTCTGCCGCTACCACTGCCCTCGCCTGTGCCTGCCTCGCCAGCTGCGCCTGGTTCAGCTCTTCGTGGGCCACATGCTCGGCGAGCAGCTGGGAGGCCGCATGCTGCAGCTCCTCCGCCTGGGCGTTGAGCTGCTAGTACGTCACCCGCTCGACGGCCATGAAGGCGCGACAATGCTCATCGCGCTCCGCGCTTCGGATGGAGGCCTGGATGATGGCGGCCTCCACAGCGTCGCCAGCCGCCTCACAGCCGAGCCTGACCTGGCGGCTTGCCTGCTCGTTGCGCCAGCTCTGTTGGCATGCCCGTTTTAGTCATGTCTGTCCACAATAAATTACCTATTTTGGACACAGCATTTCCCCACCTCGTCGCCGCTCTCCACTTATCTCGTCCTCGTGAACCCTAGAAGAAAATCCCCTGCCGCCGGAGCTCCTCTGCGGTCGCCGTAGCTTGCCTCGGTCGCCGCCATGTCCTCTGGAAGCTCGATCCGTTCTTCTTTCCGCCGCCCGACCCCCTTCATTTCTCTGGTCTCCTGCCCCGACTGTGGTGTCGAGGTGACGCAGCACCGCTCCCGCTCGAGGCAGCATGATGGCTGGATCTACTACAAGTGTATGAAGCATGGGGTATGTCTTAGAAATCGACATTTCTTTCAGTTTATTGTTTCTGTGTTGTTGAATTTTGAGTGCAAGAATTGGTACTGTTTTGGGCCTTGAATGTCTGTTGTTTGTGAACTGACAGATGGGGTGCAATTTTTACCATTGGGAGCTCGAATACGAGATGTATTTGGTGGCTCAGAACTATCTCTAAGGTGAACGTGCTAACGAGGCATTTGGTTGGGCAGAGGCAAGGAGGGAGAAGCTGGAGCTGAAGAACAAGGAGATGGCTGCAACCTGATCAAACATGTTCACTCTCTTGAGAATTCTTGGGCCTTCTTCACATGCAGCTTGACCTGAGCCTTGATCATCATGAGAGAAAGCAGCTTCATCAGATTTCTGCATTTGTGCTGCATATCTTGCTCTTTTTAAAGCTTTCTCCTTAGCAGCCATCTCCTTCTCTGCATTCTTCTTTTCTTGAGCTTCTTGTTTCCTCTTCTTAGCTAACTCCTTCTCTGCTAGCTTCTTTTCCTGGGCAATTCTTTTCCTCTTCTCAGCCAGCTCCTTATTTACTTGACTTATGAACTTCTTTGTCTCTGCCTTTGCTTGTCTGGTGAGTTCAGCTTCAGCTCTTCGCTTCTCCCTTTTCTCAACAGCTTCAATGGCTTTCAAAAGTGCTTGCTCCTCCTTCCTTTGTTCCTGCTCTAGATTCCTCTTAACAACATCATCTGCTTTTTTCAGTTCAGCTGCATACCTAGCCTCTAGTATAGCAATTTTTCTGTCCTCAAGAGCTTTGTTCTTCTCCTGCTGCATTGCTAGTAACTTCTGAGCTAAAGCACCTTGCCTCAATGTTGATGAAGCTCCTTGGCTACCCAACATGCTCCTGGCAGCAGATATGAAGCTGGATTCAGGTATTGCCCTTGTTTCAACTACCCTTGGTACAGTTCTCTGCAATTGCAACCACAGTTAGCACTATCATTTAAATTAAGCATGGTACTGACTGGTTACTGCTTGGTTACTTGCTGAGACATGTTATCAACCAGAAGATCCTCATATACTTGATTAGTACTGCTGCTCCCTTGAGACTGATGTTGCTGTCCATAAAAATGAGTAATAGTTTAGAAATCCATCAGTCTAATGTTCTTAGAAGTTCATAAATGGTTTACCTGGACATTAGTTGGAGGTACTTGTGCTTGTTCTGCATTAGTTGGAGGCACTTGTGCTTGTCCTGCATTAGGTGGAGCAAGTCCTGCTTTCAGGTACTTGCATCCTCCTATGTTATGCCCTGGTTCACCACTGTAGCCACAGTGCATGATGACACCATGCCTAGACATTTTCTTTCCACCACCTCTAGCATCTATCTCACCAGGTGCCTTCCTTCTACATCTTGTTGGTCTTCCAACCTGCCTCTGATATGCAGGAGGCAAGATTGGTGGGCCATTTGTCTTCTCCCACTTTGCCTTGTCCTTGCATGGGTAAATTATATTTCCATAGGCTTTCTTCAACATATCCACAGAGTAGCACTTGTCAACAATTAGAACAGGGTCAATATTCTCATGCCTGATGAAATGCTGCCCAATTGACACAAATGTAGTCATTGCTCTTGTATCATCACCATCTCTGATTTGTCTCAAACTAACCGCATACGGGAGGCGGGTCACCGTCTGGGCGCCGCCGGAGAACGCCGCGCGGCCTTTTCACTTCTTCGCCATCGACGGAGACGTCGAAGTGGTGCTGCGGCTAGGTCGAGGTGGTGCTGCGGCGAGGTCGAGGTGGTTTCTTTCTTCCTCTGCCCTTTCTTGCTGATCGGGTGGGCAATAGGGGAATAATAACAGAGGATTTGGACAGGACCAAAACATACATTCTAAAAAATATAGGGAGGTTTCTGCAAGATAGAAGCGAACAAACACTGACAGTGGGCCCGGAGGAGGCGGGTGTCGCGCGAGACGCTGCGCTACGCCGCACAGTGACCGTATTGCGCCTCGTTGCCAAATCCAGTGACCGTATTTTGCGTATTCAGAAGTCTAGTGACCTTAGCGGGCCAGGCTGCCAAGTTTGATGACCATACATGCATTTTACTCTTGCCAAAATGTAATACATACGAGGTTTTTCAAAACTCAAACAGTGTAAATTTTGATCAACATCTAGAAATCCAAATTAATATCATCATGAAGTATATTTTCATAGGTATACATTTGGTATCATAGAAATAGATAAACTTCTCAATAAACTTGGTTAAAGTTTACATTGTTTTAGAGATGAGATTTTGTGCTCTGTGATCCTGGTCCTTTAAAAAATTCCAAAAATATATTTATGAGTTTCTATTTTTTTTTAAAAACTGGATGTAGCCAATGGTGTATTCCACAAACGTGCAAAAACTCAGCTTCAATTACTTTATATTATGGGCTACACAAAAATGACAAAGTATGGATCTAAATATGCATATTTTCAAATCTCTAAATTTATCCTATTTTATCATTTTTGTGTAGGGCAGAACACAAAGTATTTGAAGTTGATTTTTTGGACACTTGTGGGATACATCATTGGGTACCTATTTGAATTTTCAATTTATTTTTTGAAGCTAGTAAATATTTTGTCTGTCTTTTTTAAACGACCAGGGTCACTAGTGCTTGGGGCATAATACACTTTCCGTTTTAAAAAAATCTTATAATATTATGGCAAGGAGGGAGTACTAGGCTAGGTCGCTAGCTGGATTGAAACGAAGCCTCAGAGCATCTCTAGCAGAGCCCGCAAAACGCGAACCCGCAAAACACTTTTAAGGGTCGGGGAACACGTGTTATTTGGCTAGAAATGAGGCGCGGCGGAGCAGAAACCGCAAAGCCGAACCTCAAAACAGAATTGCGGTTTCTGCTCCGCCGCGCCTCGTTTTAGAAACTGTATACACAAAACATGAACTAGGCATGAATATAAAAGTATGTCAAATTGCTCACAAATTCGACATTACTATAGCAAATAATATAGTTTCTTGAATCGACATACGGCAATTAACATAGTTTCCCATTGGTATGACCAAAAAATTGCATCCAAAAGGTCATTCGCATCATCGAGACACCCTACACCAAGCCACCACCACCGCTAGCTTTTTCCATCGATTGTTTCCTTCGATGCAATATCTTCTTCCTTGCGATGTCATGCCACTCCAAGGTGACTTCATCCATTTCACTTCGGTTCATCATCATGATCTTGTTCTCCTCAGCCAAGAGCTTGGCCACAGACATGTTCTCCTCCGCCGAGGCTATTTTAGCCTCAATCTCGGCCTTGCGCTTCCCTTCTTCACATAGTAGTTCCCACCTTTCTTTCTTCTCTTCAGCTTTCTTCTCGGCAATTGGTGCTTTGCCTCCAACGTCTTGGCCACCATGAGCTCATTGGATTTCACCATTTCATCAAGCTTCTCTCTCAAGCTTTCTGCCTAAAGTTGCTTCGCCACTCTTTCCTTGGCTTTCTTGTTGCCTTCGGGCTTGTTCTTGTTCCTCCCACCTTAATCATCATCGGAGGCATCCTCAGCAGCAGCGCCGGGCACGGGAGCGTTGGCTACAGCAGCGGCGCCGCTGGCCCTGACCTTCCGCACGAGCGCCCTCATCTTCGGAGCCGCGGCGGCGGTAGCCGCAACTGATGACTCCCAAGTGTAGGAGATCGTTGAAGTCTTCGCTATGTAAGTATTAGTATCGATCCCACGAGGAGTAGAAGGTATAAGTATTTATCCTCTCAAATAAGAGTGTCACTTCTCTTATTATCTATGCACTAGACAAACTAAAATGATGCAAGTGTTTTTGGGTTTTTGGTGTAGAGAATGCAAAGCTGAAAATAAAATATGATGAGTGAAAGCTCTCAAAGAGAGAGAAAGCCCAATCCCCTATGCAGCAAGAGGACAAGCTTGAGTGGTGTTTCTTATGCGTGGAAAACGTTCCCAAGGGCTACATGGATTTCATGGGGAAAATATTTCTAGAACAACAAGGTAAACATTTTGTCAAGTTTTAATCTTCTTTGGACGGAGCCATAATTAGGTGTAGCTAAATAAATAAACTAAACCCCTTATGATGGATCATGTGCCCAAGTAAATGACTGCACAAAAGTTATTAAGACAAAAAGTCCCACCATAGCATTACACTCTAAGGTCCCCGATATAAATCCCCTCCTAATGTAACTTCATGACTCGGTCAAGGGTTTACGTGTCCTCCCAAGTCTCCCTCAATCCATTACACTAGTGTGAAACACCTTCATGCATTACTCAATGTATGGTGCACTTCATACATTGTACATTAAGACAATCATAAAAGATAAAAACTTGACCAAATACTCAATACATGTTAAGTAGAAATCATTGACAATCCATCCTATGCCCCCAGGAACATGAGAGAACTACTCACAACGCGAAGACATGGTATGATTCAATGGTATAAGTGATACAACACAATCTGAAAATATAATCTCCCCACTAAACAATGACAAGTAACAATTCACAAACATGTAGAATAGTACTTAGACAATAGCTAGGGTTCGAACAATCTCAAATTATGAGGGGATGAAGTGGATCACGAAGATGGTGATGGAGATGGTGCTGGTCTTCACGGTGGTGATGATGGAGACTTCCGGAGGGGGATGGAGGAGCCTTCCGGAGGTGATTCCGGCGGCGTTTCCCCCCTCCGATCTTCTCCGGCGGCAGCCTTCTGTCTCCTGTTTCTTGGTTTTGTGTTTCTCCGCGGCCTCCTCGCGAAACTCCTCGGGGGACTATTTTTATAGACGTTTTTAGGTCAAGACGGAGTCGGCGGAAGAAAGATCGACGGCAACGGAGCTTCGAGGGGGAAAATAGGTGGGCCCACGCGGCCTAGGGTTTTGGCCGCGTGGGGCCCTCTATTTCCCAGCTGGTTGGGCTTCTGGTCTTCATTTTCAGCCCATTCCGTTCGTCTCGAAAATTCTGAACCGTGCTCTTTGACCTTGCCCTTTTTGGAGTCCCGAAGCTCCCGGAAAGTGTGAAACACTAAAAAAAGACGTTTTCTAGAAAACTGGGTTAATTCCAAATAAATAGGGAACTTGTGAATTATTCCCAAATCATTATAAATCATTGATATAACCCTTATATGATGAAAATATGATTGGAATATGAATAAAATAATGCAAAGTTCATGCATGCATTTTACATGCATCAGCATCCCCAAGCTTAACCCATGCTCGTACTCGAGTATGAAGGTGATAAAACTAACATGGACTTTGCATTTCAATACTATCAATGGATATCAAAGAGATTACTATTGTTACATATAGTCAAATGATTCATTCTTAAAAAGGAGTAGCAATATGCAAGATAGTTTATGAAGTGATATCAAGTATTCAATGCAAGGATGTTCAATGATAGTTCACAAAGTGTAACATAACAGATAGTAGTATGGACCACATGTATGCATAATGATAAGTATGGACATCCTACATTGGTCATAGAGTGATGATGAAAATCTGAATATGATAGGTGGACACTTTGGAAATATGTATATATGAGTAGAGGTAAAACATGAATAAGTTTCATCTAACTTCTGAACTTCTCTACTTAAGTTAATGATTGTAATATGGTAATCCTTGGTGTCAAGCTCTCATTGCCCCTATCATAGCATCTTGAATGATTAAGTTTAAAGTGAAAGCAAATATGAGTAATGTGCTTGACAAAGTAAAGGTTGAAAGTCTCATGCCCCTTGAATACGAGTACCTACTCCATGTGTTACTCAACTCGGGAAACAAAGCAAGTTCAATTTAAATATCATTGTAAGTAAAATAGTATCATCAAGAGCATCAACTGGGGTACCTATTGTCCCAGGATATGGAACAAGCCCATATCAAAATGACAAGACAAACAAACATAATGAACAAACCCATGCTCGTACTCGAGTATGAAGGTGATAAAACTAACATGGACTTTGCATTTCAATACTATCAATGGATATCAAAGAGATTACTATTGTTACATATAGTCAAATGATTCATTCTTAAAAAGGAGTAGCAATATGCAAGATAGTTTATGAAGTGATATCAAGTATTCAATGCAAGGATGTTCAATGATAGTTCACAAAGTGTAACATAACAGATAGTAGTATGGACCACATGTATGCATAATGATAAGTATGGACATCCTACATTGGTCATAGAGTGATGATGAAAATCTGAATATGATAGGTGGACACTTTGGAAAGATGTATATATGAGTAGAGGTAAAACATGAATAAGTTTCATCTAACTTCTGAACTTCTCTACTTAAGTTAATGATTGTAATATGGTAATCCTTGGTGTCAAGCTCTCATTGCCCCTATCATAGCATCTTGAATGATTAAGTTTAAAGTGAAAACAAATATGAGTAATGTGCTTGACAAAGTAAAGGTTGAAAGTCTCATGCCCCTTGAATACGAGTACCTACTCCATGTGTTACTCAACTCGGGAAACAAAGCAAGTTCAATTTAAATATCATTGTAAGTAAAATAGTATCATCAAGAGCATCAACTGGGGTACCTCTTGTCCCAGGATATGGAACAAGCCCATATCAAAATGACAAGACAAACAAACATAATGAACAATCTCAACACCCTTTTTATTTACCATTGGATAGCTTTTTATTGTAAGGTGTATCACAGACGGTTCACCATAGCATGTAAGTAAATTTCCACCATGAATGATGCATGACTTAGATTAGCGGCCCAGGCGTCTCTCTAACCATTTATACAAACTCATTTAAACGTACTCCATTTCCTCATTTATTTTACCCATGGTAAGCATCCATAAACAAAAGTACATGACATCAACTAAATATAAATGAGTGCAATGTTGAAAGCATTCCATGTGACAGCACATTTCTGCTAACTCTCAACCAAAGACATTTGTCAAGCTCATAACATCATAATTGTAATCACAATGGGTCATGTTTTATTTATGCAATAAAAGTAAAGTGTGCATCAAGTTCGTGAGAGCTATATAACCAACTTTTTCCATAACAATCAACAACATAAGCATTATAATTCAGAGGTATAGATAATACAAAATAACATGATAAACAACCTCGGAATAGCATAAAGCTAATAGGTAGATATGGTGGACTCACCGGAAAAACTTTGGTTGAAGGCGTTGGAAACAAGTTTTTATTTGTTGGAATTTTTGGGCTAGCAAGAGGGAGAAAGTTGACTATCTAGATGCATGCATGAGTGTCCATAGAACTAACTAATCCATGTTAAACCAAGTAAAATAACAATCAGCACCAAAACATGAATACGTTATAGCTCTTCAAAAAGGATTTGCAAACTATTACTCATAAACAAGCTCATGAATCATGCAACTATATGTATCATTAAAAATCAACTCAAACATCCCTTTTCCCAATCTTATAAAAGCATCCAACATATTTCAACCCATATTTCCAGTAGCTCTCCCATATATAAATGATAGTGTGGTGGTCTCTCAAAACGAATCAAACCAAAATAAAACAAAAGACGCTCCAAGTTTATGCGATAAAGTGTTCCTCCCGCAAAGCACTTTCTTTATAGCCATATAGCTAGGCTTCTTACTTTTTGTTTATAGAAGATGAAGCTCATGAGGGAGCTTGAACTTTGATGTTCCCCTCTTTCTTGGGAAGTGTTCCATGCATAATACCAGGGTCCCATGTTGCTCTCAAACCGATCAAAATAATAGTCAAGTTGAAACCTGGTTGAGAGAAAAATAGAACACAAAAGTAATAACAACGAAGTCTAACTTTCTTTCTATGCATTGGCATTTTGTATATGAATGAAGTTTTCCAATGCATATTAACAAAAGTTACTTGCAGCCCATAATTATTAGTAGCATAAAGAGGGTTCTTATCACCTCCTCTTTCATAATAGTTGCAAGTAGTAAAAGTGTATTCAACCATATAACCAATAGAATCTTCCAACTTAGATAATTTGGGAACATAATGAGGATCATTAAATTTATTTTGGAGTTTATTAGCATGCTTCCCTCTTTCAAAATAGTTGTTAAGATCAATATCAAGTTTAATATCATGGTTGCAACAAAGATTTGGAACTAAAGATAATTGCAAACCACATAAGAATTTCTCAACATAAGCAAATTTCTCCTTTATGGTGTAAGTAGAGAGTTCAAGAACAAAGTAGGGCTCTCATGAGTAAGAGCACTATCACAAACATCAAGTATGTCATTTTTATCCTCGCATAAATTAGTAACAACTAAACATGGAGGATTATCAATAAGCATAGGACCATCATCTAAAGCATTATCATATAGCATATTTAAGCAACACTCCTCATTATTATCCATAACTTCACTAGTAGCATTATTAAAAAGTGAAGGAGTATTATTAGTTTCATCATAATAGCATGGGTTATCATATAGGACCATAGCATTTTATGTTTCACACTCATCATAACATGGATTCTCATAAATAACAAAAGATTTTTGAGTTTGAGTGTTACTATCATTTGTTGATGGTGAAGTTGGGAGATCCAATTCTTCATTCTCTAGCTGTTCATCATTTCCATCATCCTCTTGAGATTGCATGGGCATCCCCAATCTTAGGTTTTTATCCACTTCTTCACATTCTTCCTCTTCCAAGCTTATGTTTTCGTCATCTTCTTCCTGCAAAACATCAGTACTTTCTTGGGGAACCTTTCCCTTCTCATAATAATCAATAGCATAAATATTTTGAGAGAACTGGGCTATGCAATATTCAAGAATAGAAGTGACCTTTCCTTCAAATCTCTTAACTCTAGGGCAAGTTTTATTTTCATTAGCAAAGGTGTGCAATTCATTAGATGCATAATAAGTAACAAATTCCTCTACTTGATCCATCTCTAAATGAGTGTAATCATTAGTATTGTAAGATGCTATGACATGTTCTTCATGGAACTTACATTGAAATCCAAAGTGTCTTTTTCTCTGTTTAAAGCAACAAGTTGTATTATTATGGAATAAAAGCCACTCTCCAGCAATATAATTTAAACTTTGGATGAAATCTTTTAGTCTTTTCCGTTCACTTGACTCTCTAAATTCCTCATCAATTTTAGAAGCTTTCATATATTCATAGTAAAGATTCATTATCTCAGGAACAGTTTTTTTTTTGGTATTTTCCATTTTCTAATTTTTTTTTTGTGTTTTTGATATATGGATGTATGCAAAACTAAACTAAATGCAAAACTGAAAATAAATATCTAGTGCAAACAAGAATAAAAACTTAAGCGCTACACTCCCCGGCAACGGCGCCAGAAAACTGTCTTGATGACTCCCAAGTGCAGGAGATCGTTGAAGTCTTCGTTGTGTAAGTATTAGTATCGATCCCACGAGGAGTAGAAGGTATAAGTAATTATCCTCCCAAATAAGAGTGTCACTTCTCTTATTATCTATGCACTAGACAAACTAAAATGATGCAAGTGTTTTTGGGTTTTTTGGTGTAGAGAATGCAAAGCTGAAAATAAAATATGATAAGTGAAAGCTCTCAAAGAGAGAGAAAGCCCAATCCCCTATGCAGCAAGAGGACAAGCTTGAGTGGTGTTTCTTATGCGTGGAAAACGTTCCCAAGGGCTACATGGATTTCATGGCAAAAATATTTCTAGAACAACAAGGTAAACATTTTGTCAAGTTTTAATCTTCTTTGGACGGAGCCATAATTAGGTGTAGCTAAATAAATAAACTAAACCCCTTATGATGGATCATGTGCCCAAGTAAATGACTGCACAAGAGTTATTAAGACAAAAAGTCCCACCATAGCATTACACTCAAAGGTCCCCGATATAAATCCCCTCCTAATGTAACTTCATGACTCGGTCAAGGGTTTACGTGTCCTCCCAAGTCTCCCTCAATCTATTACACTAGTGTGAAACACCTTCATGCATTACTCAATGTATGGTGCACTTCATACATTGTACATCAAGACAATCATAAAATATAAAAACTTGACCAAATACTCAATACATGTTAAGTAGAAATCATTGACAATCCATCCTATGCCCCCAGGAACATGAGAGAACTACTCACAACGCGAAGACATGGTATGATTAAATGGTATAAGTGATACAACACAATCTGAAAATATAATCTCCCCACTAAACAATGACAAGTAACAATTCACAAACATGTAGAATAGTACTTAGACAATAGCTAGGGTTCGAACAATCTCAAACAATGAGGGGGATGAAGTGGATCACGAAGATGGTGATGGAGATGGTGCTGGTCTTCACGGTGGTGATGATGGAGACTTCCGGAGGGGGGATGGAGGAGCCTTCCGGAGGTGATTCTGGCGGCGTTTCCCCCCTCCGATCTTCTCCGGCGGTAGCCTTCTGTCTCCTGTTTCTTGGTTTTGTGTTTCTCCGGCGCCTCTTCGCGAAACTCCTCGGGGGACTATTTTTATAGACGTTTTTAGGTCAAGACGGAGTTGGTGGAAGAAAAATCGACGGCAACGGAGCTCCGAGGGGGAAATAGGTGGGCCCACGCGGCCTAGGGTTTTGGTCGCGTGGGGCCCTCTATTTCCCATCTGGTTGGGCTTATGGTCTTCATTTTCAGCCCATTGCGTTCGTCTCGAAAATTCTGAACCGTGCTCTCTGACCTTGCCCTTTTTGGAGTCCCGAAGCTCCCGGAAAGTCTGAAACACTAAAAAAAGACGTTTTCTGGAAAACAGGGTTAATTCCAAATAAATAGGGGAACTTGTGAATTATTCCCAAAATCATTATAAATCATTGGTATAACCCTTATATGATGCAAATATGATTGGAATATGAATAAAATAATGCAAAGTTCATGCATCAGCAACCAATGTGTCGTGGTGGTATCACGGCAGATGCCATAGGATGGCTAAAGTGTGGGGCCGATGGACGCTGGTGGATCCGGGGGAGGGCTAGCGCGCTAAGAAGCACACACGAAGAACACACCAGCACACCAAGATCTACCCAGGTTCAGGGCCCTCGTGAGGAGGTAAAGCCCCTACTCCTGCCTGCCTCTCTCTATATATCTCGATATCAAGTGTACAAGCTGCTCCTTGAGCTGTATATCTCAACAATGGTGAGAAGCACAAGGAAGGGGACGAAGCTACGGGTGGAAAAGTATCTCCAGGCACCGTCCCTCACGCAGGAGGGGGTGAGGGCATATATATTGGCTAAACCGAGTTACCGGAGTGCCCCTCCCGGAGCACTGTAGCCACGCCGAGGATATGTCATGATGTTACTCTTGTCAGAGACAGGACGTGACAAGCCCATCTCCTGCAGCTCTACGGTGTAGCTAGAAAGTACCCTCTGGCAGAGACAAGACATGGCCTGCCCATGCCTCTGCCTCGCATTATGTTCCCGGATCACCCGGATTCAGTGGTGGAATGATGGCCTGCCATCTCGGTCTCCTGCACGCTCCGTGTCAGGCGCTTCCGTGCCAGACGGGATGTGACAGGAGCATTGACCTCTGTCCGACACAAGGATAACCCGGCATGGGTATGCCGGATTCCCCCTCTCGAATGATCTTCTCTGCACATAAGAAAACACACAAGTTACCGACATACAAATGTCGGTCCGCATAACCCGGTTGGTATATGTCGGTTAAGATGACTCAGCTAACACAACCCTGACTACGTGACCCGGTTGCCGTAAGCCGGTTTGCAGTTGCACCATGCCTCGGTCCCTCCGGGACTTGGTTGACCCGGTTTGACCTTGATCCGGTCCAGTCTTTAGAGCTCTTTATACCACAACTTTACCCTACCCGGGGGTAGCCCCCCGACATTAGTCCCCGAAGCTGGTGCGGTCCCATAGCCTCAGATGGAGGGCCACACCAGGTTTAACAAAACAATCCAAACCAACCGCCTTTCCGAATCAAAACATGTCTCGGTCTGGCCGAGTTTCTCCGAGCCAAACTAGTAACTTTGCCCGATTTTCCTCCTCAAATTGGCCCAACCGACACAAAAAGATTCCCACAATCTCTCAAAGATCTTTTCACAGCACATGGCAGAGAGCCGCTGTGCGCTGCCTCGGTTCCTGCGCGCGGACCGACATATCTCTGCACGCACGCCGCATACGTCACGAGCTGTCACGTCGCGTGGGCACTTGAGTGTGTTGACCGCGGCGCGTCTCCTGGATTCCCGCGCCCTTAACCGCACGCGATCACGCCGTGGGCCGTTACCACCTTGTGGCCCACGATGCGGCGGATCGTGCGGCCGCAAACACCGCAACCGTGCAGATCGTGCGCGATTAATCCGCGCGCCCGTTGCGGTAACCACACGCGGTAAAAACGGAAACTGCACACGCACCGTGCCCATAAATAGGGGGACGGGCACCTCTCCTTGCCTTCTCCGCATTCTTCTTCTTCCTTTTCTCCCCTGCGACATCGCCGCCGCCGCGCAGTGAGCTCCACCACCGCACGACGCCGGATCTCGCGCGCCACCGCCCACCGGAGCACCTTGCGCCGCCACCGGACACGCGCAACTCCGGCAAGCCCCACGCATCTTCGCCCTGCATCACCGTCGCTATCTCCGGTAAGTTCATCTCCCTTATCATCGCCGATGAAACGTGTTCATCCTCTCCGATGAACACGTTCATCCTCTCTGGCGAACTTTGTTCATCTTCCCCGACGGACTTGCTCTCTTCTCCGTAGATGCCATTACCCGTAATTACTTAGATCCCTTTTAGATCTTCTTCACCGTGCCTCTTAACAATCTTGCAATAGTTTCTCCGCGGATCTTCATAAGTTTCAACTCACTAGTTCTCGTATTTATCTTCTATTTATCTTTCCCCGTAGATCTTTCCATCAAACACTTAGCCACAAAAACGTGTTTCCCGCCACTTATGCACTTTTCCTTTGTTGCCCAAATGTTCCGAGATACCTATCTCGGTTCCTCTGCTGCCTAAATACTCCGAGATACTTATCTCGGTTCCTCCGTTGCCCACATACTCCGAGACACTTATCTCGGTTCTTCTGTGCCTCTTTTGCAGATCCCTTCCGAGATGTCATCCCGCAATACCCCGGAGCCTGCCGAGGATATCGCTGAGGGAGAGCGCGCTGGGTGGGAGGGTTCCGACGAAACCCAGGCCGAGATAGACTGGCTAGTCCAGACCAAACGCATTCCGGCACAAGATATATGCCGGGTTCCCGGAAAAGAGGCCGAGCCGAAGCTGAAAACCGGCAAGCGCGTGGTCTTCGTCGTGCACTTCGAGCGCGGCTTTGGACTCCCGGCGAGCGAGTTCTTCCGGTCCCTCTTGGATCGGTTCCGGCTTCAACCTCACCACCTTCCAGCCAACGCCATTACCACGCTTTCTGCGTGTGTCTCTTTCTCCGAGGGATACCTCGGACTTTGGCCCACTGTAGAGCTCTGGGCCAAGTACTTCCAACTTCGGAAGCAAAGTGTCCCGGATCCGGATAACAAGAACTTTCCCAAGGAGATGACCCCGTGCGGAGCTGCTACCATCATACCTCGGAAGGGTTCCGTCTTACCTCGGATTCAAGGGCTGGAGTCATGCCGGAAATGGCAGCGCACATTCTTCTACGTGAAGAACCCGGACAGCCCAGACAATGCCGATTATTTGAATCTGCCGCTATTCAACATCGCCACCCCCACAGAACAGTTTAATTGGTCCCTCAACCCGAAGGACCTGAACATCGAGATCAACCAGATCCACAAGGTCGTGGAGGAACTGGTGAAGGCAGGCCTAACAAGCGATGATCTCCTGAGGACCTTCATCAGCCGCCGAGTTTCCGCCCTCCAAGACCGAGTTCACAAGATTTGCCACATGAGTGGCCAGTATGATACAACTCGGATCAGCACCCACGAGCTGAACAAAGCCGAGATCAGAAGACGTGTCAAGGCCATTGCCCGCACACTGATGACCGAGGAATGGGAATGGGGTATTGAACCTCATAACAGGACTCGGCTTCCGGAGCAAGTAAGTAACCTTGCAACTTGCACCGACATATTTTTTCCTACCGAGGTAACTCTTATGCCGGTCCCATAATCCGCTCATAAAGTAACTCGGTTTTACTGCTTCTGGCTTGCAGAGGTTTACCCGGCAAAAGACTGAAGATGGAGAGGATCCCTCCACCAAATGGGGCCAAGATATCCCTGCCCCGGGCGTCGCCGAGGTAGAAGATCCGGATGATGAGGATCAGCTGCCAATACCGAGAGCTGGCGCCCCTACCCGGGTAAGCCTCGAGCCCGGCTTCAATCCGAGATTGGTCAGATGATGATGATCTCGAAATGCTAGAGGTAATTGACGCTCGTCCCATCGCATATGCTCACCCAGCTCCGGCATCAACTAACCCGGGTGGCTCTGCCCGAGTGCACGCCCTGCTACCTCGGGCAAACAAGTGGCATCTCGCAAGCGCGCAGAGACCGGTACCTCGAAAACCGGGACCTCCACCTCCTCGGATCCAGCAGCACCACAGGCGAAGCGACAGAAGAGAGGAGCGGTCAAGCCGAGGAAGGGCAAGAAGACACCGCCAGTTACTGAAGGGTAAGATAATCTTTGCCGACACAAGCTTACTTCCTTTTTTCCTTCTGCCGGGATAACTTTTTCCCGACATAACACTTTTTCTTGTTTGACGCAGTGCCCCCCTTGAAGTTGACCAGAGCGCTTCTTCTATGCGCTCGCCCCTTCCGAGTACAGTCGAACCTCGGCCACGTGACTCCGGGGCACCCGCCACCTCAACTGTCATTCTCGAGGTTGTCATCCTCGACCAAGATGATGGCTCCGGTACCCCCACCACGGAAACCGACATCCCGCGGGCCGACACTTCGGTGATCTCGGGCGCACACAACCACCACCACAACAACCACAGCCGCAACAACATCCACCCCAACAACAACAGCAGCAGCAACAGCAATAGGAACAACAGCAACCTCAACAACACCAAGGACATCAACAACCTCAACAGCACCAGCAGCATCCAAAGCAGCCGCCCGGCCGAGGTCCACCACCAAGTCCCCCACCAAGTCCACCGAGTTAGCAACTCAGAAAGCTATTCCACTCGCCAAGCCGACATAGAGCCAAGCAGCCACTGGGAAACAGCTTGCCAACCCGGCGATACAAGTGGTGTTGACTCCAACCACTACCCCGGAGCACCAAACTCTCACCACTTCTGTCACCCGAGTTACCAGCAGCAGCTGGGTTTTACCCCAGCTCCAAACTCAAAGTGGACACAGCTTAGGCTCGGAGAAGCAGTACCACATGGACTGGAATGCTGCCGACATAAGCGAGGTCTCCTCCGCGCACCCGGTCACTCCACATCCAGCTGGCCCCAGTGCACTTGCTCAGGCCATGCACAATTTGCAAGTCTCGACCCTTCGAGCCAGCAAGCTTGCCGAGGTATTTTTTTCTCAGCCAAACTTTTACTTCCTTTGCCATAGATGATAAACATACACAATCCCCAGTCCCCGAGATTCGGGTTGAGTGACCTGTGCTCGCCCGAGTAAAGAGCACTCAGCGCGAATCTTCACAAAATTTTCATCATTAGAATCAAAAAATCTGACACTTAGTATCTTCCAAAAACCTCGACACTTGGATCTTCAGAAAATCCGACACTTAGGATCAGAACATCCGACACTTAGGATCTTCAGAAAATCTGACATCCCGTCCCCGAGATTCTTGTCGAGTTTTACTCGGCAGGAATCTTCAACTAATCATACTAACTCTTTGCTCTTTTCAGGATTGCACCAACGCTCGGACCACGGTGTTTCGGAAGTTGCTTCTGGACCACAACAAGCTCAAGAGGTCCCACAAGCAACTTCAGGAGACGCTGAAGAACAAGGAAAAAGCGCACGCCACTGCCCTTCAGAAGGAACGGCAAGAAGTGTCTCGGCTCTAGGAGGAGCTTGCCCGGGTCCAGGGCGAGAAAACCGGCATTGAGCAGGCCCTGATGCAAAAGGAGGAAGCTGCTCAAAAGCACAAGGAAACGCTCGAGCGTCCGAGGTTCGCGCTACCTCGGCTCAAGGAGAACTGGATGCCCTCAAGGCAAAATCCGACATCTGGCTCCGCGAGCTCACCCGGCTGAACAAGGAGATGGACTGTAAGTTTCTTTATCCTTTCCTTTTGCTTTCATTACTTGCACCGACATTAAGATATGCCGGTATATAACTCAATTCGGTGATAGCTTTTCTGTCTTCAGATCACTTCGCCCACTCCAAGGCTGCTGCACTCAACACTGTTCGCAAGGCACGAGCGAAGAGAGCCGAGGCTGGCCCAATCCCGGAGGAATGGGATATGGAAGATTACTTGACTGCTCTGAATGCTCGCATCTCTCCTTTGAAGGCCATTGGCCTGGATCTTCTTGATGCCGGTATCAAAGCTTACCGAGCCTTATGGCCAGGATCTCCAACTCCATCTAGCATTGAAGAACTGTCCAAGTGTCTGTCGGGGGCCGAGGCCAGGATCCGAGAGTGGAGATCCTCAGCAGCTCGTGCCGGAGCTGATCAAGCACTGACCTTTGTGCTCTCCTGGTACGAGTCCATCAACCTCAACGCCGTGCGCTCCCTGCGCCAAGGCTCCAAATGGACCTCCGATCCGACATTGATAGAGAGCCGCAAAGATGCAGCCAAATTCATGGCCAGTTATGCTCCCACCCGACACTTCATCCGGGTCCCGCCTACTCGGATGACGAAGAAGATGACCAGGATGATGAAGAGGGCGAAGAAGAAGATGACATTGATGAGGAGATCGAGGCCGAGACTCTCGACGCTGCCACTGCCGGCGCGACCGAGACTGCTGCTGCCAGCGCAACCGAGACTGCCTCTGCTGAGCAACTGACATTGCCAAGCCGGCTGCGACCGACACTTCAGAGAAGCCGGTAACCGAGACTTCTGAGAAGCCGGTATCCGACACTGCTGGTGCCTCGGCAGCCACTCCAACACCCGAGGTTGCTCCAACCACTGAAGCTTCTTCTGCCGCCGAGACTGCTCCCGAGCCTCGCACCGCTCCAACTGCTCCGAGCTCCTCCGAGGCAGCTGCCTAAGCTTTATCAAACATTGAACTATTAAATCCCCGGAATGCCGGGTGCAGATGTAAATATACGTTTAAGTATCTCGCAGTGCTACTTTATCATATTAGTTTCAACAAGACAAGCTTAATGCCGTATCACTTTGCACCAAGTCCCCGAGTTTACTTTCTTGTTTACTATACTTAGTAATCTTTGCTCTTGTCTACCATTTAGGCGTTCGACAGTCGAGTCACAAGATCAATCATTATAGCATACAATACTTGTAAATTTTGAGGTAAGGTTTAGAGTCATCCGACACAAGGAAAGGAACGAAAAAACCGGGTTAGTAAACGACATATGTCGGATCTTTTTAGGACCGAGTCCCCGAGTCCATTTTCATGTTTACCATATACCATAACCTCTGCTCTTGACTGCCATTTCGGCGTTCGTCAGTCGAGTCACAAGATCACAACAAAATAGCATACATTACTTGAACTTTGAAACGAGGTCTCAAAATCATCCGACATATGAACAACACAGAAAAAACCGAGATAAAACACAAGCATATAGACAAAGGCAGTCCCCGAGTTTCTTTTCGGAGTGCCGGCATTTTATTCAAAGGAAAAACCGAGATACATACACTGCGCCCTTATGAGTAAAAGGGACGAGTAGAGCTACATTCCAGGGTCTTTTGGTCTCCTCTCCGGATTTGTCCATCACATTTTTCCTCGGTGCCTGTGCATCTATAAGATAGTATGAATCATTGTGCAGAGCCTTGCTCACAATGAATGGTCCCTCCCATGGAGGTGACAACTTGTGTCGGCCTGCTTTGCGTTGCACTAGCCTCAACACCAAATCTCCCTCTCGGAAAACCCGAGGGCTGATCTTCCGGCTATGATAGCGTCGGAGATTTTGCTGATATATAGCTGACCGAGATAAGGTCAGTTCTCGTGCTTCTTCGAGCAAATCAACATCATTTTCCCGAGCTTCTTTTGCCTCGGTTTCAGTGTACAGCGCCACTCTCGGCGAGTCATATTCCATGTCGGTTGGCAGACCGCTTCTGCTCCATAGACCAGAAAAAATGGCGTATAGCCAGTTGATCGATTTGGTGTGGTCCTTAGACCCCACAGCACTGCTGGTATCTCCTCTATCCAACATCCCGGAGTTCGCAACAGTGGTTCAATCAACCGGGCTTTGATACCGGCTAACACCAATGCATTTGCTCTTTCCACTTGCCCATTTGCCTCAGGGTGTGCCACCGAGGCTATGTCCAACCGAATTCTCTTATCCGCACAGAACCGAGCAAACTCTCCCACAGCAAAGTTTGTGCCATTATCCGAGATAATGCTATGGGGGTAACCATATCTCAAAATGATGTCCTTCAAAAAGGTCACAGCTGTGTGACCATCACACTTCCGGATTGGCTTTACCTCGATCCACTTGGTGAACTTGTCCACCATCACCAGCATATGAGTCATGTTACCTCGGGCTGGCCTGAATTCTCCCACCATATCCAGCACCAAACTGCAAAGGGCCAAGTGATTGGAATTGTCTTGAGTGCCGAGGCTGGCAGGTGGATCTTTTTAGCAAACCTCTGACATCCCTCACACTTTCTGACGATATCTTCTGCCTGGTTCAAAGCACTGGGCCAATAAAACCCATGCCGGAATACCTTAGCCACCAAGGCTCTTGATGAAGCATGATGACCACACTCTCCCTGATGAATTCCAGGAGCATCTCTGCCCTTCCTGCGGCTCGACACAGCGCTGCAGTACCTCGGTCACACTTCTCTTGTATAACTCCTGGTTGATGATGGTGTAGGCCTTGGATCTTCTTTGCACTTGCCTAGCTTCAACTTCATTACTTGGCAAACTCCCATCCATCATAAATGCCATTATTGGTTGTGCCCACTCCGGCACAGGACGCACAGGAAAGATCAGATCATCCACCTCCATGAGATCAACCGACATTACTTCTTCCGAGATAGAGTAACCAGTCCCCGGGTTCTGCCAAGCAGTCCCCGGGTTCTCCCAAATGCATCCGACATCGACGTCCATGGGAACAGCACCAGACTCCGGTTTCGCCGGGATAAAAATTGACTCGGACTCCGGCGATGGTTTGATTGATGGCTTCCTCAGATGCTCCAAGGCTATGCCGGGTGGAATTGGATCCCGGGATGAACCTAGCTTGGACAGTACATCGGCGGCGTCATTTTCAGCCCGAGGTATATGCGTGAGCTCGCAACCTTCAAAGAACCCCGAGATCTTCTGGACATGAAACCGATACAACGCCATGTTGGCGTCTAAAGCATCCCAATTTCCCGAGACTTGCTGCACCACCAAATCCGAGTCTCCGAAACATTCTATCCGGCGAATACCAATTTCTTTGGCCACATTTAGCCCATGAACAAGTGCCTCATACTCGGCCACATTGTTAGATGCCGCAAAATGAATCTGCAACACATATCTCAGTTGATCTGCTTGGCGAGGTAAGGACTACCCCGGCACCTAAACCAATTTTTGTCCTTGAACCATCAAAGTGCATTCTCCAGTAATTGGGGTCAGGCCGTGGTGGCTCATATTGCATTTCAGCCCAATCCACCAGGAAATCCGGCAGTGCCTGAGATTTAATGGCATCTCTTCTTTCATAGTGAGGAGTGTAAGGGGACACCTCGATAGCCCACTTGGCTACTCGGCCAGTTGCATCTTTACACCCAATGATCTCCGAGATAGGAGCCTCACACACCACAGTGATTGAATGCTCTTGGAAGTAATGTTTCAACTTCTTAGCAGCCAGATAGACACCATATGTCATTTCTGGTAGTGCGGATAGTTCTGCTTGGATAACGAGATCACCTCGCTCAGGTAATACACTGGCCTCTGCACAGTTTTGCCATCTTCTTCTCGCTCCACTACCAATACGACACTCACAACCCGGTTTGTGGCTGCAATGTAGAGCAACATCGGCTCTTTGGGTAATGGTGAGCCAGTATCGGCGCAGTTGCCAACATCTTTTTTAACTCGGTGAACGCCGCATCTGCTTGCGGGGTCCACACGAAGTGGGTTGTTTTCTTCATGAGTTGATACAAAGGCAATGCCTTTTCTCCCAACCTGCTAACAAACCGACTTAAAGATGCCAAACATCCAGTGAATTTCTGCACGTCTTTGAGACATGTCGGTAACCTCATGCTTTCAATAGCACGGATTTTTGTCGGGTTCACCTCGATACCTCGGCTTGACACGAGGAAACCGAGTAATTTGCCTGCCGGCACACCGAAGGTACATTTGTCCGGGTTAAGTTTTATCCGGAATTTCCTTAGATTCTCAAATGTTTCTCGGAGATCATCAATCAGAGTGGATTTCTCCTTAGACTTGATGACAATGTCATCGACATACACCTGCACATTTTTTCCTATTTGATCATGCAAGCATTTTTGCATACATCTCTGGTAAGTGGCACCAGCATTTCTCAAACCAAAGGTCATGACACGATAGCAATAAGCCCCATACGGGGTGATAAAAGCAGTTTTCATTTGATCAGCAGGGTTCAGTGGTATCTGGTGAAAACCAGAATACGCATCTACAAAGGATAACAGCTCACACCCGGCTGTGGAATCGATCACTTGATCTATCCGAGGCAGCGGGAATGGATCCTTAGGACATGCCTTGTTCAAGTTTGTGTAATCAATACACATACGCCACACAATGGCCACATTCGGGTCATCTTTTTTCTTTTCCACCAGGACCGGGTTAGACAACCAGTCCGGGTGCAGCACTTCCATGATGAACCCAGATGCAAGTAACCTGGCCAGTTCATCACCTATCACCTTTCTCCTCTCATCCGAGAGACGCCGCATAGGTTGCTTCACCGGTTTCATATCCGGTCTGACGAACAAAGAGTGCTCAGCCAACTCCCTCGGAACACCTGGCAGGTCCTGATTTGACCATGCAAAGATATCCCGGTTCTCACGGAGGAAGTGACTGAGCTCGCCTTCCTATTTCTCAGTTAACCCGGTACCAATGATGACGTTGTGGTCCGGACATGCCGGGTCAACATTGATCTTCTTGGTCTCTTTGGGCACCTCGAAAGTTGCATTCTGCTCCGGGTTAGCCATACCCGGCATGCCGAGTTGTGCGACTGAGCCAATGCCACCACTTCATGGATCTTCTTCTTCTCGCAGCGATGATCAGTGACTCGGCTAAGCACGATCCAGCCGAGGCACACTCCAGTGCACGCTTGTAATCACCCGAGATAGTGATGATGCCATTAGGACCCGGCATTTTCATCTTGAGGTAACCCACATGGGTGGATATCATGAACTTGGACAATGCAGGCCTACCGAGTAAAGCATGGTATGGACTTTCGAGGTCCACTACCTCAAACTGGATACTCTCAGTTCGGCAGTTGTCCTTGGTGCCAAACAACACATCAACCCAAATTTTGCCCATAGGTGCACATGAAACACCTGGCACTATGCCATGAAAGGTGGTAGAACTCGGCTGCAGCATATTTGCCGAGATACCCATCTTCACCATGGTGTCTCGGTACATGATATTGATAGCACTCCCATTATCAATGAGAACTCGGGTGAACCGAATATTGAGTGTGGGTCCGAAGAATGTCGGATCCACTACCAATGCATAACCTCCCGGAGTTGGCATAACTCGGGGATGATCCCTTCTGCTCCAAGTGATCTCTTGCTCGGACCAGTGCAAATACTTCGGTATTGCCGGCATAACTGCGTTCACCTCCAGTGCACGCCGATGCAAGCTCTTCTTGTCAGTTGGCTCGGTCACAAATATCACATAGCTCTGATGAGCTTCTCTGTAATCTCCCTGGGGATACTCTCCCTGCCTGCTGGGACCAGTGTTGTTATTGTTCCCTCCGACATTCACCTGATTCACAGGCTTCGGATCTGCTTGCCTCGGAACTGGCGGAATCACCGGGATAGCATTTGCTCCGGTAAGCGGCAAGTTTTGCCTCGGCGGAATTCTCTGAGGTGCCCCCACTGATTTCCTCCGGCTCTGGCTCCTTCTCCCCTTGTGCGCTGATACCAGCTGCACTGCCGAGTTGTATGATTTGCAGGCCTGCGGGGGTGTGGAAACTGCATGGCCCATCCAACATAGCCTCATAAGTTAAGGATGGCTTCTGGTCACCCCATGGCCTCTTCCCTCTTGATTCTGGCCCCATGCTGGGCCATTGAACTTCGGACGCTGGCTATTACCGGCATCTGGCTGGTCTTGGTTTACAGCTGCAACCTGGTTGAGCCATACCGGTAATCCGGTTCTCTCCTCTTGTTACCGAAGTCCTGGCGATCGTTCTGCCTGACTGGCCCGGGTCTGTTGTTCACCGGGTATCTTCTACTCGGCTCTCCCGAGTTCAGCAAAGGTTGCATCGGATCACCCAGTGCATAGCTATCCGCAATCCGGATTGTCTCGGCCAGAGTGGCCGGCATTTCCCTCTGCAACTTCTGCCAGAGCATGGAGCCATGTCGGCACCCTGGGCAAACCAAGATATGGCCTGTGCCTCTACAACTCCTTCACAGGAATTGCGAATAGTACTCCACCGGGTTAAGTAATCCCGGTCAGTTTCATTATCCCTCTGCTTGCACATCGCAAGCTGTTGAGGACGGTTTGGTCTCTTGTACGTGCTGGAGAAGTTGCTAACAAATGCTTCTTCAAAGTCCAGCCAGCAATCAACACTGCCCTCTCGCAGGTTGTTCAGCCAAATCCGGGCTGGCCCCTCCAACATCTGCGGGATATACCTCACCGCCCATCTGCGGTTACCTCCCGCAATATGCACAGCCGACACATAATCTGTCAGCCAGTCCTCTGGCTTAGTGCTGCCGTCATATGTTTTTGCGCCTCGGTTTAGCTGAAAGTGCCGCACCGGTGGCTCCCTCATGATCCGAGGTGCAAAGCATGCAGGGCCAGGTGGACCCTGCTCTTCCAGCATCCGACATATAGATCCGGTCCAGCTTGTAGCGTGCATCATTTGGTGGCAACTGGCGAGGTCCCAACCGGGATCCCAGTGCACTGTCATATCTCGGATACCCGGCTTTCTCCATAGCCGAGTAACCTTCATCATAACGATTGGCCATCTGATCAACACCTTGCGGCTGCTGAACATACGCGATGTTCTCCTGCTCCCGGGCGGATTTTGTGGCGGATACTGAGGTGGGCAACCTTGGCCAGCCGAGTTAATATTTCCAACATTTCCGACATTCGGATTACCCGGACCGGGATTGCTTTAACACCAGCCAGCACTGCCTCGACCAACTAACTGTTTTCCGGCATAAGCCGGATCATAAGTCTGTATCTGCTTGTTCTTACCGGAGTTTACACTCCGGTCACGATCTACACCGACATGCGGTGAAGAAGCCTGCCCCTTAGATCCATTAGCTCCCCTAGCCGAGTGAACAACATCGGACCCACCTGCAACTGTGTTGGCCTTGCGATAGGCCTCATTCTGCCGGGTAGCCATAGCTACCAACTCATTAACTCGATCTTGCTGCCTACGGAGAGCTTCTCCGGATAAGCCAGACAACTCGGCTCTTGCTGCCTCGGCAGCTCTAAGAGTCTTAGCAGGGGAACTATACTTCAGTTTTTCGACCGATAAGGCACTAGGAGTTTTGCTGGAGCTAGATCTACCATCTCTAGCAATCTCGGCATTGAGGTTTTTACCTCTCTTGCGCACATCCTCTACTCGACTACAGTGAGCGGCTACCGGGGTAAAACCATGTGCTAGGTTATACTCACAGACAGTTATCCCAAACTCTCTTCGTACCTCGGCCATCTCCAGAGCCTCCTGAAGCAAGCTCTGACGCCGTGCCTCCAACTCTGCCTCTGACTAGGCAGCATCTGTACCGGCAGCTACCGGCACACCCAGTTTCTCTATTATCTCCTCGAGATGAGCTGGCTTAACCGGCACATGGGATGTACCGGCCTGGCCGGGGAGGTTTTCCCTCCTCTCCAGCGGCACTTTCGCCGATCTGGTAACCTTGGGGGCGGGATTACCGGCATCAGCTGCAGTGCCGGTCATCATGACCTCTGCGCAGCTCCCGGGGCGAGCGCTACGCCGGCCGCGAGCCGCACAGATAGCAGGAGGATCCTCGGCCACAAGCACCTTCTCGGGGTACTTGCAAACAACCTCGGTGGCGACGTAGGTCACGAAGGTGCCGAAGCTGATGAGGCAGCCGTTCGTCGGGAACGGCCTGCTGCCGAAGCATCCAGTGTTGTCGCTGATGAAGTTCAGCGCGCCGAGCTTGCAGACGAGCCCACAAACGACGCGCTCACCGGAGTTGATGATGGAGCCCGTCCGGAATGTCACACCAGCCAGCGCCACTGCCTGCCCCACGGTGGGCGCCAACTGTCGTGGCGGTATCACGGCAGATGCCATAGGATGGCTAAAGTGTGGGGCCAATGGACGCTGGTGGATCCGGGGGAGGGCTAGCGTGCTAAGAAGCACACACGAAGAACACACCAGCATACCAAGATCTACCCAGGTTCAGGTCCCTCGTGAGGAGGTAAAGCCCCTACTCCTGCCTGCCTCTCTCTATATATCTCGATATCAAGTGTACAAGCTGCTCCTTGAGCTGTATATCTCAACAATGGTGAGAAGCACAAGGAAGGGGATGAAGCTATGGGTGGAAAAGTATCTCCAGGCACCGTCCCTCACGCAGGAGGGGGTGAGGGCATATATATAGGCTAAACCGAGTTACCGGAGTGCCCCTCCTGGAGCACTGTAGCCACGCCGAGGATATGTCATGATGTTACTCTTGTCAGAGACAGGACGTGACAAGCCCATCTCCTGCAGCTCTACGGTGCAGCTAGAAAGTACCCTCTGGCAGAGACAAGACATGGCCTGCCCATGCCTCTGCCTCGCAGTCTGTTCCCGGATCACCCGGAGTCAGTGGTGGAATGATGGCCTGCCATCTCGGTCTCCTGCACGCTCCCGTGTCAGGCGCTTCCGTGCCAGACGGGATGTGACAGGAGCATTGACCTCTGTCCGACACAAGGATAACCCGGCATGGGTATGCCGGATTCCCCCTCCCAAATGATCTTCCCTGCACATAAGAAAACACACAAGTTACCGACATACAAATGTCGGTCCGCATAACCCGGTTGGTATATGTCGGTTAAGATGACTCAGCTAACACAACCCGGACTACGTGACCCGGTTGCCGTAAGCCGGTTTGCAGTTGCACCATGCCTCGGTCCCTCCGGGACTTGGTTGACCCGGTTTGACCTTGATCCGGTCCAATCTTTAGAACTCTTTATACCACAACTTTACCCTACCCGGGGGTAGCCCCAGACACAAGGTTTGGGCCACGCCGGCGGTGCTCAGCCTTTTCCGCTTCGTGGGCGCCAATGGAGCAGCGGTGGCAGCGGCGGTGCCGAGCTCACTCCGGCCAGCTGGATCTGTCGATGGCGCCGCCCCGACCGGGATGGTCACCAGCGACGGGTCCGAGGAGCTCATGGCAACGACGGGGCAAGGCGCGCACTGGCCGTAGTGGGGGAAGAGAAAGCGGTGGCGGCGGCGGCGGTTCGGGGGCTGAAACTTCCCTCACGCCAATGATAGAAGTGGATGAGGTTCCGTCTGCGGGCTGGGGCTGGAAACCTAGTTTTCTCGGTTCCGAGGGCCGGATTCACAGGGGCCCTTAAAAACGTTTACGGGCCAGCCAGTTTTGCGGGTTCTGTTCTCCGCGTTTTTACGGGTTCGAATCCGCATCGGACGGTTATTTTGCGGGTTTCGGCCTTTTGCGGGCTCTGCTAGAGATGCTCCGAGGCGTGCTGCGCGCCGTGGAGCTGACATGCACGCACGTCTCGGCCATTATTACGGACACGGTAAGTGGCCTGTTATCGTGTGTCCCTGCCATGTAGGTCCAGGCGTTCGGGTGCGAGCAATTGTGACCAGTAAAACCTCATGTCGAAAAAGCGGATCCGCTAAATTTCATATATTAAATACCCCTCCATTACTCTGTATTTAGACAAATCTGCTCCCTTGCCTCACCGCCTCCTCTGTGGCGAGACACATGTTGTTGTGGCACGTCAACGGGGACGTTCCCATGCTACCTTGGACTCAGGACCGCCGCATCCCATCGACAAAGTCGAGAAAGAACGATAGATCCACCACCTTTGGACCACCATCCCCGCTTCAGAGCATCCGGCCGCCATCGTTGCCGCGAGTAATGACAAACGTTAGCAACATATCGAGAAATCAATTTCGCCAAATCTGAAGAACGAGAGGAACAAGCCACCTGCTCCACGCCGCCGCCGATTACAACATTGAGGAGATGGACGAGAAACATGTGCATCTTGTTCCGACACGGTGTCATCCCCACGACCAATGCGACACACCTGGAAAAACCTAACACAACTCTACCTACTCATCAGATTCGAAGCCAAGAGGTCTCCACCCCCTGCCATCGCCGGACGGCGGACTGTGGAGGCAGGATCTACAACCTCGCCGGCAAGGGAGGATGCAAAGTGGTCGCTTCTAGGGTTCACGAAACGCTAGCTGGTTTGGTTCGCGTACCACTTACTCCGCTGAGTTGCGTGCGGTAGCACAAGGAAAAAACGTACATGTGTTTTTCACTATAACACCAAAACGGTAGCCTGTCAGTCGTGTCTCAAATTGTGTGATACCAAGTTTAAGGGGTGAAAGTATCATGATTAATAGGAGTATTTCCTAGTTACAGCTAGCACGTCTACAATTTTTTTCTTAATAAAAGGAAAGCCCGACACCGAATAAATACATTTCCTTGAGCTAGCACAAGGCCAGTCCCACATCCGAATCATTTACATTTACTAGATGACCCGTTGCGCCACTGGCGCAGGTGCCTGATTCAGGTCCTAATTTGAACCATGAGTTTGCCGACAGATGTTGCCATACGATATTTTGCTCGGCAAGTAATTGAATCATGCAAGATTGTTCTTTACGTGAAGACTATTTTTGGTAAAACTAAGTTATATGTAATGGATTGCGGTCTGATCCAACAATAACTCAGCATTGCACAATACTACTGGCTGAACAATGAAATGGTTATTTTTAACCTCGTCCAAGGCAAAAAAAAAACTACATTCATAATTCATAGTAATTTGTCAATGCATACCTGTAAGATTCTTGAAATAAAACAATATATACATGACAAAAACAGCTCGTCAAAAAAGGCATGACAATCTTTAGTGTGGTGTTACTAATTTACTGTTTCAGTCTTTGGTGGAGCGCATCAGACCTAACACCGACACACCACAAAGGCCAGAACAACCGAAATCAATATACCCAAGCATATATTAATAATTACTTTACTCGCTACAGCATGTCTCTCAAGAAAATGAAGGCAAAATGTAGCACAACCGAGAAGTTTAACTCAGTATCTACATAAACATGCATATATTTAAGCTGGCTGGCCAGGACAGGTAAATTTGAAGAGAAGAGGAAATCAAAACTTCATACATATTACATATACTCACCGAAAAAGGTTTAGCAGTGTTATTAAAAACATGGGTTGCTGGAAAGCACTTAGGTCATGTTACTTACTGAAAGCCGGTTGTGACACCGTTGTAGCAAGCAGTAAACATCGTGCGCTTTAGTCGCCTTTGCATGTCATCAATGATCCATGTCGGTCCTTTAGATGTTAATTGTTAAGAGTACACCAAACCATCATTACACACATTCTATGCCTTCTATTCTCTAGACATTCACATATTATTGAACAATTTCAAACGATATGAATATAAATATATATCATCAAGCAAGAGAAGATCATAACTTGTATAGAACTTATTGTAAATCATGACAGTTTCTTGCGATAGCTGCCAAAACAAACTCAAAACGCGCTGTAAATGATGAGCAGTAGATGAATGACCAACCATACAAAACGTTTGGAATGTTGGATGCAAAAGTTGTTGTCGCAACAATTGATGCAAAATTGCTTCTACCAATTAAATGATGACCACATTAGCTGGAAAAAGGGATAAACATATATCCCATTACATTGAAAAGACTATCGTTCATACAAAAAATGTTCCTGATGATATTACAACAACCTGCATGACCTGGTTGGTACCATCAGAGGTGGTTCCTGTCTCGACTCTCGAGATTCATCAATATTCACTCAACACCGATGATGCCATCCAAATTCTCAAGTCATGCTCGAAAACATCATGTGCAACAAGATTTACACAAGGAAACTGCACAAACTTAGATACATGAATCAGTCTACAAACCTCCCGACTATCTAAACCACAGCTGCAGAAAAGAAATTAAAGTAGGGGCAAAGGATAGGAAGGAGGAGCTCATGCAAGGAGGTGCAGCCAGAAGCACGGCTTGTCTCGCTGTTGGACGCCGAGTGACTGCAGGTAGCATGTTTGTTCCATCAGTTTCCAAATCACTTGAGGAACCAGAGCCATCAGTTTCCAATTACTGATGCCTCTGAGAGCCTCCTCGCGTGCAAAGATTTTTACAGATTTCAGCCCCAGGATCATTATGTGAATAGAGCCTGAAATAAACCAATAAAAACTTGTTACTGAATTATGATTTATGTGAGGCATCAGTTTCCAAAGATTTCAAGTTGATGATGAAAATAATAATACACACATAAAGGACAAAGACTGCGCTCCCATCCACCTCTATTTCTCAGACTCGATGTAAATACCGACAACCAAACCTGAATTCTATCTCAAATAGCCAGATCGAACAACTGTGCACAGAAGTTCCATTGGCATATCATTATGGACTAAACAACCGTTGACAAAACAATTTAAACGGACACCTAAATAGTTGGCCTTACAGTTTATATAGCATACCAGGAGCCGACATTATTTATTCAAAGGAAGACCGTTTATCGAAATCTAAAGTTCAATTATTTATTCAATGCAAGGCATCATTCCCAAGTTGATTAAGATGAAATTAACGTTGTTATGCAGCCAACATTTCTCAATCAACTACGGAGTGAAGCAAAAGTTCTGCTATAAAAAAAAAACAATTGTAACCATATAGAGCACATACCTAGGTCTGTAGCAAAGGGGTGCGACAGTTCCAGGAGGCTGCTCACAACAGATCAATTCCAAAAGGTTATTTAGATATTGCACACCACATAATTCTGCACCAGATTTGTTTCAGGGACGGGTGCAACAGTTCCAGGAGGCTGCTACCTAAAGAAATAAACATGAAACAATAACTTAATTTCAAGCTTAACGTGTTATCCTTGCTTTAGACAGAATATTTCCAATAGTCACATCACATCATATGCTAAGGAAACTCACACCAACAAACTGTAAGCAAGAATTTTAAGTTTGCCATCAAAGATAAAAAAGGAAAAATAGATGGTTATGCTCTCTTTTTATATCATGCATCTCTCCTTGAAAATTGATTGGTTCATATAAAAGAAAAGCACTCTAGTGAACAATGTTTCAGTTTTCTTGTTTTCACCTCTAAAAGTCTTGTTTTCACCTCTAAAAGTTCACAACTTTGTTTATCTCTACTCTTTTTTCAGATAAAAGGTGCTTCCAAATATGAAACTTATTGAAAAATACATAAATGATCCATTTTCTGTCAACACAATAACCCACACGGGATTGCTGCTACCGAAACAGTTCGCTTCTGTAAATTTCATACTTAAGAGATGCTCTGCAGCCAACCTACAAAGTGCAGATTATAATATTTTAAAGCTGACGAACAATTAGATAGAACTGAATATGATTATTTCTTTGTCCGATGAACCAAACTCGAAGATTCAGCGACATAACAAAAGACAAACTAATAGGAGTGATTTCTCAGTATTCCTAATTATAGCGCTAGAGAGCACAACCTCTATGACAAAGTCACACATCCATCACAAAATTCAAATAAGCAGGAACTAAATGCTGCTTAACCCATGGCACAAAAGAAAACTGAAGAAGAGGGAGAGAGCTCACCACAATGACCACCCAATGGCAGCCATGGGCACTCCAATGACCACCCAATGGCAGCCTGGGAGCCGCATAATGCGAGGCTCTCCGTTAGTTTCCTAATGAACTTCCAACAACAATAGCACACATCTACATTAGACAAAAATTCCAGTCTACAATTTTGCAGTAATACCAACAGAACTAAAGGAACATTAAAGGTAATAGCGAATCCCAATTGATCACCTACAGGCTACAACCCTCTACATAATGTGAAGTACCCACTGTTGCTTCGACAATAAAATTAACATGACCAATAAAACAGGATCAGATTGCAAAGATGCGAATAGTGTGATGTCCATTACTTCAACACTTCAAATCACTGAAAAATAACCACTACAATTGCCCTAACCCATCATTCTCATATTTTTTAAATTAAAGAAAGGATTTGTATAGTTAAGATTAAAGCATAGATTGCACAAACTGCACAGTCTCATGTGGTGGAGTCTCTGCCATTTAGTTACCTGCGGTACATGGTTGCAACTGTCCAGCCCAAGCTCATACACCATAATTGGGTTCATAGTAGCGAGCTTCGTCAACAGAAACTGAATCAAACAAGTTTTAGATTCAGCTTAACCTTCAAACACCATTACAAAAATCAATTTCTAATGCAAAAACCACACAAGTGCCTAAACTGTAGCACACATAGAAACTCAAGTTCAGAGCATACCATGTCAAACTGGTGTATGTCTGCGCCTACATTCTCCTTGCTGCCCTGGGCTGCATATCTCTCATCCGCTGCTCCTCTCCATGTCTTCAGAAGCGGCAACTGCAGCCCGATGAAAGGCATACAAATTTGAGGAAAAAATAACTTGTGGAATATTCTTCTAAGAAAGAGACATGGAGATCATGAGGGGTGACGCCACGAACACGATACTTGCCGCTGCCGTCAGCGGTCTAAAATCTCCTGAGCATCCAAACTCTGCTTTCATAAAAGGAAAACATCCAATATGTTTACTAAAAGAATAAAAGAGAAGTCAGGTGTACAATTTACAATGACAGAAAGGAAAACAAGTACGTTTTCTGTAGTTTTCATACCTCCATCTCCAATGTTTCCATAATGCAATCAGAAACCAAGATTTGGTCCTGCAGACTTTCCTGAGAGAAGAAATCAGGCGCAGATAATCAATCACAGATCTCCTAAATATTAACAGCAACCATATATATGGAAATCATAGAGCATCATATTTCGTGGAAAATATTATTAGAGCAAGGCCATACAATTTTTTTATAATCAATTTCAACACAAGAGATGACAGGGCCTATTGCAGTTCTCCAATTGAACTGTAAAAACTTACAACTTTAACCAGATATCACGAAAGTGTTGCTCTTCAGGACATTGGAGAAGTAAATTAATACCTATCTAGAGCTTTCAGCGTTTTAACTTTCTCGTCTACTGCTGTTCATTTGTGAGGGAGTGTCAGTTTTAATTTAGACAGGGGAATTAATCCGACCAAGAAGAATCTCCACGACCAACCTGACAGGGAGGCCGAGGAGCGAGGACGCGGTCATGGTGGTCCCATCCGCTCCTTGACCTTGCCGCTGCTCAAAATTCGGCCATGGTTTCCCACAACAGAAGTTGACTGTGTCCATGTGGCATTCCTGAACATCGAGAGCTTGGCATGCTCATTGAGCTGGTGCAACAAGGGGAATAGTTTACCACTTCCAAGCACCAGGTCACGACATAGAGAGAAACCAATGACATTCCCAAGAGCCAATACAGCCTAAATAGAAATATGAAACATAGCAACATAAATACATGGCAGTAAACTATCTCAAATAAGATTGTTCTTCTCTGAATTATTCACATTCTCACTCACGGAGCTGAGTAGTTTAGTAAAGATGGGCAGCATGCCATAATCAACCACCACCTTGGTGTGTTATCTGATGTAAAAAGCGCAATATTAGTGAGTACCCATGAAAAAACTAAAACTGTAACAAGTAATCCAAAGTAAACAAATCGAGTGTGAGTGGCTAGTGAGTACCCATGAAAAAACTAAAACTGTAACAAGTAATCCAAAGTAAACAAATCGAGTGTGAGTGGCTAACTGTAATTACAATCAGATAAACATAACTGCATCGTTATGATTGTTCTCACCTGGAGTTGGAGATATTCTTCGTGTGTGACGAACTCAATGAAGCGAGGAACCATGTAGCCAAAAGGCTATTACACCACCATCATCACTAATCAGAACAGCTGTCAGAAATAATGAGAGACCACAGACACGCAAAAGCCTAGAGAGAGACCACAGGAAAGGATGGAAAGATGGATTCGGAGATGCTCACCTCGGCGTCATAGCAACCAGACGAGCTCGCCCTCAAGCGAGTGGTCGCACACAGCCTGTTCTGCTCCGTGTTCATGTGTGGTCCGTCCCCTCCGCCGTGCTCTTTCATCTCTCGCGACCCCCGCCGTCCTGCTCGCCGCCAGGTCGCCGACCGTCCAAGTCGCCATCGAGCCGAGCGCCCACGGCCGCCTCTCCCTGCGAGCGGACGCCTCCCCTGGCTCCTCTTTGCCCGCGCCGACGGCCGCCACCGTTGTCCTCCTCGTCGCCAGATCGTCGGCCGTCGGCGGCAGCCACGCTCCTCCGGATGTGAGGCACGGTGCAGCGGCCGCGCGCTCCCTTCAGGCCCTGCATCTCCAGGTACGCGGCGAGGTGGCCATGCTCCTCCTGATGCGAGCCATGGGGGCAGTGGCTGCGCGCTCCCTCATGGCCCTGCTTCTCCATGGGCTGCTCGTGGATGCGGTGGATTGGGGAGGAGGAGAGGATGTGTCAACTGGAGGAGGAGGAGGAGAGGAGGCGGCTGAGGGGAATACTGGGTGCGGGGACGGGATGTGATTGGGGCTAGGGTTTCACTGCGATTCGTCCCCGCAAAAAGATAGGCGACACGCAGGAGTCGATTTTGATGCTGAATTTTGGGTCCCGCGTGCTGGAGGACCCACCCGTCAGTGACATATGCAGATAACCAGGAAGTAAAAAAAGGGAAATCACTCCATCCGACGGTTGTGGTGAAAAGCGGGATGGAAAATTCACTGTGAAACGGACGGCCAGGATAAGCTGCCTCGCCAAACTTCTCACAGCCCCAAGAATCTACTAACATTTAAAGGAGTAATAAGCAGATCGGATCGCATATACGCATGCCAAAAACAAACGATTGCAGAGGGAGGGATACGACCGACACTACTACCCCGTCCAATAAATTGTGGCTCGGGACACCAAAATCCTTTGCAAATATCGCCACAGTCGTCGAGCTAGCTAGCGTGATGATGGGTTGCTTTTCTCTGGTCATACTTAGAGCATCTCTAGCAGTACCCGTAAAACGCGAACCCGCAAAAGAGTTTTAAGGGTCGGGGAACGCGAGTTTTTTGGCTAGAAACGAGGCGCAACGTTTCTGCTCCGCCGCGCCGCGTTCAGAAACTGCATATGCAAAACATGAATTAGGATGAATGTCGTAGTATGCCAAATTGCTTACAAATTCGACATTAATATAGCAAATAATAAAGTTCCTTGAATCTAAAAACGGCAATTAACATAGTTTTCCATCCGTGTGACCAAAAAATTGCTTCCAAAACACCATGGGCATCATCGAAAGGCCCTACACCGTGCTAGCACCTCCACCACCGCCGGCACCTCCACCATCACCTCCACCACCGCCGAGACCTCCACCACCGTTAGCTTTTAGCATCGCTTGTTTCCTTCGATGCAATATCTCCTTCCTTGCGATGTCATGCCACTCCAAGGTGACTTCATCCATTTCACTTCGGTTCATCATCATGATCTTGTTCTCTTCGGCCAAGAGCTTGGCCACGGACTTGTTCTCCTCCGCCGAGTCTCTTTTGGCCTCAATCTCGGTCTTCCACTTCCCTTCTTCACGAAGCACTTCCCACTTTTCTTTCTTCTCTTGAGTTTTTTTCTCGGCCAATTGGTGTTTTGCCTCCAATGTCTTGGCCACCATGGTCTCATTGGATTTCACCATTTCGTCAAGCTTCTCTCTCAAGCTTTGTGCCTCAAGTTGCTTCGCCACTCTTTTCTTGGCTTTCTTGTTGCCTTCGGGCTTGTTCTTGTTCCTCCCACCTTGATCATCATCGGAGTCATCCTCAACACGTATTTCCCCTTTTTTTGGCTCTTGGTCCCTCAACTTCCATTTCTCGCTATGTTGAAGAATTTTCCAACAATGATCAAGGAAAAATGGCTTCTTCTTGGATGCGGGCATGTCCATGAACCTCTCTCTTGCAATGCGCTCCTACAATGGTTACATGTACCAATGGTGAACAATAGCAATGGTTACATATACCAACGGTGAACAATAGCAATGGTTATTTCACTCACCCAATCACCCTCTACGGTACCACTCGGAGGAGCATTAATCACTTGTTGCAAACATCCACTCCACCGGGAACATGTTGTTTTGATCGTTTCCCAACGGCCTTGTATTGATCGAAAGGTCCGAGGCACCGTTCGGCCATTGCGTGGCATGAGTTGGAAGAACTTGTCCTCCACTCTTTGCCAATACCGATCCTTGGTTTGATCATTGCCGTGAGTTGCATCGAGAGAAATACTCTCCCAAGCACGGATCAATGTTTGGTCCTCCAAAACAGTGTAATTCGTACCTCTCCGGGAAAGTGTTGTCCTCTCCACCTCCTCGACCTCGTTGTCTTCTTCGCCCGCACCACCATCGACGCCACCGTCGGCCTCGTTGTAGCCGAAATTGCCGAGCGGAGAGTTGTTGATCTGAACCGACCCAAGGGCGTCCATGAAAGCTTGCGTGCTGCAATTTGGAAGAACAATTTCGGTAGTAGCAAGCATAATTTCACAAATAGGCGGCGGAGGGTGGTTTGTTCATACCTTTCGGTCCCGGAGACATTCACGGGCGTAGGTTCGTCTGCCGCAGCGGCGGTGCTGCCCCTGACCTTCCGCATGGGCGTCCTCTTCTTCGGAGCCGCGGCGGCGCCGGTAGCCGCAAGTAAGATTTGGGCCAGCTGGATCTATCGATGGCGTCGTCCCGACCGGGACGGTCACCAGGTATGGGTCGGAGGAGCTCATGGCGCACGATGGCCGGAGTGGGGGAAGAGAAAGCGGTGGCGGCGGAGGCGGTTCGGGGGCTGAATCTTCCTTCGCGCCAACGATAGAAGAGGATGCGGATCAGTCTGCGGGCCGGTGAGAAAAATCTAGATTTCACGGTTTCGAGGGCCGGATTCACGGGGCCCCTCAAAATCTTTTGCGAGTCGGTGAGTTTTGAGGGTTCTGCTCTTTGCGTTTTTAAGGATTCGAATCCGCATCCGACGGTTATTTTGCGGGTTTGCGTGTTTTGCGGGTACTGCTAGAGATACTCTTATGCTGCTTATCGGCGGTGGAAGAACTAGTACTGCAGCACGTCTCCACCCAACTGGCCAAGATCAGGTACTACATGATGTTTTATCCCGTACTCGGATTAACTGTAGTATGTTTTGTCCACTAATTAATTTCATTCACTTTATTCTAGTATTTGATTCGCAAGTCCAACAACGAACCGATATCTTCTTTGGCTCAAGCTCGATTGCTTCGACGAGGATTGTCGAGTACTGATCCGTCCGGTTCCCTCATAAGCTATGTGCGTGTGTTGAAATCTCCCCTGCCTTAATTAATTCGTTACAATTACAAAGATGCCAAGCCTCGTCATACCATGGAGTACACTAGTATCATGCCTATTATATTGGTGTATATGATGCATAATATCACATGATATTATCGTCGCCTCATTTTATTTACTATTGTGTAGAATTTTAATGTGAGTATGTGTACAAGATCTATTGACATTACCACTATCTTTTTTTTTTATTAATTGTCGTGACACGTCGTCTTTTACCACCATGATATGCATAATACTAATTATGATATTTTCACTATGGCCAGCCTAAATAAAGAATCACCTGTCTAAAACTTTATCTAATATGTCCTGATCATTTGTTTACTCACGCTATTTTTTCTCTGACACGTTAGCTTTAATTGGCATCTTAATTTAGAGTAAATACCCCTCAATGCTGTTGTTAATTTGGCCATTCATCACGTATGTAGTTGGCAGATCACCAGTTGCCAACGGGGGATCACTACGGGGTCAGCGTAACCATGGACGTCTACGACCTCTTGCTAACCAGGGACCAGTACAGTCTAGCCGGCGTTCATATCTTCGATGCAGGAGATGGTGCCTCTGGCAGTCTGAACTCCATCGAGATCGTTTGGGAGGTAATCAAGCTATACTATTAACCATCCTATCTACATGTATGATGCAATGCGATCTATGTATGCTTAATCATGTTGTCAATATATAACCTGCTACAGGTCAGCCCACAAACCTACGGTGGTGACTCACGCGCTCATTTAACTGCTGCTTGGTATGTAAGTGATCTCAATGAACCGAGACGGCACTGAATGCTTACTTTCACTCGTTCGTACATGTACTAAAATTTGCTGTTTTCCATGCAGACTAATGGCTCTCAAAATCTCTGCATCAACACCGATTGTCCTGTAGGCTTCCAGCCTGAGATTGGCGCGCCCATAGTTCTTGGTGACGTCATCGAGCCCGTCTCCCAGCCCAATGGAGTCAAGCAAAACATCACAATCAAAGTCATTAGGGTACGCTAATTTATGAGTAGTAGTATATATATTAGAACGAAAAATATTGACATATAATAGTTTTTTACAAGGGCATATGGCGCTAAGGGCGAATCTGGACCATCCGTTTTGTCCGTCCGACGGACCAGATTCGCCGCGGACAAGTCCGTTTTCGTTCGTCGGTCAACGACGAATCTCGTCCGTCGGACAGACGAAACAAACGGTTCAGATTCGCCCTTGGCGCCATATGCCCTTGTAAATCTCTTTTCCGTTTATACTAATTATGGCCTCATGCATGCATGGACTTATAATACAGGATAGCACATCTCGAGACTGGTTGGTTCACTACGGGTTTAACAACCATGACACCACGCTTTTTTTTTTTTTTTTTTTTTTTGCGGGGTCAACCATGACACCACGCTGATCGGTCGTTACCCCAAATCGTTATTCACCGGTGGCTTTGGAGATGGAGCGACCAACATCCATATTGGAAGCATCGTCATGGCCCTAAATACGGGTTTGGTTCCAATGGGTAGCGGCTACCTCCCGACCAATGATACCATGGCCACGGCCACTGCAGCGTCTTTCAGCAACATCCAAATCATTGATCAAAACGGGCATGCTTCACTCTTGAACCACGACTTGCCCGGGTATATGAGTCGACCAGACTTGTACTCCGTCAGTCCTGTGATCAATGGGCGTTTCTTCTACGGTGGGCCTTATCAGATGACCACGTAACTGAGTTCCACAATAATATTGTGATATTTGTGTTTGTGCGGTATGAATAAAGCTAAAGTTTGACAATAATTTGGTTATCAACAATCGTTACATATTTGTTTTATATTTACGTATTTTGGTTTGTATGCTCACCTTGGAGTTTGTTTTATCTTGACTTTGTTCATTCTTATTGCCAATTTTCTTTTTGAGGAAGTGTCGAACATGTTTTTAAGCTGTTTCAAACCGAAAATGCCCAGGATAACCCGGCGACGCCCCACCTGATATCTCACCGTTGAGCATGTTATGTGCCGACGCTCGCGATTCCCCCACAGCTCGTATTCGTACTGCTATCTTGTATCCGTTTAACGTTAATACATATATATACGTTTAGGTAGTAAACCCATACCAACCTGGGGGCAGACGTTAGTAAGAACTAGATGGTACCCCGCGCGTTGCTGCAGTTAGGCTTTTATACAAAAGGTTCACTCACTAACAAAAACTATTTAGCTTACTAAAAACCTAAATAGTCTCTTCAGGTTGCAGCTGAAGGAAAACTATGTTACTATGAAACCTGAACAGCCATTATTTTCTATTAACTTATTAGACATGAGTTGGTATCTCAAAATAGCACATTTCGAAAAATAGCAATGATGTAAAATCCAATGTTTTATGACCAATTGAACACCCAGTATACGCAAATCAAAAAAGAGTGGAGAAGATCTATGAGGAAAACATGGAACTACATTTCACACACCCACGGTAAGTAAGAAACTACTTGTATCACATACATAAGGTAAACCAAAGTGAGCATGCATGTATCATGTGGTATAATTCTGGACAAAACCTCAATTGAATTAGTTAGGACATGTGGACTGAGAACAAAGATATCAAATTATTTGAGCAAGGATGACCTCGTCTGGACACTTTAATCTGTTCACCACTGCTGCCTAGTACTGGGAACGCTGAATGGTAAGAGTACAAATTAAGTAATTTGAATTAGGTGTGTGTTTCAAAGGGTTCATATGCATTCTGGACATAATGCGATCAATATTTGAGTTGCCAAGAAAATTTAAAGACCAACGTTTGGTGAAAGGTATAGTTCGGAGAGAAGAACCACACCTTGAACAAAACCTTGCCATATTCCACACAACTACCAGAAAAGAAATCAAATGGAAGATTAAAGTCTTGAAGCTATATATATATTGATTTGACCACACTCCCTCTGCACATTTGAAAAAAAAAGTAGTAATTATTAGTTTGATTGCTTCTGCCTTTTGCACCCGAATATGCAAGGGAAAAAGGGAGGCAACTATGATGAAACTAAATACTATAGTATGAATGGAGTTCAGTTTTGTAAATTTATAGGCAAAGAATTGATGCCTTTAACCAGCTAAGATGTTGTTTAGATTCTGGCACAAAGCATCAATTTAGGTTCCTTTTTTACCACATATTCAAATCAAATAAGAGGATCAACGAATCATTAAATTGACAATTTTGTCCATGATAAAAAAACAGATGAACTCCTTTGGTGATACCTACATTTGAACGGACAAATAATCTTTCTTATGCTAAATCTGTTATTTAGCCCAAAGCACCAAGCATATATACCTGAATAAGATAGAATCAGCACGTGTTGATGGAAGTTGAGGAAACAATACGTTAGACAAAATATAGAGCATGTGAAGAGCTAGATGATTGGTAGCTCTAGCGACTGAGAGTTGACGATGCTTGTGGTGGCGGTGATTGTGTCCTAAAAATATTAGAAATGCCTTTCATGCATCACTGATAAAAAAAGAATAAAGACATTGAACTACCTCCTATCTGAATCTTCTCCAGTGATTAAATCAGACTGCGTGCGTTAAGTAGCAGTACACCTTCGATCTTCCACTTTTGACTGCGTGTTTGCTTCTGCCAGAAATTGACACAGATTAAGAAAAATAAATACAACTCGAAAGCCAATTACAGTGGACTGAAAATTTAACATGCACAGAACATGACGTGAACTGAAAACTGTATCTACACTCTAGGATAAACATACTTGACCTTGATTCCAAATTTGAAAGGTCGAGCTCAACCACAAGACATCCAGATAAAGAACCCCTGTCAGCTGACCAAATGCATAGGCGTCGATGGTGCCAGGGAACTCATCGGATGCCAAACCCATGAAAAATCCACCGCAATACGTGAGAGGGCCAAGCCGAACACAACATCCTGATGCACGAGCAAATTAATTCCTGGCCTCCGTAGGAAACCATGGTGGCAGTAGTTGCCATCTTCAATGGAGGAGGACTGTAGAGAAACAAATGTGAAATCAGATGAGGAGAAGGGAGGCAATCAGATGATTTTTTTATGAACATGCGGTCAAAGTAAAATGTATATTGAAATATGGTGGAATGATAAGAGTAAGAGAAGATGATCGAAGAGGAACTGAACACACGATCGAAACACGAGGGATTAAATAAGGAGAGGAAGGGGTGAACATGGAGATTAATTTCTCGAGTAGGGAGACAGACGAAGTGTCGTGAGGCAGTTATTTGTTGGTGGGAATCTAGGAAGGTGAATAGACGGGCTGTGAGTTAGAACTCACGTAGTGGTGCTTGCCATACGGTTTGTCTTCTCAGTTTTTTTCTTCTTTTCATTAGGTGGCTAATTTGCTTAGGTGGCATGCTTGGATTGCTCAAAGATGGTTGATGAGGTGGATACCTTGCATGTTGAGAGAATTTCTTGTAGTGGGTCATTCCTATTTAGATATAGAAGATTAATGTGTCACCTACGCATGTGTAGTAAAGTAAAGCTAACCCGCTGTCTTTGCTGACTCCCTGATACAAGCTTCACTTTCTTCCTCCTCCCCTTCGTCATAGCTAGCGGACGAATCGCCAGCGCCGCTCATTGCGATACGCTTTCCGGCGCGGTCCATCTCCACAAGGTCCGCTCGTCCTCCACACTCGTTTTCAGGCTCAACATTAGATTTTGTAGTTTTTTTATTGTGCCGTTCTGTTTGGATCTGTCGGTTGCTGCACCCCAGGTACATTTTTCACCACGCAAGAATACATGGACCATGCTAGGATTTAGCTCGAAAATACTTTAATATATACAAACTGTCTGTTTTCTGTTACCAAAGTAATCTCTATTTTTCAACTCTCTAGATGCAACGCATGAATTAAGTATTTTTTTCCAATACTGTCCGGTGGTAGACAAGCCACTCATCAGAGGCGACTTTTTCCTTCATCAAATGATGCATGTGGACTGAGCCATTCCCATCCCAATTAAGTGGTGGGATGCACACCGTGAATTAAGTAACTAGCTTAAAATAATTATTTGTTGCTAAAGTAATTCTTTAATTTTCACTTATCTACATGCACCCCATGAATCAAGTAACTAGTTCTAAATAAATCTTCTTTTACCAAACTAAATCTTTTTATATTTCCACTTCGAACACACACAATAAGTGAAAACGAGAGTACATATGTTAATTAGAACCGCAACATGCACACACAAACACACATATGCATGCAAGGTCGACGAAAAAATTCGGCATGACCTCTCTTAAAAGTATGACATATGGGTGGTGCAAAAATTTGCCGAAATGGAAATTAATCAACATTTCGGTAAACATCCATGCACCACGCCGACACAAGCAACAACAAAATGTTTTTTCCGGACCAATTCATGCACACAACACACAAGCTTCATTCATGCATGTCCATCCAACTTTCCTCACCTTGTAGATTCGATCCCGAGACGTGATAGTGGAAAAAAAAAGATGGGGAGAGAGGAGGAGAGTATATATGGGGGAGTCTATCAACCAAAATAGGTTTAACTACAAAAAATGGAGAAATCTATGGTCAAAATTGGATGGGAGGGAGGAGCATCACGAGTTGGGAGGTGGGTGGAGGAGAGGAAGAAGAAGAGCAAATGGGAAATGGGTTGAGTAAAGTGGGGAGATGCCCCTTTTAAAATATCTGGAACACACATTCTGTGGCGCACCCTTTCCTGGTGCGCCACAGAATGTCTCTCCCCCAATTATTGGTGGGGCTAGCGCAAGTAATTCTGTGGCGCACCCGCACGGATGCGTCACATAATATTCTAATTATGTGGCGCATGGGCAGGGGTGCGCCACAGAATTTGCATATTCTGTGGCGCATCTGACGCGTGCGCCACAGAATGGGCCCAAAAGTGGCTGACCCGTGGGTGGGTGTGGGGCCCGCACACTTTCTGTGGCGCACCCCTATTGGTGCGCCACAGAATAGGGACATTCTGTGGCGCACCATGCTTGCAGTGCGCCACAAAATTGTGACATTTCTGTGGCGCACTGTGACAGATGCGCCACATAATTTGTTTTGTGGCGCACGGCTTGTTTCGTGCGCCACAGAATAGGGATCCATAGAAAAGCTGTTTCCTACTAGTGTTCTTTAGATGCACACCATGAATTAGGTGTATCTAGATATATCACCATACTAATTGATTCCTTGCACACCATGAACTAGTAACAATTTTTTTAGAATTTACCTAACACAGTGGACACCATTATGTATGCTGAAAAGCTCCTGCAACTGAATGTTATTAGAAGGATAAGGCGCGCTTGGCAGAGCCTGTATGTGTTTTTTTTACGAAAGTCAGCCAGCGTTGCCTCATTATATTAAGAAGAATCCGGGACAAATGCCGGTTTGGATTATAGGGAGTTACGGACAGAAACAAGAAAGACAAGCAAGAGATACAACAAGGAAGAAGAACACCATGACACTAAGCAACAACCCCACAGGGAAGGGAAGGCCTTCAACTCTCATCATATTTCGGTTACCGTTGGACGGCAGTGCACCAGAATCTTCATCGCCGTAGACGAAAAGCTTCAATCCGCCAAGATCAGCCACGATGGTGTTGGAGCAGCCGAAGGGCAGCACATTGCCGAGTCCACACCCGGACGAAGGGCCATGTGTCGCCGAGGCTTTACACAACAGCCAACAGTGTAATCGAAGGGCATCACGCAGCCGAGTCGACACCCGGGAATCTTCACCGGCACTAGCCCGGCCGTTAACCGGCATCAGAGGAGAGACTCCATCCCCTCCGTAGAAGCTCGAGCATCGTGGCCATGGGGAGACGACACCGAGAGGAGAGCAAGTAGAGAAACCACCACCACCAAAGCCATAGGCCCCCCAGCCGAATCCTGCTCCAAAGCGGTGCCCTCAAGAGGGAGCACGACACAGAGTGCCGCCACCGCCAGATCCGGTAGAACCGGGTCGAGGGTTTCCCCTGGAGCATGCGAGAAGAACACGAGACCACCCTCGACGACGCCTTTAGGAAGGCGATGACGCCCACGGGCGTCACCGTCGTCGGCCGACCAAGGTCGAGCCATGCTTTCGCCGGCAGCTGCACTATTCTACACACTAGACTGGCTGTCCACACCAAGCTTCCACCACCACACCGCGCACCATGGCCATCCCATAGCCCGTAGTAGCAAAAGACAAAAGCCGCCGCCCGGGACCGCCGTCCCGGCGTCCACCACGCCGGCGTGAGGCGCGAGCTAAAGGAGGCCGCGATGTAGACCCCGCACGCACAACTGCACGGCAGCTTCGGGCAGCACCAGGGCACACCGCGGCCGAAACCACCGCCGTCACCTGCCGCGCCGGGAGTCACCGCCGCCACAGGCCGCACCTCCCATCGCCGCCACCACTCGCCGGCCGCCAAGAGCACCGTCGCCCAGCGCCACCCAGTCGGAGCCGACAGAGGCAAGACACAGGCCAGCACGCGCGTCCACAGCGGGATCCCTCCCAGCGGCGGAGGAGAGGAGGCGGGGGGGGGCTGGCGGCAGCGCGCGCTAGGGTTCCCCCGAGTCGCCCGCTGCGGGCGACGCGAGGGCGGGTTACTGAAAAAGATGAGACCAAAATACCAGCCCGTATGTGTTATCACACTTTTCTAGGCTGACGTGGGATAACAAATGATTATAGGAGTTACCAGTTCCAAAAGAAGCAAAGCGTCTGAAACAAGGAGAATGGAAACTGACAGGCAAGGCAACCAAGCATCTCGACAGAGAGCACTGCTCAAGAAACAATAATGCAGGACTTCTAGGCAAGAAACAATAATTCTAGACTTCTAGTACATATATTTATTTGACATAGGAGTATTGTGGTTGTTCATATATGCGGTTAGGCAAACGGTCATAATTTTTTTATTCTACTATATACTTATTTGACACATGACTACATGAGTAGTTGGTGTTGATAAAAGGCGTTAGATGGAGGATTACATAGTTTTTGTTACTGTATAACTATTTTACATGATGCGCGAAATAAGTTAGCTTATGCGCTACCGCTACATCAAAAACTTTTGAATTTTTTTCTTGAGTTCAAAATACTCCATCATTTGTTAGAAAATACTGTCCTTGTTACAACATCTCTAGGTAGAACCAAATATCATACCCATAATTAATTACACGATTGGCAAACGTTTACTTCATTCTGTTTGCATAACCAAGGCCACTTGAGCATATAAATTTTTACCACGCAAGAATACATGGACCATGCTAGGATTTAGCTCGAAAATACTTTAATATATACAAACTGTCTGTTTTCTGTTACCAAAGTAATCTCTATTTTTCAACTCTCTAGATGCAACGCATGAATTAAGTATTTTTTTCCAATACTGTGCGGTGGTAGACAAGCCACTGACCAAAGTAATCTCCCCGAGCCGCCCGGCCTGGGCCGGCCAGGGAGCCGGCCTGCTACCCGAGCCGCCCGGCCTGGAGCCCGGCCTGGGCCGGCCAGGGAGCCGGCCTGCTACTCGATCCGCCCGGCCAGGAGCTCGGCCTGGGCCGGCCTGGGAGCCAGCCTGCGCAGAAAAAAATATTCTAAAATCCATATCTTTTTCATTAAAACTCCAAATGAGATGAAACCAACTTTGTTGGAAAGATAACGACGAGTGCTTTCCTACAAATGAGAAGAAACCAACTTTGTTGGAAATATTAAGGGTCACAAATATGGAGGAGATATCACACATGGGAGGTGTGGATCTTATCTCGAGGAGGACCGGTAATATTTCCAACACCGAGAACGCAACGAGTTTTCCATCCGGACTCCGTTTTCAATGATCTTGGGCTTGCTCCGAAGATAATCATAAGCACTACAAGATCATGCATATACACATCATAGTCCATCATGTGAGGAGTATAACACAAGAGGAGAGTTTGACCTCTCTACAAGAGACGAACCGGTAAAACCTCCAACATCAAAAACACCACTAGATATCCAAATGAAATCCGTTTTTGATGAACTAGAGCTTGGTATTGAGATGAACACAAGCTTTAAATTCTCACATGGATAAAAGCCAAATAAGACCTAAGAAAGATGATATGCCAAGTATGCAAAGGTTTGAGCTCTCCACAAAGATGCGATCAAGTTACTCACTTGAGAGCCCCTCTTGATAGTACGCCATCTATCCTATAACCCGGTCTCCTACTAACACCACGAGACCGGTAAAATAGAAACCCTATCAAGATCATACCTTTACCTTGAGCATTCCACTTGAGCTAGATGATGACGATCTTGACTCCCTCAAGTTGGGACACCTTTCTTGATTGTGCTTGCTAGCACATGCTTGATGAAGACATCTCCAAATGCTCCCCCATACACCATTATGGGAGAGCCTCGCTAAGCTCCGTCTTCATGTATCCACTTGCGCTTCATATTCTTCTCTTGATATAGATGATAGCTTGGAGATAAACATGAAGTTCACTCAACCTTCTTTTCCAAGCCATGCTTGCAATAAGCTCAACTCTTCACATGACCATTCTTCATATAAACCCTTAGATGGAACCTTGGTCATCATGTAATCTTCTAGAGTCCAACACATGAACTCCAATCTTTTCTAATGGACACGATCTACAAGAATATCTCAATGCAAACATTAGTCCATAAGGATTGTCATTAATTACCAAAACCACGCATGGGGCAACACATGCACTTTCACCTTGTTCATGAAAATTTATTTCTACTGCTTTGTTCTTTCTGATACGCACAATCTATGTGCCAACTCTAGGCCATTTTTTCTTCATTGCACTACTCGGAATATCAACAGCAACAAGTGAACATAACTTTTATATTGCGAACAACACACAACCAAACCATTTCTCTTCATATTAACCTTGATCAGAATATGATCCCAATGAGTTGTCACATCCATTAATCCAATAGCGCGTATCCAACAAATTAATATTGTATGCAACACCTAAATTACGAGTACTAGTACTCGAACTTGGGTGGGCTAAGGTTATCAGCAACCCTTTGCCAATAGATCAGGTCTATGTCTGCTACAATCCACTACTCCAAGACACACTAGTACTTTCCACAAAACATATGGCTAAGTTAAAATCATCTTTTTTTATTACATGCCAATAAAAAACCATTTGTTCGACCCGGCCATGGATTCAGTTGCACAACTACTCATTACAAATACCTCTAACCCTTTTCAATTTATCACCGCCTTCTTCCTTCAGCCTATTTAGATCTACAATCATCATCTACAAATTTTCATTCATTTGCTTTAACCTATTCCACTTTGTTTCAGCCTTAATCCTCATATTTCTCTCCATGTTTGTTCTTGCACCACTCAAATCTCCTTTCCTTTTCAAAGTTGCCACCAAATTCTCCAGACCTTCTTCTGCATTTCGCCTCAAAGATGCTGCTTCTTTCCCGTCCTCTTCCATCTTAGCCATTTTATCTTGTATAATCTTCATGTCACGCTGCATTTTTTCATCTCATCCTCATACATGAATCTCTTCTCCATATTATCGAGTGCATCATTAACCCTCCCCTGATTAGCTTCTCCATAGTCCTCCCACAATTTATCAAGTGCTTTCCGTAGCAACAATGGCCACTGCGGATCCACCCATTGCAAGAAATCACATGTTGAGTTCTCCGACAGACATTAAATATATTCAAATCAAACCCCTTATACACCCATGTACGTTTTCAAATTTCTGCCAAATGTTTGCATACACAAACTTGTCATGCATATCCAAAAAATCTTATGCCTGTGCTACTGCCTCCAAAACAGAATTTTTTCCCGCCACTTCATTATGCTTGCAACGGAACGGATCCTCCTCCTCGTCTAAGCCACAGTAATCCGAGTCGTACATAGTATTTAAAGGGTTACTTGCATGAATTTAAAATTTTCCGACCTACGTAACAACCAAGATCAACTATGAAGGTACAAGCCGGGATAGAGCAGATTCGTTACCGACATGAAGATGTCGAATAGGTGTCGATGATGATGTCGATGAGGCCTGATGAAGATTCTCACGGCCAAGTCTGGCGGTGAGAATGTCGCCGATTTCTCGCCGAGCCTTCTTGATCCAGACATCCATCCGTCAAAGTCCAGCAGCGCTTCACCATGCCAGAACTAGGAACTGCTGGTGTACTATAGGTGGAGAGAACCCAACATGTGGGAGAGATGGAGAGAGATTTGATCTAGACAAAAAGGTCTCCTCCAAACATGGGAGAAAACCCTAGAGCTCTTCACAATTGTGTGTCCACAAAGGGGAGGGGGTGGGGTTTATATAGGAGGCCCAAGGGGTAGTGTGGCTTGGTGGAGGGGCAAAACCTTCCACTGCATCCACCACCGCCGACGCCTTGGGTGGGACCCACCCATCCGGGTCCGAACCGCCCTTGGTGTGGAGTCCCACTCCAACTCATGGCGCCCCCATGGGCCTAAAGGCCCATTAGGGTTTCGGCAGGGGGAAGTCCCCCCTTGCGGACCTGGCCCACCCGCCTCCCTAGGAGGTGTGGCTGCCTGGTAGGCCCCAAGGGCCCACTCGGCAGCCCCCTTTTGGTCGGCTCCTTTTATTTTCTTTATTATTTTTTTGAATATTCTTTTATTTATTATTTTGTATAAGTAATTCCAATTTGAATATTTCCTTTTACAAAAAATTCCCGCAATTAATTACTTATTATATAAACATATTTTATGATCTGGGATACCTAGTATCCGCATACAAAATTATTCGGACAAATATTTTCCTCTTATATAAAAACCCGGAACAGGTACTAGACCCACCCAATACTTTATGATCAATTCTTTGAATATAATTCTATCATGCCGGAACCATCCGAGTGATACTCTCTCTCTACTCCGGACCTTCTTAAGTACATAACAGACTTTGACGGCTTAAGTGTGTGACCCTACAAGTTCGACAACGAGTGGTTGTGATTAGAAATTCCTATCTAATCACTAGTCAATATTAGGACCATGGACGTCCGCACTGACTACCACCGTTATACGAAGACGCTCTAATGAATTCGTTGACTATCAAGTTCGTTCCCATCACTTCACGATACTCATCATTGCCCAAGGCGAGATTGATGACATCACCATGAATAGGACCTTCTATCCACTATGTCATCTTATCCTCGTTACCGGTATGATGTCGGTACTCGTTCTGTGCTTCAGTATCCCCATGATTTACAGCATGCATATGTTTGCGCAGACTTGTTAATATACACTGTTACACCGAGTGAATCTAGAATGTATCTCTCCATTATCTAGAGAAATAATTCCCAGTCTTGAACGATCGTCATATCCCATCAAGCCCATCCAGCGACAACCGTTATGATGAATTGGGCCACTATAGCCATGTAGTTGACTCTCTGACAGTGGTCCAACATAGCCAACCACTCTATATTATCTGACAATAGCCCAATTACTCCAGGCCAACGTATCACAACTTTTGTCCTGGGTTTCTAGCACAGTCAATGATCCGTGGGACCACCGATAGCTTGAGCCCACCGGTCAAGGACGTACTGTCAAAATATGGGCCCTGCCGTATTTCCATGTCACGTGGTTTGGCCACATCGGCGTGCATGCGTCAAAGTATGGTTGCGTATGTGTGCCACAGTCAGGATCCTCTTGCGAAGCATCACTATGAATCAATGCGGGGCTCGTTCTCAGCCCAACTCCGGTGTGAATGTCATTAGGTGAACCGGCAACGCCCATTCTCCATTCATCTCCCCGGCTCTCCAAGAATCCCCTTAACCTTTATAAGCAAATCCATCCGGACAGAGAGAATCACTGCCCAGCCTCTGTCAACCGTACCATTTCTTCCCCCAAGTTTATTTTTAGTATGAATCTTGGTCCTAGCTATTCTTCTTCTTGCTATGCTCTAGTTCTTAAACATGAACAACAGTAACCTAAATTGCCATTAATTGAATACAAACGAGTTAAACAAACTAAACAACCAATTCCGCACTAGTCGATTTTTCAAAATCTCTAATTGTATCTTCACCTATTTCGCCCAAACCCGGTTTTTGTTATGTGCAGTTTTGCTGACGTAACCATGGCCCACATGTCATGTATTTGTACGTGTACACATCCGCTAATCTGCCTCCTAACCACGTCCACGCTACTTTGTTCCCGAATCGCGACTCCCTTTTCAGCCGTGCGCGTTGACAGGAGCCAAAAGTCCAGTTCAGTTTCCAAACCTAATATATAGTATTAAGCAGGAAGCTAGGCAAACAACAAAAATTGATTTAAAAAGGTAGGGCAAAAGATCGGTCTATTGGGACTCGATCCGTGGTTACTTCACGGTTAGGGTTAGAATTCAGTTATCTTTTTGAAGATTGTGTTATCATTTCTAATGGAACAATTTCTCGTAAATTGTCATACCACTTAACTTCAGGACGTAGGCACGGCCGTAAAAAAAAAGGGGCAATCACGTAGATACTCCCTCTGTTCCAAATTAATTGACTTGCATTTGTCCAAATATGGATGTATCTATACATATGCAAGTCAATTAATTTGGAACGGAGGGAGTACATGGGTACATGCATGAGGCAGTTGTACACAAACAACTGCAAACTGTCCTTGCCTACGTAGCAGCACTTGCATGCCCGAGCCAAGCACGTACACGCTGGAACTGGATGCCCAAATTAAGAACATTCGGTCAACAGTTTATTCAGCATTGCATTTATACCACGATGGACGAACTGCATGCTCTTTCCAATTTGTTCGGCCTCTATTATTTTGAGTTTGGGACGGAGCATCAATTGGTATGTAGTATAAATCACCTAATGAATGCCTCATGCATGGCTATACGTGTACACTGCCAAATTTCTGCTGTTCACAAGTTCTTCCAGTCCAATATACAGAGCCGTTGATCCTCCACGGCCTGCTCGTCCTGTTCCATTTTTGCTCATCGCCGCGTTGAATGGAGCTCCATATTCGACCGCCCCTGCATGCATCTGCTCCCCCTCCTCTATATCTACCCTTCCTCTTCTTTCAAAATCTATAGTTTTAAGTGTCAATAAATTCTAAAATATTTATAGACGTAGATAGCTATGATTTTTACCAGTGTGTAAAAAAGAAATGGGAAACATTCAAAAAACGGGCTACAAAGTGATTTTTCGAGTACAAACGGATCAAAGTATTACAAGCAATCGCAAACAGTCACCGGACGTAAATGGGCCCAGCCCACTACGCGCTGGGGTACGCGGACACTCCTCGTTTCAGACCTGTGTTTTACCTTGGCGGGCCGAAGCCTGAAGCACGGCTGGCTGCCCAGCCCGTTGCTCTGGACTGGGCTTTGGAGTGCACACGCCTTTGAGTTGGGTGCGAGCAATTGAGACCCCGTAAAACCTCATGTCGAAAAAATGAGCCACGATCCACAAAATTTCATATATTAAATAATTTATACATTTCAAAATATTTAACACAGATTTATGTAAATACAGATGTATTTAGACTGAACAGATGTATCTACACGGATGTAATTAGACAAATCCGCTCCAAATATTTTGGGACAGAGGGAGTAAGTGTTTGCCGCATTTTTAAGCACAGATATATGCACAATTCAAACACGCATACACACACATAGTTATCATACACAGATTAAAACGCGACAACACATAGTTCAAAGATTGCATAGATTAAAACATAGGTCAACACAAATTTAAACTTGACTAAAGCATGGCACCGACATAGTAGTAGATAAGTCATCGCTGCCATCGAAACACGAGGAGGGGCAGACTGGCAACATTTACTCATTGTCGTCGTCACCGAGGGTGTCGCGGCCGATCTGCTACATGTGTTTGCCCGGTATGCGGCAGGCTCGTACGCCTCCGTCGCTGCAGTCTGGAGGGCGCGGTGATGGATGATATCCTCCTTCGCCTGCACCCAATGGAGCTGCTTCGCAAGCTGTGCTTCCCAGCGTACACGGTTGGCAGTATTAAGTGGGCACCACTAACTTCACGGAAGGGGAGCCGTTCGACGAATCAGGGTCAGTGGTCGACTACGATAGTTACAATGGAAGGTCGAGCCAGCTCCCGCCCACGGGAGGCGTGGTTGGAATGGTTGCGACTCGTGACGAGCCGACTCCGAGCCAAGATAGGTTGGAGCTGCAAGTGGAAATCCAAGAGCCTCCAAGGGTGGGTGACGAGTGGGCGTGCCCATGCACTGGCACACTTGTGAGTAGCCGCTCGCGGGCACTCACGGCAGGGAAAAGAGAAAAGGTGGTGACTGAATGAGAGGGGAAGGCATCGGCTTGATCGACGAATAGGGCCGGCAGAAGGGAAAGACAGGAGATATCCCAGTTTTGTTTAAAAGTTTATGTTTAGTCCGTTTTACGAATTTCGGACTTTTCCTGAAAGCAAGCAACCTGCAAGTGTGCCTTTTCATTAAGATTGAGCAATGAGAGTAGTTACATACGCGACAAAGCCACACACGAAACCCGACATACCACAAACATAGTACCTCTCTCCGTACCGAAATGTAAGACTTTCTAAGTTTTTTAGCTTTGTCCTAATTCGTACGTATATAGACACATGTTTTACTGTGTTAATTCACTCATTTAGAAATGAATGAGGACAAGTCCAAAAAACCTAGAAAGTCTTATATTTTGATACAGAGAGAGTACTATATACTAGTATATATAGGTACAAGAAAGAAGTACCCATCGCGCTGACCCGACCGGCAGTTGTCCTGTTTGTTCCATGTCCTGCAATTTCCCACAGCTTCAGACCCTCGGCCAACTAGTTGTGGGTCAGAGATTCGTGCTTTGTCTTTCAAACGTTGGAGCATTTCGCTAGATGCTCGGATGAAGATGCAGCAATGGCCAGGTGTACGTGAAATCGATAGGGTCCTGCGTGGCGTGGTCGGTAAAATCTTCCGCTTCCGTCCTGGCTCATGGCCTGCGCGCAGGCTGACGAACTGCGCGTAGGAATCACGTTGTGGCTCGGGCGGAAGGGAAGCCGCGTGATCATTTGAGAAATGAAGAAAAACCCGCGCTTAATTGATCCCTGGCGCGCGGCCAACACTAGTACACGCAGCTAGCGATCCCTGTCTCTGTCGTCAGCTCCAAGTAGGCAACGGCTCCAACTGCATGATCTTTCCAATTTGTTCGACCTCTATTTTGAGTTTCCGACGGAGCATCAATTGATATGTACTACGGAGTAGTATAAATAAATCACCTAAAAGATGAATGCCTCATGGCTATGCACGGCAAATCCTTTATATCGCCTATGGCGACGCTCGACGCGCCCGTCGCCGCAAGGATTCCTTTATGGGCCGGGCCCAGTTCTCACGTAGCGATGGCAGCAACGGATCGAAAAGAGGAGAACGGAGAGGAAAGAGACGACGGCGACGGCCACCGGAGTTGAAAGAGATGAGCGTGAGCTACTCGCCGCTGACGGGGACGACGCGGCTGGCCGCGACGTCGCCGGCCAGGCGAGGAATGGACCTCGCTGTAGCCGGCGGCGACGCGGCTCGCCGCGGCGGCGCAGGTGGAGGTGAGGCAGAGACTTAACGCGGGGGGGGGGGGGGGGGGTCGGGTGCGTGGTCGCCGGAGGTCGCGGAGCTCGCCGGAGTTAACGGGGGGGGGGGGGTGCAGTTCGGAGGGCCTTAGAGGGAAGGTCGGGGCGGCGGTGGACCGACGGTGGGAGGTGGTTGGAGGAGGGCGGAACGGCGAGGCGGCGCGAAGCGGAGCCGGCCGTGGGTGGCGGCAGCAGGCGGCCTGGCCGGCGTCGGCGGCGGGGGGAATCGAGGGAGATTTGCCGGAATCGAGCGCTGGGAAGAAGACGACCTCGTTTGGGCCGGCCCATAATCGCCTCCCGTTGAGGCGACGCCTCGATGTACATCAGTTCCCGCTATGCACTGCCAAATTTTTCTGTTCTTCACAAGTTTTTCCAGTACAATATACAGAGCTAGCGGTTGATCCACGGCCTGCTCGCTAGCTGCGTCCCGTTGGCAGAGCACGTTTCACGCTCATCGTGGCTGAGCTCGTCGGTGTTTTTTTTTTTTTTTGATTCTGGCACGTACGTACGGGAGATCGACGATGACGGTCATCTCCGGCGACCAAGACCACCCTAGCAAATGATTGCACGCAGCAGAGCCATATCTGTACACCTCGTCCTAGTGGACGGTCCATCGATCGATCCACTCCGCCCTGCATGCATCTCCTCCCAGCAGCGCCGTCGCCATCCCCTGCTCTATATGTACACTACTTCTTCTTCTTCTTCTTCTTCTTCTTCTTCTTCTTCTTCTTCCTCCTGTGAGTCGTGTCTCCAAACTGTGTGATACCAAGTTTAAGGGGTGAAAGTAATAAGAGTAGTATTTCCTAGTAGTAACAGCTAGCACGGCAGACGGTCAGAGGCGCGCGGTGGTAGAAGATCATATTTACCCATTGCTTTTGCCAATGCCATCATTATTGTACCTAAGCAGGCTATTTCGAGCAGCAACGACCGCATCGCCTAGATCGTTTCAGTACCCAGGCCGGAGCAGATCGATCGAGACGTGCAGGGGCAAGGAAGATGTAACGACCCGATCTCGGAGACCTGGATCTGGGTAGCTAGATAGGGAATTGGGGATGAGAAGCAGCAAGCAGGAGGTGAGGTTCAGACATAGAAGATGAGATACAATCACACATTACTTCATTCATGCCTGCCATAGTTCGGACACCGAGCTTATAACCTGGCTCGCACACGCACACGGGCCACACACGGCCATCCTGGCATTCGGCCCACGGCCAGCCCACACACCGCACTTGACACACCTGTTACTACTGCTAAGAGGTACAGGTGCGACAATTGCCGCCTCTTGAGACGAAGCTCCTTCCCAGATGCTAGCTGACGAGTATCGCGCACGCAAGACCTGTCGTGGTATGAAACAACAGATGCCTAGGGGTAGGCTTATGTTTGGGGCCGATGGACGCGAGAGGATTCGGGGAGGGATAGCGCACTGACAAGCGCACACAGAAGAACAGATTAACACGGGGATTTACCCTGCTTCGGGGCTCTAGTGAGAGATAAAACCCCTACTGCAGCATCTAGCCTATTCGGTGTATTCTCCTCTCATATGCGATTGGTACAGATGCTCCTTGAACTGTGTGTATGCTGCCTCTACAAGGTCTTAGCTAGGAGGAGCTCCACGGGAGCGGAGGGAGAAAAGAGAGCCCAAGGGGCTGAGGAGCCCGTTCGTGGCTGCGTGCGCTCCCCCTGGTGCTCCTTAAATAGGCAGCCCAGGGGACATAGGATGCCCCACACAGGACACTATACAAACACTATGCATGATTTGACTACTGGGGTCTTGTCAGCACTGTAGACGCGTCATGCCGGTACTGTACCGCACTCTGTAGCCATGCTCAGTCACGTCCAGGGATGGATATGGCCTGTCTTATCTCTGTCTTCCGTTTGTCCTCTTGCGCCTGCCTGGGCATCTTCTTATCTTCTTCTTATCTTAGGTGGCAGGGAGCATCCTGTACTTGTCGAGGAACCGCTCGGGACACTGCATGCCGGTCGAAGGAGCTGGTAGCCGAGTAGCGTATGAGGCGACGAATGCAGACTTCGGTCGATGCAGGGATCGCTGGAACAGATGTCGAAGCACCGGAGCAGCCTGGAGCATGTTGCCCAGCTGAATCCCGTCCCAGCCGAGACTGCCGAACTCGGCCCAGCGAGGGATATCTCGGCCTCCCTAGGAAACTCGGCCTGCTAGAGGACTCTGCTTGCTTCCGAGGCTGGGGAGCTTCGGCCTGCTCCGGGACTGGCCAGCCTCGGACGACTCGGTCCACTCCGAGTTGGGGAAGACTCGGCCCACCGAGGCTTCGCTCGGCCCACCGAGGTTGGAGCTCGACTCTGCCGAGGTTGAAGCCCGGTTCAGCCGAGGCAAGGGTGTAAATGGGCCGGAATTTGATATGCCGGCCTGGGAACTGTCAGAATCGGTCCAGGATGCTTTTTTCTGCTTTCTCACTTATCTTTTATGTATTTCACTGCTGCCTCTTTCCATAACTCCACAAAACCATTAAACTTGGGGTATCCGGGGTTACATCCCTGACATTAGTCCCCGAGGCTGCGGGGGGCTCGCAGAGTCGCGCGCAGACTTACAAAAACAAATAACCATACCAAAAAACATCCATATACACAACATCCTGCCTGCATGGGCACCATTATATGTCGGTTTTCAGCCACTCTGGGCATTACCGAAGTCGCATGCCGCTAGCATTAGCTGGACCGACATAAGCCTGCACGGGCATATCTCATATGTCTCGGTATCTCGGCCTCTCTGGGCATATCTCATACGTCGGTTTTTAGCCACTCTGGGCATTACCGAAGGCGTATGTCTGCACACACATATCTCATATGTCTCGGAGCATATGTCTGCACGGACATATCTCATATGTCTCGGAGCATATGTCTGCACGGACATATCTCATATATCTCTTATATGTCTGCACGGACATATCTCATATGTCGCGGAGCATATGTCTGCACGGACATATCTCATATGTCTTGGAGCATATGTCTGCTTTCAGCCACTTTGGGCTTTTACCACACAAATATGCTGGCAGCCTTAGCTGATCCAGCATATAGCCGTCACTGGCTGAACTGGCCTTTTGCCATCATAGGCGTTTGCCTCACGCCGGTTTTTACCGTAAAGATATGCTGACAGCCTTAGCCGAACCAGCATATAGCCGCCATTGGCTGGTTTGGCATTTTGCCATCACAGGCACTTGCCTTATGCTGGTTGAGATATCTCGCAACATATCACGCTCAGTGAGTCAGAATACCCCTCGACTCTCTGAACCAATATACCGAGGCGCTACGATACTCTGGCAAACTGGGATAAACAGCGATCTGGGGATATTGCACGATGCCATGATATGTTGGCAAACCGAAATAAACGGCGATCGGGGATATGAATGATGCCATGATATGTTGGCAAACCGAATAAAACGGCGACCTGGAGAATACCGACAATACCATGATATCCTGAGTGATTCAAGATAACCAATATAACCATGATCTTGAAGACGAATATTGTCTCGGTAAAACCGATGCCATCTTTCAACGTTAGTACAGGCGTACATGTATATTGGATATTAAACGGGACAGCAACTTCACTTAACAAACCAAGGTAAATCTAGCTATAGCATATGTCGGTAAACTAAATCTAGCTGCAAGACTATGCACAAGGATGCAGACTCGGTCACAACCGAGTCCCCGAGACACTTTTCTTGTCTAGGAGAGAAAACAAAACTGGACTGGCTGCCCAGTCCCTGGGTCAAGACATCTTGCTCCCGGGGAAAACAACTAAGCAAGGTACAATGGGGCAGTCCCCGAGCACTGTTTGAGACTATTTAAAAGAGTGATGCAGACATATAATTAATACTCACGAGGCAGTGTTGTTGGAGCAGTCGAAGAAGACGCTTGTGCTTGCCTGGTCACCAACATGTTGGCCTGAGCCACCAATATCCTGGTTTGACCCACCTGCACGCTTGTTTTGACCAACATATGTCGGATTTATCCAACATATGTCGGATTCTTGCCTTATCTCGGATTTTCAAGCCTTAACTCGGATTTCCAAGCTTAACTCGGATTTCCCAAACTTAACTCGAATTTCCAAGCCTTAACTCGGATTTCCAAACCTTAACTCGGTTTTTTTCAACCTTATCTCGAATTTCCAAGCCTTAACTCGGATTTCCAAGCCTTATCTTGGATTTCTCCAGGGTACCTCAGATTTCTCCAGCATACCTCTGATTTACCAGCATACCAGCATATCTCGGATTTCCAGCATACCTCGGATTTACCAGCATACCAGCATATCTCGGATTTCCAGCATACCTCGGATTTACCAGCATACCAGCATATCTCAGATTTCCAGCATACCTCGGATTTACCAGCATACCAGCATATCTCGGATTCGAACTGTAGTCAACTCAAAAATGAGTTAACACACGGGGACGATGCTGAAGTTGAGTCCCCGGGTCACTTTTCTCATCCGGGACCTGCCGATGATGTCTGTTGGTGGAGGCAGCGCTAGCCTCTGCTCACAGCGGCAAGCTAGAGCGCGGGGGACAATGGCGATGTCGAGTCCCCGCGTTGATGACGAAGGTCCCGTCCGAATTGGTCCAACAAGCGCCACTGTCAGCCCCACGGTGGGCGCCAACTGTCGTGGTATGAAACAACAGATGCCTAGGGGTAGGCTTATGTTTGGGGCCGATGGACGCTAGAGGATTCGGGGAAGGATAGCGCACTGAAGACCGCACACAGAAGAACATATCAACACGGGGATTTACCCTGCTTCGGGGCTCTCGTGAGAGATAAAACCCCTACTGCAGCATCTAGCCTATTCGGTGTATTCTCCTCTCATATGCGATTGGTACAGATGCTCCTTGAGCTGTGTGTATGCTGCCTCTACAAGGTCTTAGCTAGGAGGAGCTCCACGGGAGCGGAGGGAGAAAAGAGAGCCCAAGGGGCTGAGGAGCCCGTCCGTGGCTGCGTAGAGCGCTCCCCCTGGTGCTCCTTAAATAGGTAGCCCAGGGGACATAGGATGCCCCACACAGGACACTATACAAACACTATGCATGATTTGACTACTGGGGTCTTGTCAGCACTGTAGACGCGTCATGCTGGTACTGTACCGCACTATGTAGCCATGCTCAGTCACGTCCAGGGATGGATATGGCCTGTCTTATCTCTGTCTTCCGTTTGTCCTCTTGCGCCTGTCTGGGCATCTTCTTATCTTCTTCTTATCTTAGGTTGCAGGGAGCATCCTGTACTTGTCGAGGAAGCGCTCGGGACACTGCATGCCGGTCGAAGGAGCTGGTAGCCGAGGTAGCGTACGAGGCGATGAATGCAGACTTCGGTCGATGCAGGGATTGCTGGAACAGATGTCGAAGCACCGGAGCAGCCTGGAGCATGTTGCCCAGCTGAATCCCGTCCCAGCCGAGACTGCCGAACTCGGCCCAGCGAGGGATATCTCGGCCTCCCTAGGAAACTCGGCCAGCCAGAGGACTTGGCCTGCTTCCGAGGCTTGGGAGCTTTGGCCTGCTCCGGGACTGGCCAGCCTCGGACGACTCGGTCCACTCCGAGTTGGGGAAGACTCGGCCCACCGGGGCTTCGCTCGGCCCACCGAGGTTGGAGCTCGACTCAGCCGAGGCTGAAGCCCGGTTCAGCCGAGGCAAGGGTGTAAATGGGCCGGAATTTGATATGCCGGCCTAGGAACTGTCAGAATCGGTCCAGGGTGCTTTTTTCTGCTTTCTCACTTATCTTTTATATATTTCACTGTTGCCTCTTTCCATAACTCCACAAAACCATTAAAGTTGGGGTACCCGGGGTTACATCCCCGACAAGACCTCGTAGTCTTCCCAGGTTGTAGCTTCAGGTGAATGTCCCTCCCATTGAACCAGCACTTGTACCACTGGAAGCAATCCTTTCTTCATCATACGCCGCTCCAAGATGACAGCAGGTGCAGTATCGCTCAGAGTTAAGTCAGGAGGTCATGGCAGCTCGCTGAACACTGCCGTATAATCAGGGGTGAATGTCTTCCGCTGTGAAACATGGAAAACAGGGTGAATGCGTGCTTCAGGTGGTAACTCCAGTTTGTATGCAAGAGAGCCAATATTCTGTTCCACAGCAAAGGGACCGAAAAATTTGTATGCCAGTTTCCTGCATGGTCGATTGGCCACTATTGTCTGTGCATAGGGTTGCAGCTTCAGCAGAACCTGATCCCCCACTTCAAAGCTGCGTTTAGTGCGATGGCGATCAGCTTTCTTCTTGAATCGATCTTGGGCTCGCAACAAATGACTACACAGCCTGGTGTGTTCCATCCAGTCCAGCTCCTGTTCACCATCAGTGGATTGCCAATCCAACATAGCACCCAAGTTGGGCTCTCTGCCATAAAGAGCTTTGAAAGGAGAGCATTCCAGAGAGGCATGGTGCGATGAGTTGTACCAAAATTCCGCCACAGCAAGCCATCGTTTCCATTGTTTTGTCGAATCATGTACTGTAGTCTGCAAGTACATCTCCAAGCACTGATTGACACGTTCCGTCTGGCCATCCGTCTGTGGATGATAGGCCGTGGAGTAGAGCAACTTTGTCCCAGTAGCTGATAGTAACTCCCTCCAAATTGCACTTGTAAAAATCTAGTCACGATCGGACACAATTTTTGTTGGAACACCATGAAGTTTAATCACATTCTCCCAGAGCGCCCTTGCCACTTGACCTGCCGTGAATGGGTGTTTGAGTGGTACAAAGTGTGCAAACTTTGTAAGCTTGTCCACTACCACCATTATCACCTCAAACCCCTCAGATTTTGGAACACCTTCAACAAAATCCATGGATATATCCTGCCATGGCGCCACAGGTACATGAAGAGGTTGCAGTTTCCCAACTGGGCTCACATGCTCATGCTTGGCATGTTGGCATACTTCACACTGCCTGACAAAGTCCTCCACAGCTGTTTTCAACCTTTCCACATGAACAGTTTATTCACTCTGATATGTAGCTGCGATCCCAGAGTGTCCTCCCACTGCACTATGGTGCATTGCACTTATCAACTTCATTTGTAATGCAGAGTTGGCTCCAATCCACAGACGACCATGGAATCGTATCAGGCCTTGATTGAGTGTGTAACCTTGCTCGTCTGGACTGCAAATTGCTAATTGTGCCAACATTTCCTGAGCAGTGTTGTCAGTTTTATAAGAGTTTGCCACTTCTTGTGTCCAGCGAGGTTGACATAGAGATAATGCAGCTGCCGTGAGAAGATGTCCCACCCTGGAGAGTGCATCGGCCGCCCCATTCTCAGCTCCACGTTTGTACTGTAATTTGAATTGTAACCCGACCAATTTGGACATTGCTTTGCGCTGCAAATCTGTGTCCAACTGCTGATCACCAAGATTGCACAAGCTTTTATGGTCTGTGACAATAGTAAAAGGTCCCCGCTGCAAGTATGGACGCCACCTATCCACCACCATCATTACAGCCAAAAACTCCTTTTCATAGGTAGAGAGTTTCTGGTTTCTGACTCCAAGAGCCTTACTGAAATAGGCCACTGGGTGATTTTCCTGTACCAGCACAGCACCTATACCAGTATCACAAGCATCTATCTCTATGGAGAAGGGTCGATCGAAATGTGGCAAGGCCATGACATGAGTATTCATCATGGCTTGCTTTAATTGTTCAAAAGCTTTATGTGCCTCTTCAGTCCACTGAAACCCCTTTTTGGTGAGCAGTTGTGTGAGAGGCTTGGCAATGATCCCGTAATGTGGCACGAACTTACGGTAGTAGCCCGTAAAACCAAGAATTCCCTCAACTCGGTTGCATTAGTTGGTACTGTCCAATTGTGTATGGCCTGTATCTTCTCACTATATGTGGCAACACCTTCCTTGGATATTACATGGCCCAAGTACTCAATTCTTGTTTGTGCAAAGGAACACTTCGATGCCTTGGCAAACAATTGATTTTTCTGAAGCAATTCCAGCAGCAACCGCAAATGTTCCTGATGTTCCTGCAGTGTAGCACTGTACACAAGGATATCATCCAAGAAAACGATGACAAACTTACGTGTGTAGGGAGCAAAGATGGTATTCATCAAGCACTGAAATATTGTCGGGGCATTGGTCAAACCGAAGGGCATATCCCGGAAATGGAAGTGACCATGATGAGTTTTGAATGCCATTTTCTCTTCATCCTCTTCTCGCATACGGATTTGGTGATATCCCGCTCGAAGATCCAGCTTGGAGAAATATGCCGCTCCTGCCAATTCATCCAGTAGCTCGTCAACAATGGGCAGAGGAAATTTGTTCTTGATTGTGAGCTGGTTCAAACGATGGAAATCAATGCAATACCGCCAGCTTCCGTCCTTCTTCTTCACTAGTAACACGGGAGCTGCGTAAGGACTCATGATGTGCACTATGACACCAGTATGAAGCATCTCCTGCACCTACCGTTCGATCTCATCCTTCTGCACCGGTGAGTATCGATATGGCTTGGCATTCGGTGGTCGTGCTCCTGCTTCGAGAGAAATAGCATGATCATACTGTCGGTGTGGTGGCAACCCTTGTGGTTCAGCCAATACCTCAGAGAACTCAGCCAAAGTGGTAGTGATACTGTCGGGTAGTTTCCCAGCTTCCTCAGGTGACGAGGTTGTTTCCACCACCGCCATAGACAAAATGTCATTTCTCTCTCGCAACTGCAGCAATTCAGACAACTCCATCCTCGTCAGGGTTTTTTGTCTTGTTGTTGTGCATGCCTTTCAGTGTAACTTGAGTCCCCAGGTTGTCGGCTGTTTTTTTTCCTGAAATCTTGGTGAAACTTTACACTGCTTGACTTTTTTTCTAAAAAAATACGTTTTACTTTCAGAAACCAAGGAGGTATTATACAGAAGATAGGATGGAAGATGCACTAAAAATGTCTTGCCGACAAATTAGAGGGCCAGAATTTGTACACATGATACAACATTTTTTACAAGAGTGATGTCAGTCCCGTCTTGCATAGTTTCATGGACAAAAGGCTTTCCTAGGGAGAGGATGCGTGTAGAAGGAGATCGAAGACGATAACAAGGGCTAAGCCAAGGGCTTTGCAGAACGACAATAACCGGTTGTGCATTGGGTGATCTGACAGTGTATCCATTTGTTTGTGGATAACCGTTGGCTAAATATAAAGTTGAACTTTGTGACATCGGCAAAGAGAGAGTAGTTTTGAAGCGGAAAAAAAATCTTATACGACCCAACGCTGGACCAGCTCCACCATCGTACACGTGGCATTGCCGTTAATTAAATCTTTGCTCGTCAAGGTTGGATCTGAAACGCAAGGTGCTAAATAGGGTCCAGCGCTGGGTCGTTGGCCGTTGGGCCGTATAGGATTTTCTTCCTTTTGAAGCTGATATCTTCAAAAATGTGATTGATCAATGCAAAAGGTTGTAATAACACTACTCTAGCACTTTTGGGCGAGCGAACCCATTGCCTGACAGGAATCTTTGTTCATCCATCTACCACCGTTGGATGGAGATCGCGCGGCTCTTCCGGACAGCCAAGCCAAGCTAGGAGGAGGAGGAAACCCTGACTCGGCCTCGCCCGCGCCTGGGTGATTAGGCTGCACGGCATGGCGGCAGGGCATGGTGCCTGGGTGCGACTGTGGGCAGGCGCGACGGAGATGGAGGCGGATACGGAGAGAATCGGATTGGCGGGGATCTGCTGCAGCGACAGTGAGAGCGACGGCGAGGCAAGCCCACGGCCGCTCCGCCGCCGCCGAGGGAGGGTGGGGAGGGCGAAGTGCGAGGCCCTGAGGAGGTGGAAGGACCGAGCTTCTCGCCTGCAGGACGTGGCGCGAGGGCGGCGGCGGCGTTGGAGGAGGAACAACGGAGGGAGGAGAACGCGCTCGTCATGTACCGTCGCCGCTGGGAGAGGAGCTGGGCCCCCTTTTTTGGGTCGTTCGAGGACGAAAGTGAGGAACTCCTCTCGCCGAATTCGCTTCATCTTTCGTTCTGTCATTCGAACTAGCGTCAAATCAAAATTAAATTTCAGTACGATTCCACTGCACTCGGCCATGTGATTTTTCTAGTGCCACGCCATACAATGTTCAGTAAAACAGTTGATGTCACAAAGGGTGATCTGTCCACACAGGAAATTGAAGCAATTTTGTTGTTATTGACTTATTGTTGTCAGTATTATTAGATTGGATGGATGCCACGACCACAAACCCAAACCCACATAGATTGGAGACCCTTTTGTTAGACGTGTACGTGTAGGACACGTCTACACAGCCGAAATCAAGGAGGTTTAGATTTGATTAGTTTATTTCCATAATTGTAATCTCTTTACTTGACTACCAAGTCATCTCCTTGTACTATATAATCCCATCACGGGATCCATATCAATCTAAGTGCAACAATTGCAATTGCCTTCATGGTATCAGATTAGGTTTTCGATCCTCTCTCCGATGGCGCCGCCTAGCGCCGCCGAAATCGCCGCCGAGGCTGCCGCCAAGGCAGCCCTATGGGCGCTCGCGGCCGCGCTCCCAAGCATCCGCGCCGCCGTTCCGGTCACCCTCGAGCTCTCCACCTCCAACTTCCTCCAATGGCGAGGCATGTTCTCCGACGTCGTCGAGAAGTATGCCCTAGAAGACCATCTCGACGAGAAGGAGTACCCCACCGATCCCACGCCACAGTGGAGTCGGAACGACGCCATCGTCCGATCGTGGCTCAACAGCACCGTCACGCCCGAGCTTCTCGCCATGGTCGTCGACACCACCGCACCACTTCCTGCTCACGCCCTGTGGACGCGTCTCTCCAACATCTACCACGACAACGCCGAGACTCGTTCCTCCTACCTCGAGCAAGAGTTCCACGGTCTCCAACAGGGGTCCATGACCGTGGCTGATTACTGTCGCAAGCAGAAGCTTCTCGCCGACGAGCTCAACGCCTTGGGCACAACCATCACCGACAAGCGCCTCGTGCAGAACACTCTTCGCGGCCTCGGATCTGGGCTTGCCTACATGCGCACCCTGACCCTCAAACAGCGCCCACTGCCGTCGTTCCTCGACGTGCGCTCGTCTCTTCTGCTCGAGGAACTCACGCTGAAGCAGTCCGAGTCGCCTTCTCCTGCTCCGACCGCCTTCGTCGCCCGGGGTGCCCCCACGCCTCCCACACCACGCGGCCCAACGGAAACCGTGCCGCCTTCGCGCCGCCCCTACCCATGCCGCAACTTCCAGCAGCGAGGCAGCTGCCAATATGGGGCGCGATGCCGCTTCCTCCACTCCGGACCTCCTCCACAGCGAGGTGGAAATTCCAACACATCCGGGAAGGGTTCGCCGGCGTCGTGGCCATCAATGCAAAACCCTTGGGCGGGGTCTATCCAGATGTGGCCCGGTCCGCCTCCGCGCCCGCCGCCTCCCGGCCAGCCTCAGGCTCATCATGCCATGATGTTGCCTCCGCCTTCGTGGGCCTACGGTGCTCCCTCGTCCACGCCATGTCCACCAGGGGTGCCTCCGCCAACCATGCCCTGGATGCAAGGAGCTCCACCGTCGGCTCCGATGCCTGCACCGACTTATGCTGCGCTGCCACCGTCTTTCGACCAAGGACAACTCATGCAGGCTTACAACACCATGTCCCTCGCACCACCACCTCCGCATGAGTGGATCATGGATTCTGGCGCATCCGCCCACATGACCGGCAATCAGGGTAACCTTTCTCATATCCTCCCCTCTAGCTCTCCTTACCCACATGTCATCGTCGGCAACGGTCATGCTCTTCCTATAACTCGCACTGGTCACACCACCCTTTCTACTCCTAATCACTCTTTTTCTCTTAATAATGTCCTAGTAACACCTAACCTTGTAAAAAATCTTATTTCCGTCCGTAAGTTAACCACTGATAATCTTGTTTCTGTTGAGTTTGATCCTTTTGGTCTCTCTGTGAAGGACCTCCGCACCAAGAACGAGATCGTCAGGTGCAATAGTTCCGGCGACCTCTATCCCTTCTGGTGGCCGTCTTCCGCTGCGCACGCCCTCTCCACCACCACGTCATCTTCAACTTTGTGGCATCGTCGCCTAGGACATCTCAGTAGTCAAGCTTTGTCGCACCTAGCAAGTGCTTTTTCATTTCCTTGTAATAAAAATTCTACCGATAATCAATTGTGTCATGCTTGTCAATTAGGAAAACATGTTCGTCTACCTTTTGATACATCTACTACTCAAACTATGCGTCCTTTTCAGCTTATCCACTGTGATTTATGGACTTCACCTCTTGCTAGTGTGTCTGGTTACAAATATTACTTAGTTGTCCTAGATGATTTCACCCATTACCTTTGGACTTTTCCCTTGCGTGCAAAATCTGACACTTTCTCTACACTTAAACACTTCTTTGCCTACGTCTCTACCCAATTTAACACAACTATCCAATCTGTCCAATGTGACAATGGTCGCGAATTTGACAATAAAACTGCTCACCTGTTTCTCCTTTCCCTCGGCGCCACCCTTCGAATGTCTTGCCCATACACCTCTTCCCAAAATGGTAAAGCCGAACGTGTCATTCGCTCCACTAATAACATGGTGCGTTCCCTTCTTTTTCAAGCTAGCATGCCATCAACCTACTGGGTTGAAGCTCTTCACACTGCCACGTTCCTGTTCAACCTTCACCCTACCAAAACCCTCCAACACCGTACTCCTTACGAAGCTCTCCGTGGCCTCCCTCTACCTCTTGCGCACCTACGGGTTTTCGGTTGCCTTTGCTATCCTAACCTATCCGCTACAGCACAACACAAACTAGCTCCTCGCACAACCGCGTGTGTTTTTCTCGGGTACCCCTCTAACCATCGCGGCTATCGTTGCCTTGACCTCGCGACACATAAAATCATAATCTCTCGCCATGTCGTCTTTGACGAAAACACCTTCCCTTTCGCCCACCAATCCACTACACCCCCTACAGCCACCGATCTCTCCTTTCTTGATGATCATCCTATCATTCTGCCCTCCCAAACTACCCCACTTGCACCAATCCCGCAACCACCTATTCCACCCGAGCCAAACAACCCACTCACACCTCAACCCACTCCTCCAGATTCGCCAGTGGCCTTGGCCCCCGTCGGCCCTCCCCTCGCCGACAACAATCACTCCATGCTTACTCGTGGAAAACGTGGCATGACTAAACCTATTGACCGTCTTAATCTTCTGGCTGATGTTCTTAGTCCGCTCCCAAAGAGCTACCGGGGCGCTCTCAAGGACCCTAATTGGCACTCCGCAATGATGGACGAATTCAGTGCACTGCAGACTAACCGGACATGGGATCTTGTTCCTCGTCCGCCTGGCGCTAATGTCGTAACTGGCAAGTGGATTTTTCGGCACAAGCTTAAGCCGGATGGGTCTTTGGATCGCTACAAAGCCCGTTGGGTCCTCCGTGGCTTCACCCAGCGTGCAGGCGTTGATTATGGAGAAACTTTCAGCCCGGTTGTCAAACCGGCCACCGTTCGCACTGTCCTCTCACTTGCCGTCGCGCAAGATTGGCCGGTTCATCAGCTCGACATCAACAATGCTTTTCTACATGGTACTCTTGCCGAGACGGTCTACTGCGCACAGCCGTCGGGGTTTGTCGATGTCTCCCAGCCCGACCATGTTTGCCGGCTCAATAAGTCTCTCTATGGGCTTAAACAGGCACCACGTGCCTGGTACAGCCGTTTTGCCGACCACCTGCTGCGCCTTGGTTTTGTCAGCTCCCGCGCGGATCCCTCGCTCTTCATCTACAACAGCAACACAGAGATTGTTTACCTGCTATTGTACGTCGATGATATAGTCCTCACAGCCTCCTCTGCACAGCTTCTTCGGCGAACCATCACGGCTCTCGAGCGTGAGTTCTCCCTCAAGGACCTTGGTACATTGGACTATTTCCTCGGAGTCGCTGTTACACGGTCCTCGGCTGGCATGTTCCTCTCTCAGCGGCAGTACATCATTGAGATCCTTGATCGCGCAGGAATGAGTGAGTGCAACCCATGCTCCACTCCCGTAGATACACAGTCCAAGCTCTCAGCTGCTGGCGCCACCGTCGCTGATCCGTCTGCCTATCGGAGCCTGGTTGGTGCTCTCCAATACTTGTCTTTCACAAGACCAGACATCGCATATGCAGTGCAACAGGTCTGCTTGTACATGCATGACCCACGGGAACCGCATCTCAATGCGGTCAAGCGGATTCTCCGGTACCTTCGCGGCACCGTCGACCATGGACTTCAGCTATATCGCTCGTCGCCGGCATCACTCACTGCATACACGGATGCTGACTGGGCTGGTTGCCCCGATACTCGCAAGTCCACCTCTGGTTATGGCGTGTTTCTTGGTGACAATTTGGTTTCCTGGTCTTCTAAACGTCAGCACACTGTCTCCCGCTCGAGTGCGGAAGCTGAATACAGGGGTGTTGCCAATGTTGTTGCTGAAGCATGCTGGTTACGCCAGCTCCTATCCGAACTCCATCGACCTCTTCAGAGAGCTACGGTGGTCTACTGCGACAACATATCTGCTGTCTACCTTTCGACCAATCCAGTCCAACATCAACGCACTAAGCATGTGGAGATTGACCTACACTTTGTTCGTGAGCGGGTTGCTTTTGGAGATGTCCGTGTTCTGCATGTTCCGACATCTTCCCAGTATGCTGATATCTTCACCAAGGGATTGCCTTCCACTGTGTTTACCGAGTTTCGCTCCAGCCTGAACGTCCGCGTTGCTCCCGCTCCGACTGCGGGGGGTGTTAGACGTGTACGTGTAGGACACGTCTACACAGCCGAAATCAAGGAGGTTTAGATTTGATTAGTTTATTTCCATAATTGTAATCTCTTTACTTGACTACCAAGTCATCTCCTTGTACTATATAATCCCATCACGGGATCCATATCAATCTAAGTGCAACAATTGCAATTGCCTTCACCTTTGCCGCAACCACGAATCCAGCACATAGATTAGAGACCCATGGCACATTGCATAGGCATTGGATAGAATCATAGTTAGTGAAACTGGAGTGGTGACCAAACTCACTCAGGTCATCAGTTTGCTGCGTCACCGACCACCGATAACTGAATCCCGAGAACGCTATGGTTTGCCTGTTTAGCTAAAAACTATCCGCATCGTCTCTTTTTCATCCGACTGCATGTCTGCTTAGGAGGAGCGGGGCCGTAAAGATTCTGGTTCCAGTATGTTCCTAGAAAACTGGCCGTATGGTCATAATTCCGGATATCAAATCAACCATAGATAAGAACATGAATGAACTAATTAACATATGCCTTCCGGATACAGTACAATATCAACCATAGATGATAAGACACGAGTACTAGCTTCTGACATATATCAACAACATACATTTTTTTACTGCAAGTATCTATCAGTAACTTGATTTGGCTTCTCGCAGCCAGTATTGGTCCCATGAGGTATACATCTGGACCCATCCCGCGAAATGCTTCTCCAGAACAGACCTTGCAGGTCTTCTCCATCAGAGTCAAGGACCCAACAGATGGTCTCAAGTGGCCACTGCGTGTCCATGGCTATGTTGCCACCAGAGACTGCGCAGATCATAATCGCAACTATCTCTTCAGACGCACAAGGGATAACTGCCAAACCCTCACCGAAAAGGTGAGTGCCATCTACCATTCTACATGTATCTGTCTGCTTACCTTCTTTGTCAATCTCTTGCTGTTGCTAATCTACCATGCGCTTGTACATGTATCCCTGGTTCATTTTTGTCCATGTTGCATTCAGAGCCCTAGATAATCTGTTCAATTTAAAGTCTTAGTACTCCCTCTAATCCTAAATAGGATCGGAGGGAGTATCTTCCTTTGTGCCTCATATGTATATTTCCCTCGACACTTAAATAGGATCGGAGGGAGTATCTTCCTTTGTGCTCGCTCTTTTTATCTAGTATCCCGGTTTGTCTAATTTCAACGTTGAACCACCAAGCAATCGAACAAATAAGCACCGCTTTTGATCCACCTTCGATTAATAGGATGCTGGTTGCATCTGTCCTTGTTTGGAAAGAAGTCTGTCAGTTGATTAATCAATGGCGATGCTTGCCTTGCAGGATCCATTCTTGCTGTTAACAGGGCCATCTCGTGCAGTTGTGCACCTTGATCCGATTACGTTTGAAGTTGAGCTAAAAGTGAAGGGCAAAGGCGAGTCTGAAGATGAAATGTTGGCTTTCGATGCCTTTTACTACGATGGGATTCATTGTGAACGTAGGATTTCTATATGTAACCCCCGCAAGCGCTGCACGCTTGAGTACGCAGTGGCACTGCGGCAACGCTCAGTTGAGGCCACTATCAGTATCAAAGTTATTGATGGGTCATGGCCGGATAATCACCAATGACAGGTTGTTTCCCTTACCTCCAGCGTGAAGGGGAAGATTGTTTTGCTTGATTCTAGAGATGGGGAATTGCCCATCCATTCGAATGGCCTGATTGAGCTTTCAAGGCGTGTTGTTTCTGTGGAACTAGGAGAGAAACTGATGGTCGCTGTGGACGCCTATCAGAACGATTTTCTTGCACGGGCTACCACTGTCTTCAAGCCAAAAAAAATCCGGCACCAGCCTCGGTGAGTGTGATCTTGGTTCCTGCAAGATGCAAGTTGCTGTTGCTTGGTCCCTTCTTGAACACACACTGCCCTCGGTAATATTTGTTGTGCTCAAGCGCTGTCCAACTTCTGTATATTCCCATGCTGTCGGACTTCTTTTGTATGTAACTCGTAAACTCGTTTAGCGAACAAATGTTATGGTACTGGACTTTGTTTTTGTATCTGCTCAGATATAAGAATGTGTCTGCTGTAAGTACCCACACCGTATTCCATTGTTTGACAGTCTTTTGTATCACTCTGGAACAATCAGGATTAGACAGCAGAAACGCTGGAATTGAAGCTGCAGCTTTTCTGTGCTAGCAAATTTGCAGTTACCCGGAGCCGTGGCTTAGTCTTAAAGTATTTGTACTATGATAAATTGATTCAAGGTCAAGTTGCATCAACAAGAACTTAATAATGATGTAACTAGAGTAAACGAATGGCTGGGTAAAACCTCTATCAGGAATATGTGGATTCCAATTAATTTTCTGAAGCCATTTTCTTTCATTATAGTGTGACTATTTCATTAAACAACAGCATACTTGCTGCCATGATAAATCATAAAAAAGATAATGAAAATGTGGCTCCCCACCCACAACTCTGAATACTGTCTAGAGCAACAACATAAAAGAACAGTGAAACGTACTCACTTTATACTTCCATGGTTTCACAGTGTTGCACACAAAGCAAGTATTGTACACAAGATAGGAGGGACAGTGCACTTGCAATGTGTCATCAACGATTTCCTTCGAAGTACGGAAGCATCTGCAAATAAAACTGCATTGACGCAGGCAGTTCTCGCTGCCTCAAACTTGAAGCTTTAGTGCTATTTTGGCCTGGTGATGTGCTCCAAAACTGTGACTAGCTAGGAATGTGGTGGATCCTGGAAACGTCCAAGGCTGAAGAACCTGTCATGTGCGATAGCCGTGGCCTGATGGTCCAATGAACTGGAGTTAGTAACAGATTTTCAGCTGTTGAGATGGCCAAAACTTTGACACGTGATACCAACTAAGAACATGCTTTCCCATTAAAGAGAAATCTGAAGCAATGAACATAACATATTTCGATTATATTATGCTGACAAAGAACAGCATAAAAAGAAAACCATACTTGTGTTTTACTTTCGATTGCTACTAATACAACAATACAAGTTCAAAATTGAGGCCAACCAATATGTCAGCAAGAGAAGTATCATCCAATCCAAAGCATCCTATCCAACACCGAACACAGCTCTGTCATATTGCTGCATTCCACTGTACCCTTTCTGCAAAACGCCTTGATCACATTTGCGAACACCCTACCATCTAAAGCGACTCCTTTCGCTACCATCTCGTCAAACAGCCTCAAGGCCTCTCGAACATGTCCACACCTTACTAACCAATACGTCAGATGTGCTACGGGCTCTGCAGGGTAGCCTTCATCGATGTGCCTGACCAAATTGGTGGCCTCCGTCCTCCTCCCAGACCTAAAGAGGCAATCAACCAGTGTATTGTATGTGATTGTATCCGGGACAATCTTCCCAGCATTGGCATCAGTGAATAAAAACCCAAGCTCATCCTCCTTTCCGGCAACATAGAACTCATGGATCAGGATGTTGCAGGTCACGGTGTCCACCATAAACCCCTTGCAGCTGAAAACAGACTTGGCGAGCTGGAACAAGCCGGCTCGACACAGGCACGAGATCAAAATGTTGCATGAATATGAGTCGGGTGTTATCGACTTCTTGAGCAGATCCGTGAATAGCTTGAGGACACGCAGCCACTCCACCTTCTGGCAGAAATGGTCCATGGCCGTGTTGTACGTCACGACATCGACCTCGAAGCCCAGCTCTTCGCATCGGTCCAGCACCTCCTTGCCCACCCACATGTCCAGCTGCTGCGCAGCATGATCCAACAGTATGTTCAGACCGACTACAGTCAGCTGCAGCCCTTTGGCCACCATGATCTCCAGCTGCCGGAATGCGTCCTCGACGTATCCGGCCCGGCAGAGCCCGGCAATGTAGGTGCTGTACGTTACCGTGTCCGGCACCCACAAGTTGCGGCCACTCTCCTCGATGACCCTCTCCACGGCATCGAAATCCCCGACCTTACACAGCCCGTGGATGTAGATGTTGTAGATGACGACGTCGGGGTGGCACCCGGAGAGGCGCATCGAGTCCATGAGCGCGTCGGCGGCCCGGATGTCGCCCTCGGCACAGTGGGCCTGGAGGACGGGCGCGTAGACGTACGTGGTGAGCGGGTACCCGAGAGCTCGCATTTCGTCGAGCACCTGGAGCGCGTCGGGGAGCCGGCCCGCGCGGCAGAAGGAGAAGACGAGGTCGGCGTAGTCGACGGGGGTGGGCGGGAGGCCGAGCTGGGACATCCAGAGCAGCACGGAGCGGGCGGCGGAGGGGAGGCCCAGGTGGGAGGCGTAGATGTGGAGGAGGAGGGAGAAGGCATCGCGGTCCGGGGACACGCCGTGGGCGAGCATGTCGTCGAAGAGCGCGGCCGCGTCGGCGGGGCGGCCGGCCTTGGAGAGCGCGGACATGGCAGAGGCGTAGGAGGCGGCGGTGGGCGCGCAGGCGGCGTGCGAGGGGGATTGGCGCATGAGGCGCAGCACGCGCAGCGCCGCGTCGCCGTCCCCGTCCTGCGCCAGGGCCGCCAGGAGGCGGTTGTAGTCGTCGAGGGTGCGCGCGGAAGAGGAGGAGCACGCGGTGGCGGTGGGGGTGTAGGAGCGGGGGAGGAGGCGGCCGAGCGAGCGCACGGCCGCGCGCGCCGCCGCCGCGGCCGCCGGCCACGCGCCCGCGGCCATGTAGTCGGATCGGTGGATGCAGGGCGGTGGTGAAGCGCGGAAGCGACGGGGTATTCGGAGGACAGCGGTTTGTTATCGTGCGAGGTTGCAGGGTGCAGCAATGGCGGCGATGCGGCGGGGCAGACGGCATAGAGATGGTGAGATCTGACGGAGATGGAGAAGCGTCGTCAGACCTCCAGGTAGTGCCTCGACTTAAATTAAATCCTTTCAAAAGATTAAAATTCTCTTTTTTGCTTATTTTGTGACCAGCTATTTTCCACACACGATTTAGAAATTATCAGTTCAGCAGTTCATCAATCACAAATAAACCCTTAATTCTCGATTTTTTTACATTATTATTTTGCATTTGACATGTTCTTTAACCTTATAATAATCGCAGAAAAACATGTATTTTGACCAGCCAAATCAGTGAAAAACAGGAGTTCAGACTAACATATACGTGTTCCATATCTTGTGCAATGGCGGAGGATGGAAATGGCACATTTCTGAACTTTACGGAGTTGAGACTAGCATCATACATGGATCAAATATGGAACAAGTATATGGAGCCTGAACAAAGATAGAGAAAAGGGAAAAACAGTATGATCGTACGAACAAGGGAAGCATGAAGCTTGCAGTGAAACACAGAAAATTGTAGGGAGCTGCATTTGTATTCAGAACAATGAACAATGGCTACCCCAATTCAGTTACATGTGGATGACTGGATGTGGTGTACTCGCACAGTCGCGCTACAAGAAACTGTGGTAACTTAACAGTCAAGTGGGAAAGAAATAAAAGGCATGCGGTATCAGCAGAAGTTAGCATCTGTACTACTCAGTTTGTACTGAACTGAGTAAAAGCCAAGTGGGAGTAACGTAGCATTATGTCAGATCCTGATGCGAAGCCCACGGAGATCACCATGGAGCTCATTGAACTGTCGCGTGGCTCGAATCGATTCAACGGTTCGAACTGATTCAAACCTAACCTATTAGCAACCTACGTATTTCGAATATGTTGGAACTTCGTCCTCTGGCCTATCGTTTGATGCACTAGCTATCCCTTTTGGAAGAAGTCATGACAGGTCCCGGACAACAGCCTCGCAGATCTTCCATGAACTGTCCTTCTGCCTCCTCAGTATGTACTGAACTTCATACGTACTGCAATTATGAACATACAAACCATCAGTGCCATGCTATTCAATAGCAGAACAAAAAAAAGTGACCGGCAGAAATACCTGTAATAACTAGGTTTCTTGGGCTGGGACTCATCAACAAGCTCAGCAGCCTCCTCGAGCACCGCATCGATTTCTGCCACTTCACCATCGCCAACCTCATCCAACAGTATCTCAGCTCGGGCAACAGAGAGATTCAACAGAACAAATCTCCAGTAACACGACTGATCCTTTGCTGATAAAGCTAAATCTTGCCACTGCTCAACACAAGAAAGGGTATTTAGTTATGCACAACATACACAATGATGCATGAGCTCCATATGCCACTACACGTGCTTAACAAAAGGAACTTACCTTTGACAGCATCGAGCCATCAAGAATCCAGGGAGCATATCGATTTGGTAGTCAGGGCCAAGGGCTTCGGATTTGATATCTTGCCACTGCTTGACCAGTTCTTCTGCTTCTTGAAGAGACATACTTTCCTTGGAAGCTATAGCGGCCACGTCACCAGAACCAGGAGATGGGTCACTTTCTTCACTTCTCGAATGGAGCCTACTGTTCAACCAAAGCATTTTCGACAGCTTCTCAAAATGTTTCCTAACGCTGCTACTGATAAAAGAACCTTCAAATGTAGATGCTTCATTCAGAGAAGATGTGGCCGCAGATTCTCTAGTTGAGGGGGCAGGTTTTGTGTGCCCGGACTGAAATCTGAGCAGTTTTAGTGTACCGAACAGGGCAAACCCCAGGAGTGCAGTATATGCGACTTTTCCTATAATATCCCCAGTCAGGCCCCACGATTCCAAGGTTCTTCCAGCATGGGATCCAGGATTGCGCTTCAGAGGAACAGATGTGGTACTTAAACCATTTGCTGGCTTTTCCATCGATGAATGACCTCCCAGAGTGGTTGGTGCAAGTTGCTTTACAGCTTCGCCGAGATGGCTGGTAGAATTTAATCTTGGATTCTGCTGCACTGAAGTTCTGTTGCTTGGGGAGGCATTAGAAGACGTCTGAGAGCTCAGAAAGACCACTCTTGTAGCTCCCAGTTTTTGCTTGGAAGAGCTAATGATGCGCTTAGGAGCCCCAAAGAAGTTGGCCTGTCATAAGATGATAACAATATTCAAATTAAATTAATCCACATAAAACTTTATGAGGGGTTTTATTACTACAAATAGCATGGCACAAACCAAAGATGAAGGACAATCTCTTGTATCTGCAAACCGAGAAAGTGCCACATCGTTCAGCCACAGTTCCTAGCAAAAGACAAGTTTGTCTGGCATGAGAAAGTTTCAACAGAAACAGGCACAGTATAACTTCAGACAAATATACCATCTACTAATCTAGCATAATATAACTCATTTGCACCGAAACAAGCATCGAAATTGTAGCATACCAGTGATTGGTTGACAGTAACCTTGTCACTGCTATCTTTCTTTTTAGCTAGCCCATAATTCCTTGAATTGGAATTTCCATTACTTTGAAGCTGCTGAAGCTTTTCAAAAACTGTGGTCCCAGATTCCTGAGAGCTAACCTTTAGTACTAGTAATGTGCTTTAATAAATTTAATGAAATTGAGATTTGCTTGTCACCTCTCCAAGAAGATACGAGCAAAAAGATTCCTCAAATTTCAGGTCTGTGTTCTCAGATGCAACTAAACATTCGCAGATGGTTTTAGCTTTACTGATCTGCACAGAGGTAATGTAAATTAAATAATGCAAACGCGGAAAACAGGATAGTTTGGTATGTATAGGCTACGAGTAGGAGAAGAATGAAAAAAGGTACCAACTCAGTCTGCCGGGTCGCAAATCCAAATGCCAAGTGTGCAAGCATCGCCCTGTAGAAGCAGTTGAATCAACTACCACCCGCTGGCTCTGAGACTCCAATGATTTTTTGTTTTTACGAGTTGTAGCCAAAGAGTCCCAAGACAGTAGATCCACAATTTCGGTGGCTAACAACTTGTCCATTGCTTGGCTCAAGAAATAAGGCCAATCATGAACTCTACAAGATGATTCAACATCGAGGCCCTGTCCAAGCAATTCACAGAGAGCTGCAATAGCACCTCGCCTGCGTTCAGAATTTTCAGGTGTTCGAGGCAGGCTCAAAAGCTCTAGAGTGCAAGCAGGTGCAAGCTCTTCAAGTGATTCTTCAATCTAGATCAACCAACAAGAGAAGTTATGACATGATTTCATATGTGGACAAGTCTGTAAGGTGAAAGCAATAACATGTTACCTGCTCAAGAAGGGGCATCTTCTCTAAAGATGGTCTTTTCCTCAAAAGATATTGGGCACGTGCTAGAGCCTCAAAACCAAGAGATACTTTACTTTTTTCAAAGCTAGCTTTTGCAATAGAGCACTACAGGAAAATGCAGGAATTATTCCAAATTACTCAAGACATAATAAGAATTCTACCAAACTGTTATACTATTTAATCTTGTGCAGTACTTACTTCAGCTAGTGCCATTGCAAGAAGTACATCGTGAGCATAGGGCTTAGAATCAGGGCGCCTTAGAGCTGCCTGACCAATGTCCAAAACCAGCTTCTCTTCCCCAACCTGCAAACAATACTTGTCATTTGGTATCTTACACTGACAATAAACATACCCACAAAAAGAGACAATACATGATGACACAACAGGCACATTCAACTGTGATCAATAGAGGCTACTTTTTTAAAGGGTTTTCATTACTCAAAGTATCAAGAATACAGGCTACTATGATTCTTCCATGCTTGAGCCCTTAAATCTCACAATCATCAAACTCGTCATCGATTACATTTCAGTACTTCAAACCTACCATCTGAATGGTTGGCATAATTCAGTATCTGCATGTTCCTCACAGTAACACTACAGATATTGACCATGAAGTTGTCACAATTTTGTTCTATTAGTCTTCAAGAAAGCACAAACAAATCTTAAGCACTCTGCAACTTTTCAAACCGCATTGATAAGCAAAGCAAGAAACACAGTGAATGTCCAACTAAACATTTACTGTTCTGGTAAATTTCAGAGAACAAAATATGCCAATGATAATGACTATCCCATGCAATATAGATGTGAAAAGCCTAAACCAAGTTTAAAACAACCAAACTTACGACACTGCAGTGTTTATGTTACACATTACCTCCTGCAAGACACACAAGGCAGCAGGCAGCCAACTCCAAGGTATGTGAAGAGAGGATCTGGGCGGAACCTTGGCCCGCTTGCTCCCCGCATACTCTTGTTCAAAGAGAAGCTTGTCTCTCACATCCACCAGCAGGGCCTGACAGAAAAGCAGCAAGTGAACATTAAACACCATGACTCCACCAAACCAAGCAAAACTATATATAGAAATAATTCCTGAATCCACTGAGCAACCTGTCTGCAAGTAGACACCTCCTCGGTGTACCCATCTTCGATTTCCGATTTCTTCAGCTCGATTGCTGACTTGACGATCTCGTCCTTCTCGGCCTTCTCTGTAACACCTAGGATCTGCATGGTCACATGGACAGATGTGTCATACAAGTCACATGCTCCAGCCACTTTTGACCTGGAAAAACACGAAATCTCGGAGCCCCTCCTAGACAAGACAAATACACTCCGGAAACGAGGGAGGAGCGTGGAGTATTTGTTTCAAACGGCGTCCTCATGCAGTGGATTCGAATTACGATGGTAAATCCACTGACTAATCGCTAACCGCACCAGCTGAACAGGACCTGAACGAGCTACTGGTTCAAATTTTCTACACGGCTCTTTGATGCAATTGCTTTGAATTACGATGATAAAATCCACATTTAATCCGTGAACGCATCAACTGGACGTGGCAGGAACAAGCTAAACCAGATCGACAGATGTGTCCACATGCTCCAGTCACTTTTGAGCAATTGGCCTGCAATAAAGGTACTAAATCTCGGAACCTCTCCACGGCATTTTGCTCCAAAAACGAGGGAAGCTGCAAAATTTCAAACGGCGCCCTGATACAGTCATACAGTTCCTCTGAATTTTCAACGACGATGAAATCCACAGTTAACCGCATCAACTGAACAGGAGCTGGACGAGCTACTGATGCAGATTTGCAGTGGCGGCCGCCCTGACGCAACGGGTTTGAATTACGGTGGTAGTATCCACAGCTCATCCGTAACCTCATCAACTGACTGGAACGAGGGAAACCAGATCGAGCGACGAAGGCGGCGCGGCAGCAACGGAAGCGGAGCCGCCCGCATTTCGGGGAATTCGAACTCGCGAGCAGAGGGACTCACCTGGTAGCACGTGACGGGGATCTCGACCGCGGGGGCCTCCTGCCTGGCGCAGCCCTCGGCCGCGACCGGCGCCGCGGCGGCCGCCTCCGCCACCCTCGCGCGCACCGCCGCGCCTCGCCGCGCGGCCGCGGTTCCCGCGGAGGCATTGGCGGTCCCGAGGAGGACCGCGCGCCGGGCCGAGGAGGGCAGGGAGGGGGAAACAACCGCGGGGTTGAGGAGCGCCGCGGCCACCGTGGGCATCGCCATGGCTGGGGAGAGTCTGGTGGGTGGAGGGGCAAACCTAGCCGGCCCGCCTCTCCGGAGCGCGCGCCTCCATGTGCGGTGCGGTGGGTTTTGGGGAATAAAGGGGAGAAAGCGTCAGCGAGCGTCGTCAAGGGGAAGCCGGAGACCAACCGGACCTGGAGACGAGATGGATCGGGTTTTTAGTTACTCCGTGGACCTGGCTCATGAGCTGTTCCGTACTGGAGTACGGGTGGACCGCTCCAGGCGCTGACATGTGGCCCACGGCTTTTATTGCCTTTGTTGTGCTCCACTCTTTGCTTTGTGTTCTACTACGTACTACTCATCAAAATTGATTTTAATTCGGAGGTTAAGTTGTGAACGAGACAGTTTTCTCGACATTGTTGTAGTTTTATTTGATGTATAATCTTGAAATGATTTGTGGAACTGTTGTTGGCACGATTACTGGACCTCACGACGGACTTCACTCGGTCGGTTTTCGCAGCTCTCTAGTCGAGCATCATGGTACTCTCATGGCGTCCATGCCATGCACCCCTCCTCTATGCACGCTCTTTAATGGCACGAGGTTCCCACGACTCCACCTATGTGTCAATGTGTGCACCTCTGACTCTGAGCTGTGCATAGGACTACTTTCGTCTATGATTATGTCCATCGATCTTACGTTTTTTTTCCACAGTGCAATGTTGCATGTTACTTCTCTTATGCTCCTCGATTCTTCTCTCTTGTACTTCGATCCAGTCGGGTCCCAATGATACACTAATCACCCCCAATACATCATTATTCTGGAGCAAAAGGTAAATCCTATCCACCATGGCGCAAAAAAAAAGAGTCAAGAATCGGTAAGCCGTCACTAAATCGCTGTCAGGGATGATAATTAGACATAATTAAGTGGTGAGCGCCGGTTTAGACCAATATAAACTTGAGGGACCAAAATTAGACTTTTGTAACACTTGAGAGACCAAAACACACTTAAACCTAAAACAAATGACCAAAACTGCACTTAAAAGCTAATTAAGTGTTTGAGGGCTGGTTTGGACCAAGATAGACTCGAGGGACCAAATTTAGACTTTGCCGCGCTTGAGGGACCAAAATTGCACTTAACCTTAAAACAAATGACCAACCTTGCGCTTGTGATACAACCGCAATCCAAACAAACACATGGATTGAATGACAAGTCACTGAGTTTTACATCTTCGATTGTCGCAAATACTAGAGATTGTAATTTTTAAGAGTATCAAATATGAAAACCCACTAAAAGCATGAAAAATGGTGGTCCCTCGGTACTAATGTATAACACGTACGTTTTGGCCGGCTATGCCAAAACGTTTTATATTACATGGCAGAGTAATTAACTTCTAGTATGTTGAATTGGACTGTGATTGTATCGATGTCAAAGGGATGAACACACTTGGGCAGGAAAAACTGGCAAGAGTCATCTAAACTAGGCAGCCCATTCAAGAGATCAGTGCACGCTACTTTAAACTTGGTTTCCTGGCAATGGCATGTATCACCACTGCCGTAGTCGATGCGAGAGTATTTAAGCCTGACCTTGAATCCCACAATCCTTGGCGGTGACGACTCATCGATGGGTGCCCGAGGATGTGCGCAGAATACGGAGATTTCTCTTCCAAACGGGTTCCGCGCCACGTTTAGCAGGAACATGCGCTGAACGTTGGCAAGGACATGGGCAACATTGAAGCCATCGCGGAGGTGCAACTCGACGGTCTTCCAGGACTGAAGATCGGTCGTGCAAGGCCACTTGTGCACAGCGACAAAGTGGTGCACGAGCGCCGACGTGCTGCCAGCGAAGCCGCAGGCTTCCAACGGACAGTGGCACGGCACATGTTGGCACGACCGCAGATGGACATCCTTGTCGTAGTAGACCGGCTTGGCGACGCAGCCGTAGGCGGCATTGGAGCAAGGCACCCGGATAGACTCCAACAGTTTCTCCATGTCGTGGTTCCGGTGGTAGCCACCGGAAGTCGAAATGCGACACACGTGGCACCTAGCCGCCGCCATCTTGTTTCGACACGTCGAGCATATCACGTGGCCCACCTTACACTGCAAGCGGACATAAGATTGTGAGATACTTTAGTATGTCTAGATACAATGCAAATTTAGAAAAGATTGACACATCCTTTTGTGAACGGAGGGAGTAACAATTTTCGCATGGTTAACATAATTTTGAATACGCTCGTGTGACTAGTTACCTGGAAGATAGGCGGCTTGAGTGGAAGGTAGCAGATGCTACAGTTGAGGGCGTCCACGTTGTCGACCGTCACGTCGGTGAGTGCTACACGGGTAGACGCCGGTGGCATTCTAGCGACTTTACTGGCTAAGAACCAAAACATGGTCAAGATCAAGCACACACGCGCGACAGGCAGACACGCACACACTTGTGGAAAAGCTCAACAAACCCCAGCTTGCTACTCTGCTCAACTTAATCTCTTACACTGCATCAGCTAGCTAGCCGTATGCCTGAATTTCAAGCAGATTATATAGTCATGGAATACCACAAGTTACAAGTATGAACTCACCATAATATGTCTCACCATAGTCCATAGCACAATATGTCCCACCATAAATTTAGTGATATGTGGTTAAGTAGTACTTTTTTATTTTCATCTATCGTCTAATGCATTGTATTCACCAGGGAATACTCGTACGAAAATGCTATAAATCTATCTCTGTATCACTGTCAAGGCTCATATGGTTAATTTTAGTTTCTTGTTCCATTATTTTTGCATTGCGTCAAATAATGTCTTTACTTGTATTTAATAATTTAGATCTTCTTGCTTAAGATTTTCTTCCATGTATACCTATGTAGCTATGTAAGACGAAACACGTCAAGGTATGAGAAAGTTCCTTTGAAATTGCCTACTATTTTGATCTGTTAGATCCTTACTTGTTTCCGATAAAAATCTTACAAACAGTAGCATGAATTATATCTCGATTCAAAGCTGAATCAAAAACAAATTAGAAGTAGTGTTAACAGTAGAAGACATACAGAACTGTTGTCAGATATGTACAAAAATCCCTAGTATTTTGAACAACATATTCTTATTACTTTCACTTTACTGTTTATGTTTGTCCTCTTATGGTTTGCTCGCTCAACGTCTTGGAAAGCTGAAACGACATCTAAACATACATGGAGTTGGCAGCGATATTACCTGAAGTCCTGAAGTTGACAGTATCGATGCTATGCCTCTTTCGATTGGTTGGGTGTTTTGAGTTTTGACGTCGGGGGCGCATATTGCTGGAGAGCGATGGAGAGTTGGGTCAGTCAGGCGTTCAAGCGGCGTGGGCTTGCATCGCCGTCGTGCCGTCGCTCCCCGCCGGGCTAGTGCTAGATGCGTTACTTGTCGGCGGGCGTGTGGACCTGTGGTTGGATGCGGCTTTCGAGGGCTCATGCGCCGGGTATGAGTGTCAAGATAATGATGACCCGCGCGTGTATAGCTAGGACACTAACCATTTGTGAATCGCTGTCAGGGACGATATTTAGACCTAATTAAGTGTTTAAGGGTTGATTTAGACCAGAATAGAGCTCAGGGACCGAGTTAGATTATAATCCAGAGAAGTTTCCTTTAGCCAATGTTTTTGGTGATTAACATTCTTTTACTTTGGAACCTGCAACGCATGGGATTTTTTTATTGCCGTTCTGGCATCGTGAGTAGCCTTGGTTTTCGTTTGCGCAGTGTTTAGTAGTAGTATGTTTTTTCTAGGTTTTCGAGTCTCCCCTGTTGGCGTCATGGTGGGACGAATGATGATGGTACTAGTATGAATAATGATCTCCCAACCCGTGCTCCTGCACGTCGGAGGTGTTACTGACGCCCGCAAGTCCAAGTTGTTGGAGCAACATGGATCCGAAGTTGCGTCTTGGCGTGGCGACGGGGATGGGTTGCTCTTGAAGTGCGGCGGTGTTGACTACCGCGGATCTGCGGAAGATAGTGGAGGATCTGGCCACCTGAAAGGCGGGGTGACGTTGGCACTGGATCCGTCGTTTAAGAGGCTCGGAGAGCTCCTCTGGGCGATTTTTTTTATCGGGTTAGATCCAGACTTACGGGGCTAGTGCCTATTGCGGCTCGTTAATTAACGCCTCATGGCTAGGGGTTTCTTCAACGTTATGATGTGGACCAACTGTTGGTGCTCTTTTTCTCTGGGGACGGCGAAAGATTTGGGTGCTTGATAGTTACGGTGAGAGCGGTATGAAGCAGTGCAACCGCTTGTATCCTCCCAATCTTATGTTACTTGTGTGCGTATCAAATCTGTATTATGAATAAAATACAAGTAATGTATGCCTAAAGGTAGTATTGCCAAGTTATTTGAGAAAAAAGTATTACCCACGAGTTTTCATGGAGAGAAGGAGCGTGTAGCCGTGTAGGTCGAGGAGGAGGGGTAAGATTTTTTTTTCTTTTTTCGTGAGACACCAAAAGAAAAAGAAAATGACGTTAAGACGCTCGCCTCACCTAGTTATACGTTTTGGGCCACACGAAAATGCGAAATGGATAGACCTGGCCGAAGCCCCCACCAGCCGTGGGCTCAATTCCGCATCTCACAAAATCTCGCCGCCGGCGTTCTCTTCGATTAAATCGGTGGCCAAGTGGCACCTTCTTCCAGAAGATTCCCCCCTCATCGCCATCGTGCTGCTCTCCTCCCATGGCATCCGCGCCAAGCACCACGGCGTCCACCCTCGCGTCCCCTCCTCTTCCTCTCCGCTCGCCCTTCTCCCCCTGCCAGTTCCCTCGCCTCCCGCTCCCTCGGTCGGCCCTTCTCTGCCGCGCGCCCGCGCCGGGGGCCCGGCTCGCCCTCGCTCGCGCGCGCGTCCGGTGCCGCGCGGCGGTGAAGCTCGTCGAGGACGGGGAGTTCGAGGCGGAGGTGATGCAGTCGGAGCTGCCCGTGCTCGTGGACTTCGTCGCGGAGTGGTGCGGGCCCTGCCGCCTCGTCGCACCCGTCGTCGAATGGGCCTCCGAGGTATACACGGCCGCTTCTTCCCAAATGTCCTGGCGCTTGCCTTGTCATGTTCGAATAGTAGCCACCAATTGCGTAGCACCAGACCACGAAGCTATCAGAAGTCCACTCTTGCTGCGTTGCCTGGCGTAGGAGGTAGCAACTGTTGGGGAATTAGGCAGGCAGCTGGGATAATGTCAATGTTGGCCGCAAGTCCTTGGCAAGGCCTGTGAACTCCGTGTTAGTAAAAGAAAAGGAAATTCAACAGTTACCAGCAACCTGACCTATCTCTGCATTTGTTGTTTGAGCTGTACTAGTACATCTTACAACAGTGAAGGTTCAAGTGAGTTTAACAGAGTAGGAACAACTGGGCAAAATGCTTGCTGAAAAGCCATGACAAGTACGTATATGATAGGTCAGCCAGCGAAGGACCAGCAGTAATACGTTGATTGCATAAAATTAAACGTGGCCTTGAGGATTGTAGATTCATGCCGTGAGCCTGTGACACCTTTCTAAATTAGTATGGAAGATAAATGAACAATGGATATTTCTAGCTGTCATGGCAAACTCTCTGATCATTTGAGGAATGTGTACATACGTACTCTGTCTCTGTATGAAAAAACAAAGACTTAATGCACATAAATCATTGTCTTCTAATTTTTCCCGAGCAAAAGTAAATTAGGGAAATGTTCTGTATGGTTTAGCATGCACTGAATTCTTAAAAAAAATTGGAAGGAAGTCGGTCATTTGTATTAGATTAGAATCACCAGCTCTGATATTCGACTTATTTTTTCCTTCTATGAAACAGGAATACGAGGGGAGATTAAAGATTGTCAAGATTGATCATGATGCGAATCCTCAAATTATTGAAAAGTACAAGGTTTACGGTCTCCCGGCGTTGATTCTCTTCAAGAATGGGCAGGAGGTGCCAGGGAGCCGAAGAGAAGGCGCGATAAACAAAGCCAAGTTCAAGGATTACATTGAACCTCTCCTTGAGACGTCAAATGTCGCTTAACATCATCGCCCAGAGTTTGTAGGACAGAATCTCATATGGTTCAGAGTATGCCAAATGGCATTGGCTTGAGCTGCACATCTTGTGTATTGAAAAGTTTTTCCCCTCCCGAGCTCCAGTCTGTAATTACTTACGCGACCAGGACCATTTATGGTTTTTCATTGTTGATGGAAAAAAATATTACTCAGCATGTATGAAAGGCTATCATGAGGATGTACACTTGTTCAATTGTATGATTTATGAAGCAATGCCAATTAGTAAGTGTTTTTTCCTGTACAGAATGGATGGTTTGTTTGTCATTAGACAAACATTACAATTGAACCAGCTGTGGTTTTAATGATGAACTAAATGTTCTGTTGCTGGTCAGTAATAATTTTAGTTCCTAACTGTTGAGTCATGCTGTAGTTCATCCAGGCAAACTGACATCCACTTTCATCTACCCTAAATGCCATCCACTTCCATCCAGGCCATGAGTGGATCCAATCAGATAACTGAAGTCTCTCTTTGTCATGGTCCTATTGGACTTGAAGACGAAGCCCTCTAACCTATTACCTTTGTAGGCTGAAGCTTTTCAGGCCAAAAAAGCCAGTGCTTCCATGGGGAAAATATGGATTTCCCATCAGGGTCACGCTGTACAAGTTTGGTTACTCTCAGGCCTAGACTGCAACCAGTTGCGCCTACCTGCAGGAGTCCCGGACAGCAACATTTGTTGAATAAATATTTGTACATTAGTTTATTTATACACATAAACACACACATAAATAGAACCCGACGTCGCCGCTCCATAGACCAACGTCGCCATCGCCAGGCTTTTTCATGGGCATGTTCGCTCAGAGTGAGGTCGACCATTATCGTCGGAGTGTTTGCGATTCTGGGCCGCATCCGACCAGGTCCTCAGCATTCAGCAACCACCTCCAGCGAGAAGTCATGAAGCTGCCTGGGTCTACTTGGTTGCAGTCCATGCCTGAGAATAACCAAGCTTGTACAGCGTGAACCGTGATGGAAAATGACATTTTCCCTATGGAAGCACTCGGCTAGTTTTCAGACCTGAAAGGCTTTAGAATACAAATTAAAGGGACTGAATGCCATTTTGGCTGGGAGCCTTGAATGAAGTGGATGCCACTTGGGCTGGATGGAAGTCGATGGAATTTTTATTTTTTTATTTTTTATGGTCACCGGGGGGGACAAAGTCCCCACCTGAATTTTTTTTATATCAAAGTTGTCTATGAGGTTTTGCAACCTCTACAAGATGGGTTCAAATGAACCAGAGTACACGGGGAGGAACCGGAGAGGAGATAAAACAAAAACAACGCACACCAACACACACAGGGGGGCGGGGGTGGGAAACAGGCGCACTTGAGAAGCACTAACAGGCGTGCTCGCATGACGACCACCACCAGGAAGACGGGTAGGACAGTGCTTTGAGGAGTGCGTCCGATGCCGTCGAAGGGCATCACGGTCCCGAGACATTGCAGATAGCAGCACCACCACTTGCTTGCATGGCGACTACCCCACAAGTTGGCGGACCAGGAGCGAACGGGGACCAACGAGTGAGACTGGCCTAGCACCGGCTCCACGAACCTTGACCCCGACCTCAGCCAAAGGGGCAGCCCCAAGCACTCTGGCCTAGCACCAGCGCCACGTGGGGAGGCGACCTCGCCGCCGAAGGGGGCCGATCAACCGAGACCGCACCAACAACACGAAGCTCGCGACAATGCCGCTACCATCCCTAACGGGTAATTGCCAAGCTTGCACAGCCAACAAGCATGCCAAGAGCACCAAATGGCAGCACTGCGAGGCCAAAAGCCTCGCCGCCGGATACACCCCCAAGAACAGCAAGCTCATCACGCCAAGCAGGCTCAAAGGCGAGGAGCAGGGGGTCCTTGCAACGCCTTCAAGAAGGGTAGCCACGCCCACGGGCGCGGTCGTCGCAGAGCTTTCACTTGGACCTTACCTGCACATCGGAGATGCGAGCAATGCAACAGCTCCCACACCACGCCTCCAACGAGGTTAGCAACGCCAGGAGACGCCGCCGTAGTCTGCTCACGCACAAAGCATGAGCCCGGGTTTCCCCAGGAGCTGGCACCAAAACGCGTCACCGTGCCAAACCTGGACAGGGAGGCGGACGAGCCGCAGTCGAGGGAGCAGCAGGGGTCGCGGCAGAGCAGAAAGGCGGGCCGGACCTGGGGCGGCACACCGCCGGCAGCAACGAAGCGCCGCCCAGCACCACGCTGGCCAGCGAAGCGGCCCACCCAGAGCATCTTCCACCCGGCCCGAGATGCGTGCACCAGGCCCAGAGCAGATCGAGCTGCCACTGGAGCCCGCCAGATCTGGGCAGCGCACGGCTGCGCCGGACCCGCCGTGCCACGCACGAATCTAGGGGCAGGGGAGAGCTGGGCGGGACACCCAGCACAGCTACCGGCGGTGAGGAGGAACGAGGGAGCGGGAGCACCGGAGATCAGGCCGGTGGGCGCCGCCAGGCGATCGGGAAGCTGGGGAGCAGTGCAGGCAAAGAGATTCCCCCACCACCTTTGGGGCAGGGGGCCCGCCGCCACCGCGGCGGCCGCCGGCGGCAGCGGCGGCGGGAGGAGGCGGTGGAGGAGGCCCCTGGCGGCGGCGGAGTGGGGACGCCCCGGTGCCGCCCCTGGAGCGGCACGGGAGCGAGATAAACTGAGAATTAACACTTCGTCGATGGAAATTTTACTGGATAGGTTTATGCATGATCCAACTGGTAAGGAGTACATTGTTATTTACCCGCAATAGAACATGAAGTTCATCATTACAACCACATCTTGTTCAGTTGTAATGTTTGTCTAATGTGACAAACTATCCATTATGTACAGGAAAACAAACACTTATTAATTGACACTGTTTCGTAAAACCAATAATTGAATAAGTGTACATTCCTCATGACAGCCTTTCATATGTGATACTTGTTTTCATGGACAATGAAAACCATACAGTAGTCCCGATCATGTGGATAATTACAGACGGTTGATTTTAGGCATATGATTATGTATTTGTCTTCTGTCTACTTATACATGGCCTTTTCTATGTATGTGTACTCCACCTTGTGTGTTTCTATACTCCCCCTTGTGTACACCGCCTTGTTTGTACATGTATTCCGACTTTCTGTTTACATGTAATTCGTCTTATGTATACAAGTACTTTGACTTTCTGTGTACATGTACTTCGCCTTGTGTGTAGATGTACCCCGTCTTGCTGTGTACTTGTACTACGCTACGCCTTTCTGCATTCTAATTAGCCGGACTGAGTTTGTGTCCAAGAGGTCAGTCCGTGTATCTTTCTGTACCGGGTGTCTACGAGAGATCGGGAGTGGCATGTTCCGTCGACGCGTCATGCATGCTCGTCTACATAGTAGAACAGTTTTCGATGTACCATTATTTATTTTTGTACAAAAAACTCAATAAAATAACTGACTTCACCAAAATTCTTTTAAGATTCCAATGCACATAGTAGAAGAGTTTTCAATGTACCGTTCTTTATTTTTGTTTTGAAAAAGGAGAAGAATGATAAATGTGTACTAACTAGAGTTGATTTTTTCAAAGTAACAATGTTGAAGGTGCAAATTTGGTCTTCCATTGTTCATTTATTTTTTGTGGTACTCCCTCCGTTCTTAAATGTAAACCTTTTTTAGTAGCATTTTTTAGCCTTCTAAAAAATGCTAAAAAGGTTTACATTTAGGAACGGAGGAAGTATTAATTTAGGAAGGCGTCATGGGCTCAAGTTATGATGACTCCGATGTGGGCGTGATCAATGTGCTCGTCGACATGTACGCCAAGTGCGGCTCAGTGAGCAGCACACACAAGGTGTACCTGTCGATGTGGCAGTGACCCGTCATATCCTGGGTGGCGATGATCATCGGGTTTGTGCAGAACGACCAAGCTCGGTTGGCCATGAACATGTTCGACGATATGCTTTTGGAAGGTGTGGCACCGAGCCAAGTCACATTCCTCTGTGTTCTCCACGCCTGCAGCCAAGGTGGGTTCGTTGATGAAGGCTGGATATACTTCAGCGCCATGGAAGACCAAGTTCGATGTCGAGCCCGATAAGGACCACTACGCCTGCATGGTCGATCTCATTGGAAAAAGCAAGCCATATCGAAGAGGCCGAAGATCGGATATCGCGGATGTCGTCCCACCTTGGAGTTCTGGTCTGGCAGGCGTTGCTCAGTGCTTGTCAGCTCCATTGCGATGAGGCCAAAGCGAGCTACAGAGCACGCGTTTGCGCTCGAGAAGGAAGACCCATCGACATACATGTCCTTGTGTGTAGAGAGGGGGGCCATTGCCCCCCACCTTCAACAATCTAACCATCATAGAAAATTTACTGTTGCATTTATTGTAGAAAATAATCTCAAGATTCGGAAGAAAAATATAATGGTCTATTTATTTTAAGTTTTTATTTCATTACTGTTTATTGTAGCATACAACCAATGGTAGTTGCATGTTATTTCTACTCGGCGTCCATATAATAGATTCTAATCTAGTTCGAGGTAGTATGAAACTTCTATTTCCTATTTCTCTTTGCCTGCATGTCGCCTAGTCGTTTAGCTAGGCGGCGATAAATTATAAGTAAATATAAGCGACGATGGAGAGATAAATCCCAGGGTCGTCGAAAATGTTCCAGTTGTTCAAAAAAAAAGTTCACGGGGTTAAAATTACTTTCAAGAGATACAAAAATTTTGCCGATTCAAGAAATTGTGCATGAGGTTTCCAAAAAAAATTCATGTGTTCCAAAAAGCATGTTCACGAGATCCCAAAAAATACATTCGCGGATTCGAACAAAAAATGTTTACGAGATTAAAAAAAATATTCGTGAGACTAAAAAAATCACGGATTCAAAAAGTGGTTAAGCTATTGCGAAATATGTCAGCGGATTGGAAAAGAAAGTGCGTTCCAAGATTCAAATAATGTAGACAGTTCGAAAAATGTTCACGGAGTTAAACAATAATTTCATAGGATTTATAAATATGTTTTCCATTCAAAAAGATGTTCACCGATTTTCAAAAAAATGTTCTCCAAATTTAAAAATATATTGATAAGTTGGAACATTTTTTTGAATGATTACACTGATTTAAAAATTAAGTAGAAGCCTCGAATTTTTTCGAAATCAAAAGGAGAGATTTTGCAAAAAAGGAAAGATGAAAAGTAAAATATCCACATGTTAATGGTTGCAAAAATGCGGCCCATTAACCTATCCCATGAGGCGGCAAGGGCATTCGCGCCGCTAAAGTAGGTGTATAGGAGGCGGAAATCCCTTTTGGATACTGGTGCCCAATTTTTTTTTTAAACTTTATTCTTTTGCCAAAAAATCACAAAAAAAACCACACAGGTAGTACTCTACATGTGTGCTTAACTCATAAATTTGCAAAAAAAAAAAATGAAATAATTTGACCGGTACAAAAAAAAAAATCTGGGCATGTTTGCACGTTTTTGAATTTGCTTTCTTGACTGCTGATATTTGTTATTTTCACACAGCCCGCAAATATTAACAAATTTTTTTTGCCAATTTTTCTTATGGTAACGAACATTCAAATCTATATGCTTGATTTTTTTGAGAATTTTATGTACAACAACAATTTTTTGAAAAAAAATGGGGACACCAGGAGCACTGGTGCCCGAGATCCAAAACTCCGCGTCCGGTAGGAGGCCCCATTATTCTAGGCGTATATTTTTTTTTTGAAACTGTGGGGCAAAAGATTTGCCCCATATATTAATTAAGCAGAAGGTGCCCGGTTTATTAGTGGAAAAAACCGGACGAAAACCATACAACAAACGCCAACAACAGCGAACACCACGGGGCAGAGCCCACACACAACACCCACTCCACCTGTCGCCCACACGACACAAGGAGGAACGCCCACGATGATGCAGAAACCACCTGGACCACCTTCCGGGGCCGCCACCCCGACATGCCACCGCCCACACCCGGGCCACGACGCCGCACGACCCGGCCACCCACAGCCCAAGCTGCACCAGGTAAACCGCTCGCAGACCACGGCCGTCGTACCAGAATCCGGGGCCGCCGCCCCGGCCTAAAAGGCAACCGCTGCTGCCGCTGCCCCAGCAGCCCCGACAGCCTCGCCGCCAGCACCCCCTTCCGGACCGCCGTCCCGACATAGCACCGCTCGCAACCGAGCCACGACGCCGCACGAACCAGCCACCCGCAGCCCAAGCTGCCCAGGGAGAACTGCTCGCAGACCACGGACCTCGTACCAGCCTCCGGGGCCGCCGCCCCGGCCTAAAAGACAGCCACAGATGCTGCCGCCACACCAGCCTCGACACCTCCTCCCGCAACCACATGTCCCTCCAGCCGGCCACCACTCCAAGAACGATGCCCCCAAGGGGGAGCATGACACAGAGCGCCATCATCGCCCGATCCCGGAAGATCTAGGGTTTCCCCCGGAGTGGTCCGGGTGGAGGCGAGCACCACGTCACGACGGCGTCTTCAAAAAGAGAAACGGCGCCCGAAGGCGTCGTCGCCGCCTGTCCGACGATAGCCGGAACAGAGCTTTCGCTCGACGTAGCCATGCCTTGCACCCGGCGCCGGCAAGCCTCACCTACCACCACCACCACCACCACCAAGCCCGACGACGAGGGGCGCGACGCAGGCCGCCGCAGCCACCCGCACCTCGCGGAGACTACCGGCAGCCACCCCGCACGGCAGGCCAGCAGGTCCGACACCAACCACCGGAACAGAACCGCCGGACGCAGCACAACCGCCGCACCTCCCCGAGCACCATGCCGGCAAGGCCAGGAGGAGCGCCGCCCGTGGACAGGAGCCACCACGGCTCATGGCCGCAGCTCTGCAAGCGGCACGACACCACGCGCCAAGCGTGCCGCACGGCCGCCGGCGGCCGGAGACAAGGACGAGCTCGTCCACCACCACCTCGCGCCTTCCCTGCGCAACCAGAGCCGAAGCTCGAGGCACACACGCCGACGCCGCGCCCGAGCACGCACGCCGCGCCTCCCCCTGGCCGCCGACCCGCCCCACCGACGGGCCCGCCAGAGCCCAGATGCGGCCCGGCCGAGCCCATCGCACCACAGCCGAGCCGCCGTCCTGCTGTCCCGCCACCCGCGAGGCGAAGACGACGCGGCCCACCAGTCCCGGAGCCGCCGCTCCGGCGCGCCCTCGCCGGCGGCCCGCCATCGCCGTCCCAGGCGGGCCCGACGTCCGCAGCGACGAGTACACCCCCCCCAGACCGCTTTTTGGCGGGCGGGGAGGCCGCCGCCACCGCGGCACGGCGGCCAGCGGCAGCAGCGGCGAGGGGGGCGGAGGAGGGGGGGGGGGGGGGGGCTAGCGGTGGGGCGGATGTGCGCCTCCGGTGCCGCCCTGGGAGCGGCACGGGAGGGTTCCTCGTGTAAATTTTGTTTTGGTAGTGATATCATTTTCTAGGCGTATATGGATGTCGATCCGTGGGCGACGAGCATGCATGACGCGTTGATGGAACACGGCACTCCCGATTTCGCGCAGTCACCCGGTACAGAAAGATACACGGACTGACCTCTTGGACACAAACTCAGTCCGGCTAATTAGCATGCAGAAAGGCGTAGCGTAGTACAGGTACACAGCAAGACGGAGCACATCTACACACAAGGCGAAGTACATGTACACAGAAAGTCGAAGTACTTGTATACATAAGACGAATTACATGTACACAGAAAGTCAAAACATGTACAAACAAGGCGGTGTACACAAGGCAGAGTATAGAAACACGCAAGGTGAAGTACACATACACAGAAAAGGCTGTGTATAAGTAAACAGAAGACGAGTACATAATTATATGCCTGAAATCAACCGTCTCTAATTATCTATACATGATCAGGACTACTGTATGGTTTTCATTGTCTATGAAACAAGTATCACATATGTTTAAATTGAAACGAGGCAAAAGCTTTGCCTTTATATTGATATAGAAGGAGCAAACATGACATGGCCAAGGCAAAAAAAAACCAACTAACACAAAGGGGCGAGTAAACCCCCGGGATCAAGATCACCCCACCCCGTCCACTCTCTCAGCGAGGAAAATCGTCATATCTTCATATCTTCAGGAGGCCGACTAGGCGGTCACCTCGGCCAGCCTCTTCGCGCCCGCAAGAATCCAGTTCTTGCCTTCGTCCTTAATGTGCTGGAACAGCATAGACGGCATGGTGAATTTGTTGGTGAAAATCCTAGCATTTCGCTCCTTCCAAATCTCCCAAGTGATGAGAATAATTGCCGTCTTGAGCCCTTTGCGGGAGACCGATGGCGTATCAGAGATGGCCTTCCAATAATCATACACGGTTGCCCTAGCAGCGCCCAAGTCGTGCACAAGGGCAGGACAATGCAGCCATGTCGCGGCGTCGCACCAAATACGTCTGGAGTAACGGCACTCGAACAGAATATGTCTAGCCGTCTCCGGTTGACATCTGCAAAGTTGACAGGTGGGCTGGTGGGGCCATCCACGAATCGCCAGGCGGTCAGACGTCCATAGCCTATTTTGCACGGCCAACCAGGCGAAGAAGCTGCATTTGGGAGGAGCCCAAGTCTTCCAGACCAAGCTGACGAAGGAGCAGGAGGTGGCGCCGATGAATTGCGCTTTGTAGGCCGAGCTAGTCGTATAAATCCCTTTTGGCGTGAGAGTCCAGACGATGGTATCCTCCGTGCCAGGGGTGAGGTTGACCTCCTGCAGAAGTCCCCAAAGGTGGACAAATTGGGCGATGTGGTCAGCATTGAAGTTGTCCACGTTCAGGTCAGTTATCCACTTGTCGTCGGAAAGAGCATCCTGTACGCATCTCTTCTTTCTTCTGGAGGCCTCGTAGAGCCCTGGGGCAACGGCCCTGGAGGGAGTCCGTCAAGCCAAGAGGAATCCCAGAAGGAGGACTTTTCCCCGTCCCCCAGTGTGACTTTGGTGGCCGCATTGAATAGATTCCTGTCCTGATCGTCATTTGGGGTTTCAGTACCCACCCAAGGCTTGTCATCAGAGACCCATTCATGCCATAGCCATCGCAGGCGCAGAGCCCTTGAGAACTTCTCAAGGTTGAGAATTCCCAGACCACCAAGCTTCTTAGGGCGACACACCTTATCCCAGCTGACCTTGCATTTTGCCCCGCTGACCATCTCACTATTATTCCATAGCATACCTCTCCTAAGCTTGTCAAAAGCCATGTGCGTGCGCTTGTCGGCCCTGATGGCCGTCAAAAGGAAGATCGGCAGAGAGGTAAGGACAGACTTAACCAGGGCCAAGCAACCCGCCCGGTTGATGAACTTTCCCTTCCAAGGTTGGAGACACGAGGCGGCCTTGTCAATATAGGGTTGCATGTCAGCACGGCGAAGCTTCCCAAGAGAGAGAGGCAGTCCCAAGTACTTGATCGGAAAAGGCGCCCGTGCCGCATGGAAGTCCGCAAGGATGACGTCGAGGTTTAGCTCAGAGCATCTTATTGGCGAGACAGAACTTTTGGCCACATTTGTGATCAGCCCCGTGACCGCACCAAAGTGATGCAGCGTAATGGCAAGGTTGGTGACGTCAGTTGCCGAAGGAACCAAAAAAATAGCCGCATCATCCGCGTATAGCGAAATGCGAAGCGAGGCCAGTCTGTCTGGAATCGGTTGAAGCAGCCCTTCTTCGGTTGCCAACTCGAGGGTTCTGTTGAGAGGATCAATGCCAATGTCAAAGAGAAGCGGGGATAGCGGGTCCCCTTGACGAAGCCCTCTTCCATGCAGAATATCTAGTCCCGGGATACCATTCAGTAGAACACGCGAGGAAGCCGTAGTGAAAAGTATGACCACCCAGGCTCTCCATCTGGGTGGGAAGCCCTTGCGTTGCATGATGTCGAGGAGGTAGTCCCATCTCATAGAGTCGAAAGCCTTAGCGATGTCCAGCTTCATGAGCAAGGTGGGCGTGTGATTTTGATGAAGGCGTCTAGCCGTGTTGCGCACATACATAAAGTTGTCGTGGATGCTCCTCGTCTTGATGAAAGCACTTTGGCAGTGAGAGACGATGTCATTCATCTTGGGGGCAAGCCAGGTAGCCATGGCTTTAGCGATGATCTTGGGAATGATGTGGATCAGACTAATCGGACGAAAGTCCGAGATTGTCTCGGTCCCCTCCTTCTTGGGCAGAAGCGCCACGTTTGCTGAGTTGATCACATGGAAATTGTTGACTGATAGCTCAGAGAAAGCATCGATGACGCGCATGAGGTCAGAGCTGATGATGTCCAGCAAGAGGTGAAGAAGGCCGTGGTGTATCCATCTGGTCCAGGGGCTTTATCGGCCGACATGCTCTCAATGGCTGTTTTAACCTCATCGATAGAAAACGGGAGAGCCAGATCTTCGAGGTCGTGCGCAGCTGGATTAATTGCAGCCCAGTTTAGGTCCATTTGCCGGGTAGGCGGTTGCCCAAGAGCCTGGGAGAAGTGGTCAAAAATCAGCTTGGCCTTGTCCTCATGAGAAGTAACCCAACCACCATTGTGCTTGAGTTTCTGAATGTGGTTCTTCCGACGGCGCGAATTCACCCGCATATGAAAGTACTTAGTGTTGGCGTCGCCCTCCCTCAGGTTTGTGATTCTTGAAGCTTGCCTTTTTCGAGAGCGTTCCAAAACGGCGAGTCCCATAACCCTTCGTTTGAGAGCTGCCCGCAGAGTCTTCTCCGCAGTTGAGAGAGCGTGGAAATCCTGAGCGATGTCCAGCTGAAGAATGACATCCAGAGCCATTATGAGTTGCAGTTTGTGGTCGGAGAAAAGACTCTTGCTCCAAGCGCGCAGTTTCCTCGCAGTGTGTTTCAGCTTGTGGTTCAAAACATGGACAGGCTGAGTGTGAGTGGTTGGTTCCTCCCAAGCAGTTTTCACAACCTCCTGAAAGCCCGGCATCTTAGTCCAGAAATTCTCAAAGCGGAAAGTAGGTGGTCATCGCGGGCCACTCTGACTGGAGAGCATTAGAGGGCAGTGATCGGAGAGGGATGAAGATAGGGCATTGAGCACGTGATTTCCGAAGGCCAAGTCCCAACCAGCATTGCAGAAGGCGCGGTCAAGTCTGACCAAGGTGGGGGCGTCTCGCTCGTTGCTCCAAGTAAATTTCCTGTTCTGCAGCTTGATCTCTTTGAGCTGACAAGTGTTTAGAGCCTGGCGGAATTGACCCATCAGCCTCAAATCCAGGTTTGAGTTATTCTTGTCAGCCGCTTGGTAGATGAGGTTGAAATCCCCAATAATCAACCACTTCTCGTTATTTGCAGGAGCAGATGCAATAGCTTCATCAAGGAAAGCTCTTTTGTCGACGTCAGTTGAAGGGCCATAAACTGTGGTGAGCTTGAAGGTTGTGCCGCAAGCCAAGATGCATACATCGGCCGAAATCATGTGGGTGCCGATGATAATATTTGTCATGGAGACGTGGTCGTCGTTCCACAGGAGAAGGATCCCCCCTCTGGTTCCCGTGGCGGGCCTGTGGGCGAAGGATCGAAGGCGATAACCCCCAATATAAGACGCCGTGTTCTGGTCGATGAAGTCAAGCTTTGTCTCTTGCAGGCAGGCGATATGGCATGGCGTGTTAGCGAAGGTAGTGTGCACAGTATCCTTTCTCGCTTGGTCGTTAAGACCCCGGACGTTCCAGTTGGCGATGTCGAGGTTTGGGTCAGTCATGGTTGGGGTGAGAGGCGTGACGAACAATTCGTAGAGGTTGAAGTGACGGTGAAGCCGTCGAAGTTGCAGAACATCATCGAGAGGTGACAAGCCCACCTCAAAATCAGCTTAAAGAAGTAAACGTTTGCGGTTGACGCGATGATGAATAAGGCGTGACACTAAGCATGAGCCTCCTCCTCTATCATGGGGATGAACTCCACGCCCCCCGGGCCTGCCATGTTGGTGAGAGCGTCGTCGGTGGCGACAAGGCAGGGCATCTTCAGCTTTAGAAGGTGGTTAATGATACCCACGGCATCATCAGGAAGCTGATCCTTGTACAGTTCCAAGTACTGCTTGCGAGCAGTGACAATTGGGATGTCTTCGCTCGTCTCCAGGCCGAGCTTCTTGTGGAGCACACGCACAGCCTTGTCCACCGCCGGCATTTTTGGCTTTACCTCTAGGCGTGCGCTGCGGCGCACCGTAGCATCAGGGTTCATCTCCAAAACCACCGGGGCAGGCCGTGGTAGCAGTGGCACAGGTGGCGCCTCGAACATCCTCATCACCGAGCTAGCTGGCTCGGAGCTCTCCCCATCATCTGCAAACAGGGCCACAATGCCCTCCATGATCAGGTCCTCCCTAGGGGGGAGCTCCGCATCCGCGGCGTGCACAACAGGAGCAGGCGGCGTAGGTTCGGCGTCAGTAGGGTCCTCGGATGCAGGCGGCGTCACGCTGGCATCGTCTTCGTTCCAGGCTTCAGTCCCGGGCGTGGTCACGGCCGCCACGTCGACATGCACATCCAGGGATGGCACGTCGTTCTCCTCCTAGTCATCCTCCCAGCTTGAGGGCACCTTGCGTGCGACGAGGTCGTGCGGGAGAGTGTTGGTAGCAGGCGCCTCGTTGATGTCCTCGACGCCCCAAGCAGAGAGCCCCGGGAGCTCCGATCTTGCGTCGTTGTCGTTCACCATGGCAGCAGTGTGGAAGGTGAGGATCGGCGATGCTAGGCGGGATGAAGTAGCGGTCAGCCCCGGCGGCGACGAGCGGATGCTCAGCAGCCAGTCCCTGCACGTGCTGCTGAAAGTCATCGGCGCTGGCAGTGCGGGGCGCGGGCCGCAGGCGACGGCGTAGCCACACCAAGGAAGGAGGGCATAGCGTCCCGCGCAGCCGGCAGGCCCGTGCACATGAGCTCTTGAAGCTTGGACGTGACCTCCTCGACGGAGAGAGTCGGTGCAGCCTGCAGCACGGGCGTCGGCGCGATGACGAGGGAGAAAAGGCGTGGGGCCGGACGCGGCGTGGCTTGCTCGGGCTGCAACACAGGTGTCAGCGCTATGACGGTGGAGAGCAGACGCGGGGCCGAACGTGCGGTGAAGTCCAGGATTTGGCGGTGCCGATCATGGCCGCGGCTTGGCGAGCGGCAGCGTGGAGAGCGTTCACGGACGCGTTCCCGCGTGCTGGGGTCCGCGCTTGGGCGCCTCGACGTGCTGCGGCGGTGGCCGCCATCGTCCCGCCGCTTGTCATAGTCGTCCTCCTCGTCCTTGCCGTGGCGTCGTGGCGCACGGTCATCGCACCTTGACCCATGCCTTGATTTGCTGCGACGTTGATCGTGATCGCCGCGGCGGCGTTCCGTGCGAGCCCGCTCGTCGCTTGTTTCGCCATGCCGACGCCTCCCGCTGCTGTAACGGCGAGCGCGGCTCGTCTGGTCCTTGTCAAGCGGAGGGATGGCGGCCTGCGGCGCCGCGCTGGACCTGGCACCATCGATGGCGCCAAGGTGCCGCTTGGGCAGAGTGCGCGATGAAGGCCGGAAGTCCATGTCGGGCGCGCGTTCGCTTGACGGAGAGCTCACGGGGGTGGACCGTGTGACCGTGGCTTTGTGGGCGTGGCGCGGAGTGGTGGCCTTGGTCGAAGCCGGGGTGTGGGACGTGCGGCGCAGGTGGTCGTGGCACACACTAGCCCAGTGCCCAGACCTGCCGCAACGATCGCACCGGATCGGGTCGCGGCAAGCGAAGGTCTCGTGGTCGCGGGCGTCGCACCGACGGCAGCGGCGAGAGGATTTTCTTGGACGCTGGGCGTTAGTGGAGCGGTAGCGGGATTGATGGGCTTGGCTGTGGTGTTGAAGATGGCGTGGCCGGTGCGCAGAAGGACGGGGGCGTAAATGAGGGCCGTTGCCCATGCCCAAAAGCCGGGCTTCCCGCTTCTCCCGACGGGAAGTGACGAGCGTCCACCCCTCCTCCATAGGGGCAGGGCAATTGCGCCTCACCGCCGAGCTAGCCGCAGCAGGGCGAGGTGATCTGCCTTGAAGAGGATGCACAGGGGAGCCAGAGCCAACTTCAATGCGCGGGGCCGGGATGGAGAAGGAGACCCTCTTCTCCGACCTGACGGTAGGAGGCGCATTGATGGCGGAGCATGGCCGAAGGATGCCAGCCCGGGGAGGTGCCACGCCTGGGCAGCCGCGTGCGCGCCAGGCCGACAACGCCGCATTCACGCCGCGGCAGACGATCTCCGGAGGCGTGGCGAGGGCTGGATTTGCCGCGTAGGCAGCAGTGGGCGCGGTGACGATGTGCACAGCCAGGCGCATGGACGGAGAGCAGCGCGCGGACGTGGACGGAGCCCGGCACGCCGGCCGGGCGGAGAGGCCGCCTGAGGAAGATGCCGATCTTGATCCCGGTCCAGAACCAGAGCCGGACCCGGGCGGAGCACGACCGAGGAACGCGGGCCGAAAATTGGGTGGGATGGTAGCGGGAGGTGGGGGGAGCTGGCCAGCGGCGTATATCTGGTGGTGGGTGGCGTGGGAGGACGGAGGCGCCGCCGGCGTGAGGCCGTGCGGGCGGTCGCCGCGCGGGTCGCGGGTCGCATCACAAACAGCTGGCGCAGGGGAAGCCAGCAGCATGGAACCCACGACGACGCTTTGGAGGCGCCTGGCCACCGCGGCGGGAGCAGGCGAAGTCGAGGATGCCGGCCCCCGAGCTCCATCGCCAGATCCCCAACTTGTCGGGGCAGAGCCGCGCCGGGCCGCGAAACCGAAGAAAGCTGGGGTAAAGTTGGGCGGGAGGGAGGCTGGAGGTGGGGGTAGGAGGCTAGGGCTGGGGCGGGAGCTAGTGCGAGCAAGGGCGCTGCCGGCGGGCGCCGCTGTCGCGGGAGCGTGGTGGGCTAACGGTCATTTTTTTTTCCTTCTTGATTAAGCGGGGAAGAGATTACTACTCCCTCCGTTCTAAAATAGATGATTTTCATTTGTCTAGATACAGATGTATTTAGACTTGTTACACATCTAGATACATCCGCATGTGGACAAATGGAAGTCATCTAATTTGGAACGGAGGGAGTACAAGTATCACATATGAAAGGCTGTCAGGAGGGATGCACACTTATTCAATTATTTGTTTTACGAAACAGTGTCAATTAATAAGTGTTTTTTTTCCTGTACAGAATGGATAGTTTGTTACATTAGACAAACATTACAACTGAACAAGCGGTTTTAATGATGAACTTCATGTTCTATTGCGGGCAAATAACAACGTACTCCTTACCAGTTGGATCATGCATAAACCTATCCAGTAAAATTTCCATCGACTTCCATCCAGCCCAAGTGGCATCAACTTCATTCAAGGCTCCCAGCCAAAATGGCATTAAGTCCCTTTGTATTCTGAAGCCTTTCAGGTCGAAAAACTAGCCAGTGCTTCCATAGGGAAAATGGAATTTTCCATCACGGTTCACGCTGTACAAGCTTGGCTACTCTCACTCAGGCATGGACTGCAACCAGCTAGACCCAGGCAGCTTCATGACTTCTCTGTCCCCCATGAGCCCTCTCAACCTTCCAGCACCGTCCCAGTTGTGCCTATTCGCAAGAGTCCAGGACAGCAACATGTATGTCGATGGATCTTCCTTCTCGAGCGCAAGCGCGTGCTCTGCAGCTCGCTTTGCTGCGGCCTCATCGCCATGGAGCTGACAAGCACTGAGCAACGCCTGCCAGACCAGACCTCCAGGGCGGGACGGCATCCGTGATATCAGCTCTTCGGCCTCTTCGATATGGCCTGCTTTTCACGGGAGATCGACCATGCAGGCGTAGTGGTCCTCGCCGGGCTCGACACCGAACTTGTCTTCCATGGCACTGAAGTATATCCAGCCTTCATCCACAAATCCACCTTGGCTGCAAGCGGATAGGACACAGAGGAATGTGACTTGGTTCGGCGCGACGCCTTCCAAAATCATGTCGTCGAACACCTGCACAGCCTCCCGAGCTTGTCCATTTCGCGCGAACCCCATGATCATTGCCGTCCAGGATATGACGGGTCGCTGCCGCATAGACTGGAACACCTGATGTGCGCTGCTCACCGAACCACACTTTGCGTACATGTCGATGAGCGCATTGTTGACACCCACATCGGAGTCATCTCCTAGTTTGATGACATATCCATGGACCTTGCTTCCTTCCCTCGGACTGGCGAGGATTGAACAGGCATTGGCTGCTGTCGCGAACGTGTAGTTGTTTGGCACGATTCCGTCCAGCATCATGAGGCTCAGGACTTCAATGGCCTTAGCAGGCTCACCGCAATGTAGCCAACCGGCGGCCATCTCTGTCCATGACACGACGTCTCTTCGTGGCATCTCGGTGAACGCTCTGGTGCCGGACTCTAGGGCCCTGTTCTTCATGTACATCTCCACCAAGGAATTCCCCACGCAGACATCGTTGCTGAAGCCGCTCTTGACAAGCTGCCCATGAACCTGTAAGCCGCCCGCCAAGTCCGTGTTTGCTGTCAGCCCCGAAAGCACGGTGCTAAAGGAGAACCCGTCGGCCCCGGCGCCTTCCCTGACCATCCTAAGCCAGAGTTTCCACATGTCCATGCGCAAATGGCGCGCGAACCCAGCGAGCAGCGTGTTCCACGAGACGATGTCCCTCAGAGCCGCATATTCGAACAGCCGCACCGCGTCAGCGAGCTTCCTGTGCCGGACCATCGCCGTGAGGAACGCGTTCAGCAGGAAGACGTTGGACTCGAACCCAAGCTGGACGACGAGCGCGTAGAGCTGCTGGGCGTGCGCGGCGCCGGCGCCCACGAAGGAGCTGGCGTTGAGCGCGCTGACGAGCGCGAACTCGCTGGGCGGGCACCCGTGGCGCCGCATCCGCCGGAACACCGCGAGCGCCTCGCGGGGCCGGCCCCCCCGCGCGAGCCCCGCGACGGCGGCGGCCCAGGAGACGGCGTTGCGGCGGGGCATTTCGTCGAGCAGGCGCAGGCCGTGGCGGGGCAGCGACCGGAAGTAGGCGATGAGGAGGTGGTTGCTGAGGAACTGGTCGGAGGCGAGGAGGCCCGGCTTGAGGAGCGCGGCGTGGAGGGAGGCGGCGAGGCGGGGGTCCGACGAGGCGGCGCTGCGCTGGAGGAGGGCCGCGTAGGAGCGGGACGTGGCGGCGGGGTCTTCTTCTCGCTGCTGCTGCTGGAGGTTGGTGGCGGCGGGGACGGTGGTGTGGAACAGGCGGGGTTCTACTGAGGCGGAGTGAGGAGGAGGTCGTCGCGGTGACGACGGCGGCGGCGGCGGCGTGAGAGGTGGCGCCCGCAGGCGCATTGCGGCGTGGCATGTTCGGTTCCACCGCTGGCATGGCATGGCCAATTTGTCGAAGGTTTTTGTGATCCGGTTTTCAGAAAACAACTTCAGTTCTCAGTTTGTGTAAAATTTTCATCGATTTTGGTTTGATGAATCGTCGCAAAAAGCTAGGGCTTGGGACGGTAGATTTTAGCAGGGTATATGGTTGTGGATTTTGGCAACTGCACAGCTTTCGGCAGGGGTAGGGTTTTGTGGTAGAAAAACTGAATCTCATGCTGAATTTTGTGCATACATCTTACGAAATTCTGTAGGGTTTGGGAGGTAAAAACTGAAGCTTTTTTTGTTGTGCAGGATCATTGAGTTGGTTATCCCTCTGTTCAGTATTACTTGTCGCCTTTTATACTACAGCTTTGTACTTGTCAGTAATCTCCACGACAGGTAAACTAGAAGAAAAGAGGCCGTCCAAAGAGAAAATGACACAAAACTACGACACTTGGGCAGATATGTCACCGAACTATCATTTTTGGGTGAAATGACACTTAACCATCAAATTTGGGGATGGTTCGTGACACATAGCACTGATTTCATGTACTAGTCTGTTTAACTCGTTGTCTGATGGTTCGATCCACCTGTCGGGTCTACGTGGCACTGGAGTGTTAAATTGGATGTAGGTCCCACATGTCATCATCTTCACTCTCACTTCTTACAGTTCCTCTCTAGTACACATTTCATTAAACACGACGAGAGCAGGTCTGCCAGCGCGTCCTGCGCACCTCCACCCTCCATCTTCTTATACCGGCAGCGAGCATGGGCGCGGCGAGCTCGCGAGACGACCGGCTCAGCGCGTTACGGCGCACCACAACTTGTCGGCATGGCGGCGAGCTTGTGGCACAGCCGGCGAACGCCGTGGTTTCCGTCCGTCAAGGATCTGTCCGGCCATCCGCGCCCGCGCCAGAGCCTCCCCGACCTCCTGCCCTCCCTCGCCACCGCCGGTCGCCCCGACCTCGCCGTCCACCGCGCTGGCCGCGGTCGCTTCCCTGATGGGTAGGTGGAGGGATGTTGGGGCGCGCGGTGCAGGTGGGAGGTCGTGGCCGCGCCGTCGATGCAGGTGGAGGAAGGCGCTTGGCGTCACGCCGTCGACTGAGGTGGCGTCGCACCTTCGGCAATGGTCCGGCAGGGGCTACACGAACGGCAGAGGGGAGCCACCACCGGCACATGCGAGCGGCGTAGAGAAAGGGGATCTCGCAGCTGCTACGCGTACGGACATTGACTTTCCTCTTTTTTGATTTTTATTATTATCCTGTTTTTGCCATGTAGGACTGACACTGGGCCAGCCTGGTCAGAAAACATGTTAGTCCGTCAAAGCCGTGCCACGTCGGACCTGACAATGGAACCCACATGTCAGAAAACGGGTTAGAACGAGCAAATCAAGCAATCAGTGCTATTGTCACAAACCATCCCAAAATTGGTAGTTAAGTGTTATTTTCCTCTAAAAATGGTAGTTCGGTGACCCAAATGTGGTAGTTTTTTTTTTTGTCATTTTCTCCCGTCCAAACGAACGACCCATCCAGCCCCTCCCCGCGTGCACTGGGCTAGCTTTTGGTAGGCCGGCACTTCGGGCCCAGTTCCAGAAGCCCGACATGGCTACTACTTCTGATGAAACAACGAAACAAAGGACGTTGGCTGCCTGAAGAATACCATAACGTATGTTTGTTTGTCTCCGGAGATTGAGGGCATGTTTGATTCATAGGATAGGAAAGATGTAGGAATATGAAAAGCATAGGATTGTCATGTCATGCACACTCCAATCTTATAGGATTTGGTTTGTACCAATGTTTGTTTAATTCCACCAAAAGAACTGTAAAAAGAGGTTGGAGTGGATGTTAGAATTTCTATGAGAAGTAGTACAAATGATTACTTAGGAAAAATTCCTATATGATCCAATCCTACAAATCAAACAAGCAAAAAAGGAAAATTTCCTATAGGATTGAATCTACAAAAATCTTATGCAATTCCTTTGAATCAAACAAACCTGAATCATTGAATCCGTCTCCTCCGCCGAATCGCCGATCCACGCCCATGGCCGCCTCCAGCCCCTACGGTATGATGATGCTGCTCGAGCGCTTCGTCTTCCGCAGGGACGACGCCGAGCCCTTTCCCGCCGGACGAGGACCCCACACCCTACTACACGATCAACGACCACACCTCCCCGGGCGAACCCTTCTCGGTCGCCTTCGGCATCGCCAAGCCTCCCGAGATCTCCCGCCTCTTCCTCAGGTGGCCACGCGGCCCAAAGCCAGGTCCTCCATGCGTTCCCGTGGCGGCGCACCGCAACCTTATCCTCCTCGGCCTCGTACCGGATTCTGTGGGGATCGACGAGCCCCCCTACGTGGTTTTCGAGCCGCAACGCCTCTTCATCTGCAGACCTCCCTGCCTGCGGCACGACCCGCCCGACAGCCCGCCGCTGGTGCTACAACGCATCACCATGTGCACCATTCCGGTGGTCCTGCGCGTGAAGAAGAACGGCACGGAGGTTACCATGGAGCGCAGTTTTGAGCTCGAGACCGTCGGTATCTTGTGACGTGGCGAAGAAGAGTTTGCCGTAGCGCAGCTTGCCTTAAGCAGACCCTCGACGTTGGCGAACATGGAGGCTAACCTTTGCGTGCTCCGGTCCAGCATCAGCGGTCATGAGCACAATTGGGAACTTGAGAAGGGGTTATCCATCCTCTATGAAGCGGATGAGTTCTTCGACCTGGATGCCTGGAGTACCCACAGAGTCGTTCCCTTCAACAACTTCCTATGCTTCGTGAACTATGGCATCGGAGGTGTCTTGCTCTGCGATGTTTTCTAGAAGAGGCCCACCATTTCTTACCTGCGCTTGCCCATACATAACCGATGTCTAAACCAACGTCGTGTCCTTGACCGAAATCGTAGTGTGTGCGTCACCAAAGGTGCCACAGGGGTCCATGAGCTCATATTTATCGATGTTGTTGCAAAGACGGTTACTTGGTTGGCCCATTGAGCCCTCATACAGGTTTCACTATCGCTTACCATGTCTTGAGGACAACAGAGAGCGGCGGGATGGAGTGGAACATGATTTTCTCCCTCACATCTGCAGACGTCGTGAAGCTCTTATCTTTCCGCATGTAAGCATGGACGATACAAACCTAGTGTATTTTCTCTTGTCTGAGCAAGGGAAAGGGTACAAAAGAATTCCCAAAGTGTCAGTGGTTACACTTGACATGAGCAAAAGCGAAGTGGTGTCAATTATTCCATATTTTGAAGAGAATGACCTCAGGGGCAAAGACTCTGACATGGTCTTGCGAAGGTCCAGTTATCTTGAGTCCTTTCTTCCGTGTGAACTTCCAAAGTTCATGAATCACACATGCTGGTACGTGCATCTCCATATTTACTTGTGCGCTTTTTTTCATTTCCACATTCAGTTTGTTGCTTTCTTTGTACCCCCTCCTGTTGCTAACATGGTCTAAGCTAACCTATAACTGGAATGTTGTTATGAACTATGACTATGAGGCTAAAAACGACAATTGTTGATTGTTGCGGTTACTTCAGATAGCACCACATTTCTGCACTTGCTAACATGTTCTCTTTTTTTTTTCATGCATTCCTGCATGGCTCAGGATGTGGTACACATACCTATAATGCTCTAAGGGAGTTTCTCTTTCTTTTGTACATGAAGATGTCCTTTCACATAACTGAATAATGAGTAGAATATAAGTTTCGCCAATAAATATGTACACGAATTAGACAACTTTGTTTGATTGCCTCTCGACTCGCGAAACCGATTTGGCTCCACCTTCAATATTACCATCTGCAAGGCGATTCTAAACAAGTCTTATTTATGGTCGTGGTTTTGCTTTTGCACATGTAACAATCTACTCTGTTCATTCGGATCAGATATGATGCGAGAGGGTGGCACCGACAAAGAAAAGCTCCTTGGAGGGGATCAGCCCGCCGAGGCTCACCTTACTCCGGTCCATCACGCAGCTAGGGCACCCGTCCTGGTGGCATACCTCCGCCTCCGCAGTCGCCGCAGCATAGTGGCACACCACCAAAGACGACGGCGGCTTCAGCAACAACGCTTCTTCGAGGCTGCCCATTTTCGACTAGTTGTGAGCTAAATTAATCGAGCTACTCTCATTTTGCCTTCGTTTCTTGTTATGGACCGAAAGTGATTACTTCTTTTGACTCGATGATTCAATCGTGGACTGAATTGGGAGCTAGCCGGAGGTCCTGTTTATACGAGCACCTGCCCAGCTACCGTCCAAATTCCAAACTGTCATGTTTCATGAACTAGTCAAATATTTCAAAAATCCAAACTGACGGAAAGAGCTAGTACAATCCACATACACTCTAACACCCCCTCTCACGTGTGACTCGGAGAGGCCAACACGTGCATATAAATCTTAGAGGTATATGTCTCGGCCAATACGTGGACTCGGAGAGGTATGGCTCAGAGACATATACGTGGACACAAAGTGGGGTTACGAGCAATTTTTCAATAAAGCGCAAAAGTCACAATTCGAACTCGAGACTCCGGGTTCTGATACCATGTCATGTTTCATGCACTAGGCAAGGTAACCAAAAGTCCGAACTGATGGTTTGAGCTAGACAATCCACATATACACTTCAACACCCCCTCTCACGTGTGACGTGGAAAGCAACCACGTGTAGACCGGAAAAGAGCGATGGCGTGCGATTCTTGGAGGTATGACTCAAGAGGCCTAAACGAAGCCAAGACTCGAACTCCAGACCCTAGGTCATGTTTCATGCACTAACCAACTATTTCAAAATTCCGAACTAATAGAAAGTGCTAGTACAATCCACATATACTCCAACACAAACATACCACTAGCTACTTACAGAACGTCAGGCATGTTTCATGCCTCCCGGAGATCAGGGGCGGAGCTGGGCCCGGGCAGCCAGGGCCATGGCCGGGGCGCAGCAAATTTTCCAGCCACCTACGTATATGTGTTTCAGATTTGGCCTGGGGTGCAGCCCAGCACTGGCCTGTTTTTCTGACCCAATATGCCTAAGCACGGCCGAAACGAGATGGCAACTAGCGAAAAAAAGGTCGAATGAGCAGGGAGCTCACGAAGCCTCCAATTTTCCTACCGTGAGCCGACGCCGCTGGTGTGTGTGCCTGTGCAGTGGTTCGTACATGCGATTCTTGAGTGTTGCTATTCTTCCTTTCCTACTAGGCTACTAGTACTAGTCCAGCTCCACTACTACTATTTTTAGTTTTTTAATCTCTTATATACGTAATTGGATCGGTAACAGTCGAGTTGATATAATATAAGTAATTGTAGCAAAAAATATTGTAGGATTACATGAGGGTTTTTAGGAGGAAAAAACTGCGCTCAGTTTTTTGGCCCGGGGTTTGGTCAAATCCTGGCTCCGGCACTGCCCGAGATGGTCAGTCGAATGCATCCATTGAGTTGGCTTAAGTAAGGTATAGCCGGTTCAATAAGTGATGGGGATCGGCAGCTAGGAGCCCAAAATATCTGTTCCAGTACGTTCACCATAAATATCCTGATAAATTTGGTACCTTGATACTTTTAGTTCTCAAATTGGTACGGTGAACTGCAACAGATATTAAGGGAGCAGTTCTTGCGGAGGCATGAGGCTGTTGATCACATGTTTTTGTTGGACATGTTCTAAGCTTGTTTTTTGCATGCAGCGATCGGTTTAATTGATTAGAGAAGCACAGTGCACATACGGTTGGAATAACTCGATGGACGTGCTGATATATTTCCATCTACACAAAAAAGAACTACTGGAATATTTCTTGTGGAACTGATTTGTTTATTTTGAAAAAAGGAAATCATGTATAGCAGATGAGCCTGGCTATGCATATTTGAGAAGAAACTGAGAAGGTAAAGTGTGGTAACCAGAGTTGTGTGGCATGGCCCAATAGTCAATAGGATGTTAATTTTTTTAAGCATTACTGGTCTTCATTTTTTGTATAATTATACACAGGTACATTTAAAAATTCGTTGTGGATTAATACGCACTATTTTTTTTTTGAGGGGGCACTATTTCTTTCTATAGAGCGGTAAGCCGGTAACTACAGAATATCTCCAAGTGAATGTTAGCATGGTGGTGTGTCCTTGCTATCGTGTCCGGTCGGCACCCGCAGTCGCGGTGGAGGACGTCCTCCAAGTGGCCGTGCTGCTGCCGCCTTTCGGCCCCAATGGCCTGGTGTGCTCTTGTCGCTGTGTCCGGTCGGCTACCGTCCATGGCGGTGGAGGTTGTTCCCTCCCGCATGGTTGTGGTGCTGCCGCCTATGGTTGTCTCTTCTCAGTCCGACCTCGCAGCGGTTGCCATGGAGAGACGACGATGGTGACTTCAAGACCGGGCTGGCGTATGTTGGAGGGCGGCAAGTTTGGTGGAGCGCTATGGATTATCCGAAGATGTGGTTTTTTGGGGGGTCGGGAGAAACCATGTCTTCGTGACACCGATGCGGTGACGCTTGCGAGTGTCGCCATTCCTTCCTGGAGGGCGCCGGGTGTACCTCTTCACCACTCCTCGGAGCGTACCGGGGGAAACCCTAGGACCAGTTCGGGCAGCAGCGTCGTCGTCATCGCTTTCCTTCTTGGAGGTGTTGCTTGGTACGTGGTGTTTCAGAGTGTTAGGTTCGTGGTGGGAATACTCCGGAGAGTACGCAGCGGTTGCGAGTCATTTTCGTTTTCGTTCAATGTCGGCTTTGTTTTCTCTCTCTTTTCTTTTGGGTTTGGTTGTGTTGTTGGCCCCAGCAGTGACTCAAAGTTGTACGGTGTGGTTGCTATATTAATATAGCAGGACGAAAGCCTATTTCTTCAATGTTAGCACGGCCAATATAGCCATATTTGACAGTTCACTGCTCAATCTTGTCCTGCTGGCCGTCATTCAAACTAAGACTTTCCGCAGTTGTGTGCATCCTTAATATGTAGAGACCCTGCATGCAAATGAGACAAGTGAAAACCAGTCTGGGTTAGTATCTCGGTTTGGAAATATAAAATATATTGTATTTATAGAGAATGGTGTCAAGCAGAAAATAAAACCTAGATACACAAACAGCTAAAGAAGAACCACAAAGTACGAAAGAGAATTTTCCGCAACTAGTTGCGGGTGCAACTAGTTGTCGGATACCCCACTTCCGAGTTTCCAAAAATTTCGAAAAAAATCATGGACATGTGTCATGTTGAATCTACTACACCCAAAAAATTTCATCCCGAAATATTATCATATGTGACTTATACAAAAAAGACAAATGCTTGAATCTACTACACCCAAAAAATTTCATCCCGAAATATTATCATATGTGACCTATACAAAAAAGACAAATGAGCTCATTTGTCTTTTTTGTATAGGTCACATATGATAATATTTCGGGATGAAATTTTTTGGGTGTAGTAGATTCAACATGACACATGTCCATGATTTTTTTCGGAATTTTTGGAAACTCGGAAGTGGGGTATCCGACAACTAGTTGCACCCGCAACTAGTTGCGGATTGTCATTTCCCACAAAGTACTTGCTCAACAGAAACTAGAACTGCATTTTATTGTTGCCGACCATAACATTCAGTTGGAGTTCACGTAAATTCTGTAACAATTAATGAAGAGCTGCCTATTTCTTTTCATCTACCCTTCTTTCTTGTGTTTTTGGCATTACTTAACCCGAAGGCCCATAAAAATCAAACGAGACATTGTTAGTGTAAGACTTTGATTGGCTACTAATATAAGTGGTGTGAAGTCGAAGAGTGCAATGTAAGAATGTATGCACACAAATTCAGTAAAATCTCCGCCAAACAAAAACACTGATATAGCATATTCGGCTAATTATTTGGACATAGAGTACACACAAGAAAAATTCAGTTGACTTACAAACAGTGAAACAGTATATCGTCTACAATGCATACTGTGCAAACCAACCGTATATGTCACGATAACTTCTAGTTAATATGAGGGTTCAGTTCACTCTGCGGCCAATTAAAGGGACAGACAACATAAAGATGGCAAACACATAGCCAAAACATATGGAGAATGAAAACTTCACAATGGCCATTTCGTCAGCCAACAGAGAGAGCAAAAGTGAAATAAACTAAGTTAGCCCTGATGGCATGTCAATGAAATGTTGCAACCAACGTAGAAATTTGCGTAACATGAAAGACGCCAGCAGAACAAAACTATAAGTGTCCGAGCAGACATAGGGACACGGCGAACAGTGATAAAGAATGAGTTTAGGATTCAAGGAAAATGTCAAAAATTAAAATAGATCATTGCACAAGCATACTAAACTTTCATGCAGCGCTTACCAGAATTAAGATCAACGTAGAAATAACTTGCATTCCACAAAAGGATATGCGTTGAAGATGTCTTGAATTTTGGTGCAATGATGGTTATTTGACCTAACTTCATCAGACGTCCTTACGATCATTCTTCTAAGCATTGTCGTGCATCTGAATAGCACTTTCAAGAAATCAAATTCATGATCCTCCCCATCGAAGCCTTCGATTTCTACTTCTTCAAGATTGATCAAGGAGATATTTTTGATTCTCCAGTTCTTGGGCTCATCACAGATACAATTTACCGGGCATCTCTTTTTCCCCTAGAACAAATGTGAGGTAGTCCAATGTATTAACCTAGTTTTTTTGGGGGTTCGAACAAGCACCATAATAAATATACAATTTGAGATATATAAGAGGGACAAAATATTTACCTCTGGTCTGAAAAAGTGGATGTGAAGCCGTCGTATAACAGTACAAATCCGATGCATCCCAAGTAGATGCAACACAAACGGTCCAAAAACATGCACCGGTGCATCATTATACCCCATTGTTAGATCCAAAATAGAGAAGTCGGTAACCAGATGTTTCTCTATGTGCTGCACAAAGTTGATGTCCGAATTAAACCTAACCTGCCAATAAAACTGATAGCATGCCATGCATATATGAGTTCAATATAGACGGCAAATTAATTAAGGTAATTGATTAGGAAATGAGGCGTACACAAGACAATTGCAGGGACAGAACATGGAGGTTAGAGAGCTGCAAAGATGTGACCACCCGCTGTCCAAGCAGGCTCTCTGCAGCGTGTAAGCGCACTTTCAAGAGGTCTCAGAACGAATGCCCGGGATTGTTGTCCTCATACGAGCACTCCCAGGAGACCTTCTCCAGAATGGGTGCCACGACGGACACGGTGATGTCGGTGCAGGTGCCGACGGACACCGCCAACTTCTCAAGCATGGGAGCCTCCACGTTGATAGAGTCCGTCAACCCTATGTACCTGTTCCTTTTGGTCCGCACAGACAGCTTCTGCAACGACTCGGACTGGATGCTGATGTGGCCGTCGAGGGAAGCTGCGTTCACCCGGAGCTCGCGCAGGCACGGGCATCGGAGGACCAATGCGGCGACGTCGACGGTGCAGCCCGAGAGGGTTAACTTCTGGAGCCTGGGGAACATGCCGTTGGACCGTGGCAGCGTAAGGCGGAGGTCGGGCACGTGCAGCTGGAACGAAGTGGTGCGGTGGAAGCCGGGAAGGTCCGCGTCGACGCACTCCATGGAGATCGGGAGGGCCAAGCGGAACTCCACCGGCGAGAGCCCCGCAGCGGCATGGAGCAGCGAAGGGACGTCGGCGGCCAACCTCTCCCGAAGCTCACGCCTGGGGAAGGACGCCTCTGCCCCCGCAGCTCGGAGCGAGGAGGTGAAGGCAACGTCGAGCAGGGACACCCTCGCGCAGCCCTGTTGGAGCAAGCTGAGTGCGGCTTGGATGGAACGAACCGAGATATCGCGGAGGATGAGATCGGGGAGGCCGGTCCAGAGGCCGCGCCAAGAGCGAGACAGGAGGCTGGTGCGTGCGGCGGCGCGGGCGCAGCCGAGGCGGTGGAGAACCTGGAGGAGCAGTTCCTCTGGTAGGGCGCTGATGAGGTCGGCTCCTCCACCGTCACGAACCAGCCTGCGACGGCGTGCTCTTTCCTCCTCCATGGAAAACCCTCAACTCCCGATCCAGGCGGCCAGGCCTAGCTGACACGAAACTAGTCACGGCTAACACAAACCGAACAAACACAAGCTATATACAGGCCTATCTTAACACCACCTCCTTGTGCCACACGATAAAGCAGTTTTCCGAGCCAAACAACTACTTCTGTAAGTCCATCCCTCTAAAATAAAAATTATTCAAGTCCACGTGCACAAGCCAACATGCAAGTGCATACATAAGGGCCATGCAAAAAAAAAAAAAAAAAAAAAAGTGCATACATAAGGGTACTATCGTCAAACAGCGTTGACTACTCTACCTGGGTCCTGGATGTCAAAACAACCTTTGAATCGTCCGAGGATGTTGTAAACCGGTTTTGGAACTCGGGGTTGTAAATTAAATTAGGGCATATATAGGTTCGAGGTTTTGAGCACCCGCCGTCGCTGCCCTGCCGCCAAAATCGCCGCGGTTCTTGATTCCATCCAGAGAAAACAACCCCCGATGCAACTCCAGGTTATACCATATCGCCTGATTCTAAAATTATACGTCTTGGGGTTTCCCCTTTCCTTGCGTTTTGTGTTCTTGATTGAGAAGAACCGGGAAGGAACTCGTTTCCGCTTTTCTGTTTCCCATTGGCTTTCCAATTCCGCTTGATATTCCCATTGAGATTGGTAGGCGTCTCAAATATTGTATTTCAGTTCAGAGGTGGGGTTATCACAGTATGAAATAGCTAGCATTAGTTCTAGTTAATTCAGTCCTAGATTCAGTCTTTTTTTAATATCCTATGTCTTTAGTTTGTGCTAAGCGATTCCAGATTCCTATGTCTTTAGTTTGTGCTAAGTGACTTAAGCGATAAAGGGGGTGGCGCCTCAGTTAATGTTAATAGTGAAGATGAGCTCGTGGATATTTAAAAGAAGTGGTCCAGTACCAGTATGCACGGCTATTACTATATATATGATTATAGACTAGTTCTTGGTTTCTTGCTACTCTGATCTGATTATCTTCATATGCTTTTGAAGCTCAGTACTTTTACTTGGTTGTTAGTGTAGGAAAGTGAGCCTTAAAATTGCAGAGAATGTATGTGACAAAATAATTAGTTTTTCTCCTATTTATGCAATTTTCCCAGAATTAAGGGATGGTATATTTTCATGTGATCATTGAAAATTAAGGGTTACCAGAATCTTGTACGTTAATATTTTTAATTTGTTGATCTCTTCTTTTTCAATTTTGTAAGCAATTTCAGATAGTATGGTGATATTTATATGCTTCTTCATGTGCTTTACTACTTCATCTAATTGTCTTCATATAATGGATTCTGATGTTATTAATTTCAGCTCAGTGCTATATATACCTGTTGAACCTTGAGACTGCCCAACTAGCCCAGCTGCATTTCTCGATGGAAGATCTCCCAGAGGCACTGTTGGCAGAGATCGTCTTGAGGATAACCAGGACAAGCGATCTAAAGTCTCTTTCTCTTGTGTCAAAGCGGCTCTACACCATCGATGCATTTTATAGAAGTGCTATCCGCATCGGTTGTGGCTCTTTCCCTGATAGAGAAGCCTTGGCATCACTTTTCTCCCGGTTCACCGGTTTGTCAAAAGTGGAAATCGATTATACTGGTTGGACGAGTGGGCACGGTAATCAGATGGACAACGAAGACCTCCTTGTGATTTCATCTCTCTGCCCCTTGTTGACTGAGCTCACCTTAAGCTTCTGCTCAGACATCAATGACTCTGGTATAGGTTATCTAGCTTGTTGCAAGAAATTGGTATCCCTCAGCTTGAACTCTGTACCAGAAATAACTTCAAGTGGGCTTCTATCTGTGTCAGATGGTTGCAAGAATCTATCTAGTCTCTTCCTTATCAACTCTGAGAAAATAGGAAGTGTGGAGTGGCTGGAGTACCTTGGCTGTAATGGTATATTGGAAGAACTTGTAGTAAAGAATTGTGAGGGAATTACCCAGTCTGACCTCCTTAAGTTTGGTCTAGGGTGGATGAAGCTCCGAAAGTTTGATTTGAGATCAAGGGAGGATTCTGGGGTGTTCATAATTCTCATGCGGATGGTTATGATCCCCTATACAACGCTCACAGCCCGAGTAGATATGATTTCTTCTGCGAGAGTTTGAAGGATTTGAGGTTGGCTCGTTTCGAAACTGGGACAGAAGTAGGACTTCGTTCTCTGCTGGGGAAATGCAAAGCGCTGGAAAAGCTATGGTTGGAATATGTTCATGGTCTAAATGACATTGACATGATTGTGTAAACTGAGAGCTGCCGCAACCTTAAAAGCATCTCACTTTGGCTCAAACCTATGCACTATCATCATGATTTCAGGACAGCATTTACTGACAACGGCCTTAAGGCTCTAGCACTTAATTGTCCTATGCTTGAGGCTATTGAACTCACGTTTGCAGGTTGTGAGCCCAAGAATCCATCAGAAATAGGCTTCACACAGAAGGGCCTTGTGGTGCTCACTCAGTCTTGCCCGATTCGTGTTCTGGTGCTAACTGGCGCCAACTACTTTGACGACGAGGGGATGATGGCCCTCTCATCTGCTCCATTACTGGAGACACTCGAGCTTGGGGATTGCAGGGAAATAACTGATGACGGATTGTGTTTCATTGCGCGTGCCCCAACCTTGATTAATCTCACGCTCCGCCTCTGTAAACGTGTGACTGATGTTGGAGTGGCCGAGCTGGTACGTTCTCAGAAGTTTGAGTCTCTGGTCATTGAAGGGTGCCGCCGGGTCTCTGAGCAGGCTGTGCTGGGGGCTGGCAGATCAGTTCAGTACTCCTTTGAGTCTGTAAGCTCCGGCGAGCTGAAAAGAATATACCCGTTATGCTTTGGATGAAAAGAACTGCAATTTTTTGAGTTTAAAATCCTCTGCTGGTGTTATCAAGTTGTTGCTTACTGTGCATACTCACTACTCAGTAGTGTTGGACTTGGGATAGCCTTACACCACTAGTGTGCTGTAGCTACTTCTTTGTGTAATTTCGCCTTATGCTTTCCATTTAGCAAGATTCACTTAAATCTGCCCCAAATTCAGCCTTTCTGGAACTGAAATTGCACACCCAGATTGTGCATCTTGATTTAGCATAGTGTTCATCATACTTTATCTGGCTGTTAACGGTCATTGCTGTTATACTTGCGCAAACTGCAATACTATGTAAGCAGCTTTGGAGTTTGCTGTACCTGCTTTCTCTCTTGGCAATATATGACGCCGAACGTATTGAAGTTTTGAATGTTTGGTCTGTTTTATTTCAGTTGGCAACAACAGAATTTATCAGCACTAGATGAACAGCACGCTTCGCCGTGCCGCCTACATGACGTTCTGGTACAGCTAGCGTGTCCGATGCGGTAAACTATTGATCTGACAAGAGTTGAGGAGACTGAAATTTTGGCAGCTGCATAATCAATAACAGAAGGGAGGGTGATATAACCTTGCATGGAACAGCCCTACGATTCAGGAAAACGTACAAATCGTTAAACACCTCATTTGGACTCAAAATGCAACGCATGACCGTTAATAACCTTTTTTTTAGAGAGAACTGTGCGCTTTATTGAGCAAAAATCTGTCTTTACAAATCACCTCCTGAATGCAAACAGGAGGAACACCACACCATGCAGAATTAACAGAAAGTTCACAACCTCTAGCTAAATTATGCGTAGCAACATTGAGCACACGATAAACATGACGAAAAACACAACAAAGGATTTAGCCATCAGCTTCACATCTTCAATCACCTGGCTGCAAAGAGATCGATCCATCAAGGAAGAACCGATGCGCTGAGCCGTTAATAACCTTAATTGGCTACATGAATATCACAAACCTGCACACCATCAGGTCACAGCATGAAAACCTACATATGTAGCCCACACAGAACAACAACACAAAGGGCATGACTTCATGGTACAAAGGCTGCCTTGATCGTTTAGAAGAACCTACATGCTAAAAATCAATCGAAGAGAAAGCCGGACAACATGTTAGTCAGCAAGAAGCTCTTGATAATGATTAACTTAAACAGACGTCATACATAACCTAGCAATAGAATTTTAAGTCATCTAAAGAGACCCATAAACCCAAATCGTCAGACACCACATTCCTTTACTACAAACAATCAGAAACCATATGTCCAGTGTACACTTCAACTTAAAAAAGGAGAAACAAATCTGTTAAAAAAAGAAACGCCCCCTCGACATACAAATCAGATCAGCTACTACAGAGCGCAATGGACACATATGCTAATCTTGACACAGATAAAAACACACTATATATACAGTTAATGATAAACTCCTACAAGCATAGATCTCTCTCACACACACTGCAGTGAGCCCTCTTACTGTAATGCAGTGTGCCACTTTTAATTCAGCAAAAACCAGAGCAACCTGCCTAGATATATTGTGCATCTTCGCAAGAAGGCACCATCCTAAAGGACCGAAATCAACAGATATAAAAACGAAAGATCGAAAAAGCATCAAATACAGCCAACTAATCAGAGGAAAAAAACAAAAGGTACAGCTCTACCGCCTGGCCTACCAATAGCGTGCCTAAAATGATCTCCTTATATTGAGACAGACACCAAGAAGCAAGGCATTCAAACAAAAAAAGAACAATCAGTTTTAAGCTCAAAATAAATGCTCACTGCATTTTCAAAGATGAGCATATAGCTGCACTGGTAAAATTTAGATACATATATACATATGCTCTCCAATTTGCAAGCATTTAGGTTTTGGCAGCAGGACACATGCATCAGCCACAAGAAAGCCCCATAAATCCAAATCACCACGCACTAAAGCTAATACTATGCCCCTGCAGATTTGGACTTCTTCCTGCACAATGAGCCCTCTTGGAAAAATGGAACATACCACTTTTGATTCAGAAAACCAAAGCAATCTATATCTATGTAGTGTGCATCTCCATAAGAAGCCACCATACAAAAAGCCCCCAAATCGACACAAGTGACAAAGAAAGATGAAAAGAGCATCAAGCATAGGCAAATATTCAGGGGAAAAAACACACCCGCAACCCACTCTATGACCTCCCAATAACATGACTAAAAAATCAACACATGTGACAAAGAAGGAAGAAAAGAGCATCAAGCATACTCAGCTATCCAGGGGGAACAAATCTGTAGCTCTACTCTCTGACCTCCAATAACATGCCTAAAACTATCTCCTTATTCAAATAACCAAGAAGCGACGCATCTACACCAAAAGTTACCAATCCATCTTAAGTTCAAAATCAATGGTCACTGCATTTTCAAAGATATGCTTGCATTTACATTTACTAAAACAGTTGGTACACATATACATATGGTCCCTAAATTCTAAATATCTTGGTACTGCTAGCAGGACATATATCAGCCATAAAATAGTTATTCTAATTGAGAAATTCTTGTCTAAATATATACTGTAATTCATGCGCTTGACTTATACCTATCAACATGATGACTTGCTAGCATCTAAACATTAACGTTCGGTTTTACTCAAGGCAAAACTGAATACAAACTGATCATTTTACCATTTCGTCAACCATCACGAACTGAAAACGCAAGAGATCATTATTCTTCCGTGCATCCAGATGCTCCCAAAAACGTGCAATCCTCACACGCACATGCCAGGATTAATAAGTGTTTTTTTCCTGTACAGAATGGACAGTTTGTCACATTAGACAAACATTATAATTGAACAAGCTGTGGTTTTAATGATGAACTTCATGTTCTATTGCGGGTAAATAAATGCATAAGCCCATCCAGTCAAATTCCATCGACTTCCATCCAGCACAAATGGCATCCACTTCCATCAAGGCTCCCAACCAAGATGGCATTCACTCCTTTTTTCTAGTCTGAAGCCTTTCAGGTCGAAAAACAAACTGAGTGCTTCCATAGGGAAAATGTGCAATTTCCATCACGGTTCACACTGTACAAGCTTGGTTACTGTCAGGCACGGACTGAAACCAGGTAGACCCAGGCAGCTTCGTAACTTCTCTGTCCCCCATGAGCCCTCTTAACCTTCCAGCACTGTCCCAGTTGTGCCTACCAGCAAGAGTCCTGGACAGCAACATGTACGTCGATGGATCTTCCTTCTCGAGCGCAAGCGCATGCTCTGCAGCTCGCTTTGCTGCGGCCTCATCGCCATGGAGTTCACAAGCACTGAGCAACGCCTGCCAGACCAGAACTCCAGGGCGGGACGGCATCCGCGATATCAGCTCTTCGGCCTCTTCGATATGGCCTGCTTTTCCAAGGAGATCGACCATGCAGGCGTAGTGGTCCTCGCCGGGCTCGACACCAAACTTGTCTTCCATGGCGCTGAAGTATATCCAGACTTCATCTACAAATCCACCTTGGCTGCAAGCGGAGAGGACACAGAGGAAGGTGACTTGGTTCGGCGTGACGCCTTCCAAAATCATGTCGTCGAACACCTGCACTGCCTCTCGAGCTTGTCCGTTTCGCGCGAACCCCATGATCATCGCTGTCCAGGATATGACGGGTCGCTGCCGCATAGACTGGAACACCTGATGTGCGTTGCACACCGAACCACACTTTGCGTACATGTCGATGAGCGCATTGTTGACACCCACATCGGAGTCATCTCCTAGTTTGATGACATATCCATGGACCTTGCTTCCTTCCCAGGATTGCGCATGCATTGGCTGCTGTTGCAAACGTGTAGTTTTCGGCACAATTCCGTCCAGCATCATGAGGCTCAGGATTCCAATGGCCTTAGCAGGCTCACCGCAATGTAGCCAACCGGCGGCCATCTCTGTCCACGACGCGACATCTCTCCATGGCATCTCGGTGAACGCTCTTGTGCCGGACTCCAGGGCCCTGTTCTTCATATACATCTCCACCAAGGAATTCCCCACGCAGACATCGGCACTGAAGCCGCTCTTGACAAGCTGCCCATGACCTGTAAGCCACCCTCCAAGTCCGTGTTTGCTGTCAGCCCCAAAAGCACGGTGCTAAAGGAGAACCCATCGGCTCCGGCGCCTTCCCTGAACATCCTCAGCCAGAGTTTCCACACGTCCACGCGCAAATGGCGCGCGAACCCAGCGAGCAGCGTGTTCCACGAGACGATGTCCCTCAGAGCCGCATATTCGAACAGCCGCACCGCGTCGGCAAGCTTCCCATGCCGGACCATCGCGTGAGGAACGCGTTCAGCAGGAATACGTTGGACTCGAACCCGAGCTGGACGACGAGCGCGTAGAGCTGCCGCGAGTGCGCGGCGCCGGCGCCCACGACCGAGCTGGCGTTGAGCGCGCTGACGAGCGCGAACTCGCTGGGCGGGCAGCCGTCCCGCCGCATCCGCCAGAACACCGCGAGCGCCTCGCGGGGCCGGCCCCCCCGCGCGAGCCCCGCGACGGCGGCGGCCCAGGAGACGGCGTTGCGGCGGGGCATTTCGTCGAGCAGGCGCAGGCCGTGGAGGGGCGGCGAGCGGAAGTAGGCGATGAGGAGGTGGTTGCTGAGGAACTGGTCGGAGGCGTGGAGGCCCGGCTTGAGGAGCGCGGCGTGGAGGGAGGCGGCCAGGCGGGGGTCCGGCGCGGCGGCGTTGCGCTGGAGGAGCGCCGTAGGAGCGGGACGTGGCGGCGGGGTCTTCTTCTCGCTGCTGCTGGAGGTTGGTGGCGACGGGGACGCAGGGACGGAGCCAGGATTTTAGCATGAGGGGGGCGAAGAAGTCAAGAAGATAACAATTATATCAGAGGTTTTGTACTAGTAGAAAAAATATGGATATAAAACATCAAAATATATGTATTCTCACCCTTGCTTAGCACAGCTTTAGAAAATTGTTTGCCAATACAGAAGAAACGTATAATTTTAAAATTTCCCTCTGACTATTAAACTCGTTAAATGATTTGATAATGTCAGTGTAGGTGACCTTCATAGAAATTTCTTTTCCAGCATAGAAATTATTATGTAATAAGTCATCTCTAAATGAATGGAAGACGCATGAGAATAATTTAAGAACTTAGCATACAGGCAAATGGAAGGTGAAATAGTCATGAATTGCTCTGACTCTCTTCATCGTCATCTCTAGTTCTCTACACACACTAGCACATGTGGATAATCAGAACTTTCCTAATGGATTTTTATGCTTGTATAGTTTGTACAATTTCAGTTCTATAGTTTTAAAGTAATAAATTAATTCATGTTGTCGATGATCTAACAACTAATACTGGGAAAAATAGAATTATGAAAACTGGTAAAATACCATTCTTTCTTGAATCTTCATCGCAGATCTACTGACGATTACGGCCGCGCGGCCGTTCGTCCGATCCGGCGTGCAGCCGTGCTTTGAGGATTGCAGGTCACCCACCCCTTCTTACCATCTTGTTTGATCAATCAGAAATGGAAACGGAATTGCCCTAGTCAGCCGCCGCCAAACGCAGCAAAAATATGAGGAACGGAAGCGTATGTATGCTGCTGCCGGTATACACAGGTCGCTGGGTGCCTGGACTCATTGTCTTCCATTGTGGGCTTTCTCTTGCTTTGGACTTTGGATTATTAGCAGTGATACAGATGGGCTGATGGGCTTTGGACTTCACGTTCTGCTATACAGATTTTATAGGGGGGCGAACTAAGCTAAAAAAAGGACTTAATCAACCCACCGCTAATCGCTATTAGGGGAAAAGTGGATCGATAGGGGGGGTCTCGCCCCTGCTCGTCCCCCCCTCCCTCCGTCCCTGCGGGGACGGCGGTGTGGAACGGGCGCGGTTCTACGGGGGTGGAGTGAGGAGGAGGTCGTCGCGGTGGCGACGGCGGCGGCGGCGGCGGCGGCGCGAGAGGTGGCGCGTGCAGGCGGAGTGGCATGGCGGCGTGGCATGTTCGGTTCCAGTGCTGGCATGGCATGGCCAATTTGTCATAAGGTTTTCTGTGAGCCGGTTTTCAGAAAACAACTTCAGTTGTAAGTTTTTGCAATTTTTTCATCGATTTGTGTTTGATGAATCGCCGCAAAAAGCCTCTAGGGCTAGGGATTGTAGAGTAGATTTTAGCAGGATATATGGTTACGGATTTTGGCAACTTTTGTGCACAGGTTTCGGCAGGGGTAGGGTTTTGTGGTAGAAAAACTGAAATCTTTTGCTGAAATTTGTGCTTAAATCTAACGAAAGTACTCACTCCGTTCCAAATTACTTGATTTGGGTTTGTCCAAATACGGATGCATCTAGACACTAAACAAGTATAGATACATCCATATTTAGACAAACCCAAGTCAAGTAATTTGGAATGGAGGGAGTAGCTTTTATGGTTAGCGATTGTGGACAAGGTTTTAGTCACCGGTTTGGTTAGTGGTTTGGGCATGGTTTGGGGTAAGAACCGAAGAGCTTCTTCAGCGCAGGTCTTGCATATCTCCTCTTCGGAGTCCGTCTTCAAAATTGGAGTTGTCTGTCATCTGTTTGGCATAGCCTGGCGTGGGCTTCTCGCTGCTGCTATGGTGAGCCTTTCTTAGGTGGTCGTTTTTTCGGTGAAGTCGGAGTCGCTTGCTCGGTGAGGAGTGATGACGATGCCCGGTGGATAACCTCGACGACAGTCCTCGTTTTTAGCGGTGTGTGTGTTGTTTGTGTTGGTAGCCAGTGTGTGCCCTCGTAGCTGTCGTGTTCCATGATGACATGCGAGGGTGTTTGTATCGGTTTTAGGTCGGTTTCTCCTTAATTAACCAGTCAATTCTCTCCTTTTTTTAAACAAAATGAGTCAATATGCCCGTTTTGTTTCAAAAAAAATCATTGAGTTGGTTATAATGCAAATTATGTACTCCCTCTGTTCAGTGTTACTTGTCACCATTTATACTACAACACTGTACTTGATCAGTTCAATCTCCTCGAGAAGTAACTTTTTTTTTTGAACGGGAGAAGTAAAACTGAACAGAGTGAGTACATATGCTTTATATATGTAGGATCGACATTTCAAGAGGAGATGGAAAATATAAAATCAGTTGTATGTATAAGAGAATGGTGTCAAGCAGAAAAAAACCTAGATACGCAAACAGCTATAGAAAATCAGCAAAGTGCATGCTCAACAGAAACTCGAACTACATTTTTATTGTTGCCGACTACAACATTCAATTGGAGTTCACGGAAGAGCTGCCTATTTCTTTTCATCTACCCTTCTTTGTTGTGTTTTGGCATTAGTAGTTCCTACTTAACCTGAAGGCCCATGAAAATCAAACGAGACATTTTTAAAGTAGAAACTTTCAACTTCTTTTATTGGCTAAATGGTGTGAAATCGAAGAGTGCAATGTAAGAATGTGACGGCCGTGTCCATGGTGATCGGGACAGGCGCGGCCGCGAGCCCGGCAGGGGGTGGCGTGAAACCATTAGTCGCTCCCTCTCCCGCTCGGCCGGCTCGCGGGGCCGTGATGGTGACGGCCGTGTCCGTGATCGCTCGGGAGACAACCGTGATGGCGGGCGCCGCCGCCACGGCGGCGCGGGTCTTGCCGCGGACGGCATCGATGGCGCGCCGGGCCGTGGCCGCGCCCCATCACGCAGCCGCTCGCCGGGCACCAGCCGTCGCCGCTCTGTTGCAGCCAGGACGCCTCCTCCTCCCTCGCCAGAGCCCTCGTCTCCAACTTCGGTGCTCCCCGTCTCCGGCAGGTCTATGTCCCAGGTTGCCCTGCTCCTTGATGGTTCCTCCACGCCAGTGCACGTGTCCTTCTCCTCCCCTGCAGACCTGGCCCGTCGTGCGTCCACGTCCCGCCGCTCCGCGTCGCTGGTTGACCCTCCTGGCTTCGTGGGGGCGCGCGGCCGCGCTTGTGGACGAGGCGCCGGACTCCGATGCCCTGTCCGTCCTCTCCCAGGACCCGCTGCTGCCTGATCCTGCTCCTGCGCTCTCGCCGCGCCCGGCTCCGCCCACTAACCGCCGCAAGACCTTGGCAGTGGGGATCACCTCACCACACCCCGTGCCAGCGTTCGTATCCAGAAGACGCACAGGGGAGCGCCGGTGGCAAAGATGGCTGAGCGTAACCTCCTGCGCAAGCTGGGCTTCATCGACGACGACGCCATCATCACAAAGGAGGCCATCGACGCATTTGTGGAGCTGTTCCGGCAGAGTCTGCCGCCGTACGCCATTGCTGCACTTAGGGCCATGTTCAAGCTCGACTGCGACCACTCGCAGGCTGTCGAGGACGCGCTGATCCGTGTTGGTGGCCAGGGAGGACTTGACCTGGGTGCGCAAGATGAGGCCATTGATGCGTGATGATCAAGATCGATCATAGCCCTTGTTGCTTCTCTGTTCTTATGACAGCGAAGCCACAAGTTTCTGTTGCTGCTTGTATCGTGTCCATTTGCTGGGAGCTGTTTGTGCCATCCCTTGAACCTGAACCTGAAGTTGTAACTGAACCTGAAGTTGACTTTTTTATGCCACTGATTTGGACCTTCCGTCCGGTGTCTCCCATGTTTTTAGATGAGTGACAACATCCTTGCTGTTTGTCGGTGGTGAGCTGGAACGTTCGTGGTCTAAATGATCCTGACAGGTCCTCTGCTGTTAGTGAGATGCTCTGCTGTTCCTCTTGCACTATTGCTTGCCTCCAGGAGTCCAAACTTGCTCATCTAGATGGTGTTACTGCTGCCTACCTTGGTGGTTTTAGGCTGCGTGGCTTTGCCTTCCTCCCTGCTGCGGGAACTAGAGGAGGCATTGTGGTTCTGTGGGATGACAATGTGGTCCAAGCTTCGGACATCTTTTTGGGGTCCTTTTGCATTTCCTTGACGATCCAAAACTTGCACGATGGCTTATCTTTCCGGCTCACCTCCGTCTACGGACCTGCGGCAAGCAATCGAAAAGAGGAGTTCTTCGCCGAGTTAATTTCGCAAAAGCCCAACCCCGGTGTAAAATGGATGGTGAACGGTGACTTCAACCAAATTCAAAGGGCTAGGGACAAGAACAAGAGAACTTTCAATAGGCGCCGCATCGCACGTTTCCGGGACACACTTCAAGCTTGCGACCTTAATGAGATCCCGCTACAAAACCGGAGATTCACTTGGAGCAATGAGCGGCTTAATCCCACCTTGAGCAAGTTTGACGGCGTTTTTTGCAACCATGAGTGCGACATTGCCTTTAGTGATCACATCCTCCATGCGCTTTCCTCGTCGCTCTCGGATCATTGTCCTCTTCTTTTCGCTAGCGCAAGGGGTCCTCGCAAGCCACGCTCCTTCAAGTTTGAAAACTTTTGGGTGACGCTCCCTGGGTTCAAGGATGTGGTGGCCACATCTTGGGCCGAGCCAATCTCACACTCTGAACCTTGCCATGTCCTATTTCACAAGCTTGCAAGGGTGGCCAAATGCCTTCATCGATGGGGGCGCTCTTTCTCCTCCAACACAAAGCTTAATCTTCACATGGCTCTTGAGGTTATTCTGAGGCTTGATGAGGCGCAAGACTTCCGTTCCCTTTCTCCGGAAGAGAGGGATATTAGGAGGAGGCTAAAACGCCGGGTCGTTACCTTGGCGGCGATGGAGCGGTCACGCAAGAAACAATGTGCTCACGTGAGGAACTTGAAAGATGGCGATGTTAACACGAAGTACTTCCATATGAAGATTAACGCCAGACGCTGCAAGAACTTCACCCTTAGGCTCAAATGTGGGCCGGGTTGGCAAGCAAACATGAAGACATGGAGCATACCATACACACCCACTTCACTTTGGCCTTGAAGAAGGGGCCCCGTCGTCCGAGGGATTTTAATTGGAGCAACATCAACCTCCCGCTTTGTGATCTTTCTAGCCTTGCAGATGACTTTTCGGAGGACCTCTAGGGCCGGATGGCTTCACCGCTCTATTCTTCAAATCTTGTTGGAGCACCATTAAAGATGATCTTATAAGAGTGATAGCCCTCTTTTCCAACCTTCATTTGGAGAACTTTCATTGGCTAAACTCCGCTAACATCATCTTGCTTCCCAAGAAGGAGGGGGCCGAATCCATCAATGACTATAGGCCCATTAGCCTCATCCATGCCGTGGCAAAAATCATCACAAAGGTGTTAGCGAGTCGGTTGGTGCCGTTCATGAACACCCTCATCTCCCGGGCCCAAAGCGCGTTCATTAAAATTAGAAGCATCCACGACAACTTCATGTATGTGAGGAACTTCGTGAGGAGGTTGCACAAGTCAAAAACTCCGGCTTTGCTTGTCAAGCTTGACATCAAGAAGGCCTTTGATTCGGTCCGTTGGGACTATCTCTTGGATTTGCTTCAAAGGCTTGGGTTTCCTCCAAGATTTCGTGATTGGCTTGTGGCTCTCTACTCTACCGCCACGTCTAGAGTCCTCTTGAATGGTGTGCCTGGCTCTCCAATCAACCATGGGCAAGGCTTGCGGCAGGGGGATCCTCTCTCCCCTCTACTCTTTGATATCGCCATCGAACCGCTCCAAGCCATTCTTGAGAAAGCCACTACCACCGGAGCCCTTCACCACCTTAGGGGGCGCACCTCTCGCTTGCGGACTTCGCTTTACGCCGACGACGCGGCTATTTTCCTTGCCCCAATAAAGGAGGATGTCCACGCTCTCTCGCACATTCTTCACGGCTTTGGAGAGGTTACCGGGCTTGTCACCAACGTCCAAAAGAGCTCCATTGTCCCCATTCGTTGCTCTGCGATAGATCTTGATGCCATCCTCCAAGATTTCCCCGCCACACGCTCTCATTTTCCAATTCGTTATTTGGGGTTGCCTCTCTCCGTGTACCGCCTTCGCGGGGTTGATTTCCAATTCATTGTGGACAAGATGGCACGTAAGCTCCCGATTGGGCATGGGAAATTCATCACCATGGTCGGGACAGTGGCGTTTGTTAAGTCCGTCACTACCGCTCACACTAGTAGGAAAAGCCAATTCTATGGAAGCTTATTCTGTGGCGCACCTTATAGCCGTGCGCCACAGAATAAGCTTCTGTGGCGCACCTATAAAGATGCGCCACAGAATAAGGTTATTCTGTGGCGCATTACTTATTGGTGCGCCACAGAATAAGGTTATTCTGTGGCGCAGCTATGCCCATGCGCCACAGAATAGGCGCGGGCCCCACACCCACGCAAGGGTCAGTCACTTTGGGCTTTATTCTGTGGCGCAGCCATGCCCATGCGCCACAGAATAAGATTATTCTGTGGCGCACCAGGGTGCATGCGCCACAGAATACGCGTATTCTGTGGCGCATGCCAAACAGGATGCGCCACAGAATTTCCTTTGCCTCCACTTACATGTGGGCCCTCCCCGCGCTGCCTCTTCCTTCCCCAATTTCCCCAAAAATTCGCTAAGTACCGAACTCCCGCGCCCGACGCCGGCGACCTTCCCTGCGCCCGACGCCGCCACAAGCTCGCGCCACCGCGTCCATCCCTGCGGCGCCGTGCCAATCCCTGCGCCGCCGTGCGTCCCCTGCCCCGGCCGCCCCTGTCCGAGCCGCGCACACACCGTGCCCGGCGACCTCCCCTGCGCCGTCGTCGCCCACGCCGCTCCCTCTGCCGTCGTCGCCCGCGGCGCTCGACGACCACCACCACCTCGCCGCCACTCCACCGCGCTCGACGACCACCACCGCCCCGCCATTGACGGCCAGGAGGAGCACCACCGCCATGCCCGCACCGACCCTGCCCGAAGGAGCACCACCACCACCGCCCCGCCACTGACGGCCAGGAGGAGCACCACCACCACCGCCCCGCCACTGACCTCTACACCGCGCTCAACAACCTCCCCTCCCTCCCCTCCCCGAGGTGCTTCCCCTTTCCCCCTCCTCCCTCCCCTACCGAACTGCTGCACCCAAGGTGTTTGTAGAAATTCCCCTACCGAACTGCTGCACCCAAGTTGTTTTGCTGTTTGATTTCTGTTGTTGATTGCTAGTAGCCTTGCTGATAATTGCTTTTAGTGCTGGTTGCTGTTAGTTGAGATGAAAAAATTGAGATGAAAAAAATGTTAGTGCATGCAGTAGATGTTTAGGTTAGTGCTAGGTGCTTGATATATGTTGTTATATGGAAAAATGCAGTAGATGTTTTAGTGTTCTAGGTTCTAGGTGCTTGCAAAACATCTACTGCATTTTTAGTGTTCTAGTTGTTGAGCATGCTTGTGTGTGCTTGCATTTTTAGTGTTCTAGTTGTTGAGCATGCTTGTGTGTGCTTGCATTTTTAGTCTCATGTGTATAGTTGCTTGCTGTTAGTACTAGGTTAGTGCTAGTGCTATTGGTACTTTTTTTGTTGCTTGCTACTGCCACTATGTTGCTTGCTTGCTCTAGTTGCTTGCTGCATAGTTGCTAATGCTCTAGTTGCTTGCTCTAGTTGCTTTTCTTGTAAAAAAATTGCTACTGCCACTATGTTAATTGCTATGGTGTACTAGAAGTGATTTTTGCTACTGCCACTAAAAAAATTGCTAAGTGTGTGTGGTAGATGCTAAATCATGGTTTTGTTAATTTATTGCAGCGCCACGAGGAGCACCTCCACCACGCCGATCTCGGACCCGAGCCTCCCTTCCCTACCCGAGGTAGTTCCTCTCTCCCTCGATGTGGATGTGGATGTGGTGATGTATGTGCATGAGGATATGTGTCCACGACCATCGTGTCGTGGTTGTTGTGCTCCGACCATCGTGTCGTGGAGATGCCGGCCGGAGATGCCGTGCACAGATGTGGATATTATTTGTGAAATGCTTGCAGGTACCCCCGAGAGGCCCTTGAGATTGCCGGAACGTCGATTAACTTCCGTTCCGGCAATTTCGGGTACTCCATATGTCCCTTTTTTAGCAAAGGGCATGCCGAATTTTTTCGTGAAATTTGGCATGACTTTGCTAAAAATAGGACATATGGGGTATTGCGACTAATGCATGGGCCGGGGTATCTTAGTACTTAGTTAGGTGATTTTTTTTTCTCTTATATTTGTCATACTAACGTTTTGCCTCTTTTTAATGCAGTTCAAACATGTCGGGCGACGCTTCTAAGCGCATGAGCATCGAAGAGCAAGCAAGAGTACAGAACATGGACTTTTGGCCCGACGATATGAGGGACGAAGCCGCGGTCACTAGTGGCGACGAGGCTGAGGAGCATCAATGGGAGGTCCGGGATCCCGACCCCGAGTACCACGAAGAAGGTGGTGAGGATGACACCTCAGGAGATGGTGGCGACCACACGACCACTGGCGATGACCGCACCGATGGCGGCGACCACACGGAACCCGGCGACAGCAACCCGGCCGCTAAGAAGAAGAAGAAGCGGAGGGCAAGGACTAAACCGCGTAAAGTGCAGTCGGTGGACAATGTCACGGACGTGATCACGGAGGTCAGTCCAAGTGGCATGCCGTTGGAGCCTAAGCACGTTGCACGAGGGTACAACATGCAACTAGGGTGCATCCTCCGAGAAGGCGTGTCGATCAACACGTCTGACATTAGAAGCGAAGAGAATGCGGCTTTGCTCGAACACCTACTCAGGAGGGTTCACAAACGATACACCTTCCCGAACCCTAAACCCAAAAATGTGGATAATTACGCCACCACGAAGATGAGCACCGCCTTGAGCAGCTGGAAATGCCGGGTGAAGGCGAAGATTCATAATAAGAAGAGCTGGGAGGAGATTAGTACACGCGAGCCTCACTGTTGGTAGGCAACGCCTCTGCACCTCAACGTATTGGTGGCAACGACGACGACGACGATGATGATATCGACGTCGATGGCTTCCTCAACACTGGCGCCAAAGACGCCGACGGATTCATGCGTCCTGTGGATCTCGAACCACCCTTCCGTGCCCACGCCGATCAACCTGCTCGTCTCAATGCAGTCACGCAGCGCCTGGACTTCCAGGGTTTATCTCAAGAGACACCTCCAGCAGCCGGCGTTGCAGCTCAAGACAAACCGGCTACCGGCATTTTCTCCCCTGGCACGATTGCAAAATCGGTTGCAGAGGGGCTTCGTGGGCAGCCATGGAGCAATAAGCCCAGGAGGCCCCTCAAGAAGATGCCAAAGGGCGCCTCTGCGAGCCAGCCACCTAAGATGCCAAAGGGATCAAAGGGCGCCTCTGCGAGCCAGCCAACTCCTATGATTATCCAGGGTCGTGAAGACACCATACCACCCCTCCGGACAAATCGGCGCACATGGTTCATTAAGCTGGAAAACTGATAGTGCCTCCGGAGATGACCCACCTCGCAATTCCATCAATGATCTCTTTGAGCGATTCTATCTCTATGCTAGAGGGCTTTCTTCTAAAAGACAGGGATCCAAATTACCCGGCGTTCACTGTCCAAGTGCCAAAGGAAGAAGGCGGGTTGGTGGTCGTCGGTGAACACCCCGCGGATCTGTTCTTAGTAGCATACGAGGACGTGTTCAATCTATTTAACCAGCAGCGGCTCAACTATAAATTGGTCCGCCTATACGCGCTCAATGAGGCCATGACTATCCACAGAGACAATCTCTCGCATGTCGCGGTAGCGGATCCCTACTACATGCGTGACAGCCAGCTGGTGCAAGGATCTGTGACACGGACCAGCGCAGTTGAGTACCTCGAGAGGTTCATGTTGCAAAACCAGCAAAAGAATTGCCTTCTTGTGCCTTTCTTTCCCGAGTAAGTACACATCCGCTCGCCGCCGTATCTTGTGCCTTTCCGAGTTCAATGCATGCATGTTTCTGATCATCATCTCATTTAAATTGTGTTGAGCAGGGACAAGTACTGCGTCCTCATCATCCTACACCCGAGCCATTACCATGCCACTTATTTTGACTCAGGTAGTAGTACTACGAAAAGGTATGCCAACATAATTGCTGTCCTCAATCAAGCTCTTCACGGCTACCACCAAAAGGGAGGCGTCTTCGAAAGCACCGCGCAACCACAATTAATTAATAATAAGTTGCGCCGGTTCAAGCATATCACCGAGTTCTCTTGCCTCAAGGAGCAGTCGGGCAGCGAGATGGATGCCTTCTACGCCCTCCGTCATATTAACATGATTATCCGAGATGGAGCGCAATGTGGTTTGCCATCTGCTTTACAAACATGGGTCGAATATGACAGACGCAAGTCCGATATGGATCTTAGAAAAGATTTCCAATGCATCAAGACCAAGTTATCGGAAGTCATCGTCGGAAATGTTATCACAACAGGGGGGACCTTCCATTGCTCCCGACGAGGTTGATAGGATGTATTATAAAAGAAAACCTTACACATGCACACATACATACTCTATTTTATCCACTTATATCTATCTCCATCTACAGGGTTGCATCAGAGAGAAATCGAAGAACGCCTAAAGTTGCAGAAGGACAACAGGGCGTGGATGACGAAGAAAGACGGCAAACCATTCCCGGCGCCGCTCGCACCGCTCGCTACATGAGATCGTCGTGCTCCCGCTTTTGCTCACCGTCAACGCCGAGATGTAATCTATTCGATCCTAGTGTAGGCGGTGAACACTTCATTTGTAACGTGTGCAACGATCGATTAACTTTTGTATATATCTCAACACTTGTGTAAAACTTCGGCACTTTTGTATCAACTTGTGATGAGACATATATTAGTAATGTGTTTGTATATATCTGTGTAAATATGAAATATACATGTATTCTGGTATTATACTGGTATTTGTATTCTGGTAATATACGGGTACAATACGGCACAGTAATTCTGTGGCGCACCCAGAACTATTCTGTGGCGCACCCTATTCTGTGGCGCATGGTGAGTGGGGTGCGCCACAGAATAGTTATTCTGTGGCGCACCAGGCTGGGTGCGCCACAGAATAGCTTATTTAGTGGCGACTATTCTGTGGCGCACCACCCATGCGCCACAGAATAGAAAAATGGTGCGCCACAGAATAGCTTTTCTGTACTAGTGTCAAGCTCTCTACCCTCTCACGGTTTTGGCACCACCCAAGAGTATTTTGAAGGCTATGCGCAACATTGTTCGTGCCTTCGTGTGGGCGGCGGCGGATAAAGTTTCCGGTGGTAAATGCAAGGTCAAGTGGGATTTGGTGTGTTGCCCGAAGGACATGGGAGGTCTTGGAATCTTAAATCTTCACAAGTTTGTGCGGGCGTTGCGGTGGCCTTGGTTGGAGTGGGCCGAGCCGGACCGTCCATGGGTCGGTTTGGGGACGCCATGCAACAACGATGATTTAGAGCTATTCTACGACTCCGTGACCATTACAATTGGTGATGGGAAGACCGCTAGCTTTTGGGAGTCTCCGTGGCTCGATGGCCTCAAACCCAAGGATGTGGCTCCTTCCATTCTCGTCATTTCCAAAAAGAAGAGCTTCTCCGTGAATAAGGCCTTGGGTGGAGAGTTTTGGATTCACAACATTTCTTTTGAGGGCGGGATCTCGGTTAACCATATTAGTGAGTTTGTCATGCTTTGGAGCAAGCTACAAGATGTCCATCTTGCCGAAAACACTTCAGATGGGATAACTTGGAAGCTTACCATGGATGGAAGATACACCGCGGCCTCAGCTTACTTGGCGCAGTTTCAAACGCCCTCTACTTCCTTCATGAAGCCGGCGGTGTGGTATAATTGGGCTCCTCCTAAATGCAAGTTCTTCGCTTGGTTGATTCTCCAAAATAAGGTGTGAACGGCGGACTGCCTAGCTCGCGGGGTTGGCCAAATTGTGGGGTGTGCTGACGTGGGCATACCATCCGGGCACCCCATCATTGGCGTACCGATGCGGCCCAGCCGAAGACCCACCTAGAGGCCCAAAGAAGTCCAAGAAACTACAACTTGGAGTGCAAGACAAGAACTCATGTAAACCCTACCTGGCTGTATATATAAAGCCAGGCAGGGGCACCTGATACGTGCATTTTATATCATCATTTATACAACTTGTAGTATCATATTAGAATGTTATTTGCATTGTTATATCATTGTTTTTACATGTTTTAGTTGATTTATGGGACTTTCATACAAAGTCCCTATTTTTGGTATTTAATTTCTGGGAGGCAGAAAACCTCCTTTTTCTTGTTTTTAATGTTTCAAGAGCTACAGGGAGCCAAATAATAAAAGGAAAATTACACATCTGGTTTTTCGTCGAGAGAAAGGCAGAGGGAAGAAGACCGAAGAGAGAAGAGCCACGAGGCCCAAAAGGGGTGGGCCCACGCAGCCCAAGTACCTGGCCACATGGGACCCACTAAGTGGAGCCTCGGGCACCTCCTCGCCTGGGGCTTTTTATCGACGCCTTCGTCCTCCCCGAAAAGTGACGCCCTAATTTTCCCGAAACCATCCGAGGCCGCGGCGGCGGCGAAACTCCTGATTCCCTCCGAGGGGGATCAGATCCTGCTACTCCGGAGATCCGGAGAAGGGGGAAATCATCGTCATCATCACCTCTCCTCCTTGGCGTGGGAGGAGGCCTCTACATCATCACCATCACCAAGACCAGCACCATCTCCATCATCATCTCCGTGATCCACTCCGTCCCCCTCGTAGTTTGAGAGTTGTTATACCCTAGATACTTGTCTTGTGCTACTATTCATGTTTGTGATTGAGTACTTGTCATTATTTGGTGGTGAAGTTATATTTTCAGATTGTGTTGTACCACTTATACCACTGAATATTATCATGTTTGCACGTTGTGAGTAGTTCCCATATGTTCCTGAGGGCATAGGATGAATTGGAAATGATTTATATATAACATGTGTTGATATTTTGTCAAGAGTTTATCTTTTATATGATTCTACGATGGTGTTGTGCGAACGTCGACTGCACAACACTTCACCTATATGGGCTCATAGGAGAACACCGTAGTATAATGAATTGAGGGAGACTTGGGAGGACATGTAAACCTGGGACCGAATCATGAAGTTATATTATGAGGGTATTAGTATCAGGGACCTTAGAGTGTAATGCTATGGTGTGACTTTATGTCTTAATAATTCTTGTGCAGTCATTTGCTTGGCCACATGATCCATCATAAGGGGTTGTAGTTTATTTATTTAGCTATACCTAATAATGGCTCCGTCCAAAGAAGATTAAAACTTGACAAGATATTCAACGTGTTGTTTAATAAATCTCTATGCCTAGCAATATCCATGCCGCCCTTGGGAACGTTTTCCACATACAAGTTACACATCACTTGAGCTTGTCCTCTTGCACATAAGAGGATTGGGCTTTCTCTCTTTGAGAGCTTTGACTTGCTACTGTTTATTTTCTGCATTGCAACTATACAACCAAAAATACCAAAAACACTTGCATCTTTTATTGTTTTATTTATCAATCTTGCTAACCAATACCTTCAGCTCCTCGTGGGTTCGACAACCTTTTCTAATTGAAAGGTACTACAATTGATCTCCTGCACTTGGGAGTCATCAAGACACTTTTCTGGCGCCGTTGCCGGAGAGCGTAGCGCTATTGGTAAGAAGTTTGGTAAGGAAACTTGAAAGCTGTTTTATCTCATTGTTACTATGGCATTTATGAATCTTTCCTCGCTGCACTTTGCTCTATATGACAGTGCTTATGCCACTACTCCTAAAGTGGTTGAAACTACTGTGTCTGAGATACCTAAAGTGGGATTTAAAATTCCATTGGTCATGTTAAAAGAGTTATGAAAAATCCATTTACAGGTAACGGAACTAAGTCTGCACGTGAATACATGCAGTGCTCCTACATGGTTCTAAAAAAAACACATGGAGTTAATTGAAGACATATGTGGTTTATTTAGACTTCCTGGTATTTCTGAAGATCAGGTAAAAAGGAAGTTATTATATTTGTCTTTATGTGGTAATGCTCGTGATTGGTACAGGTCTCTTGATGAAGAAGTTGCTATTGAATGGAATATCTTGAGGAAGGTTTTCTTTCTTAAATATTTTACTCCTAAAGAAGCTTATGAGAACCGCTGCTATATATTTAATTTCTGGCCACATCTGGGAGAGAGTATTACTCAAGCTTGGGGGAGGTAAAGGAACTCCTTCGCAAGAATCCTTGCCATGATCTCACAAGGAAACTTATATTGATAAACTTTTATGTGAGGCTACCGTCGAAGCACAAGGAAATTCTGGATAATTCATCTGGTGGAAGTTTTACTAATAATACTGAAGAAGAAGCATGTAATTTATTGGAGACTATTTCTGAAAATACTAGTCACTGGGATCTTGATAAAGGTAATGAGCCCTATTTTGATTATGGATATTCATGTGTAGAGAACTTCTCTACTTCTATGTTGTTTAAAAATCTGAGTGATACTTTTAATCTTGATCCTTATGTTATAATTGAGATAGCTAAAGATTTTGCTGAGCATATCTGTGTTCCTCAAAGTTGTTTTGAAGTTTATGTTGAACCTGTTAAACAATCTATTGTTGTTCCTAAAGTTATTAAACAGGCAGAACCTGTGTCATCTGTGACAATTGAAGAGTATGTTGAACCACCTCCATATCCAAACCAAGTTAAGGAGAATTTACTTATTGCTGTTACCAACAAGAGTAACAGAAGACGTTCTCAGCCTTATGAACAGGTGGAAGTCAACAGTCAAATTTCAATTATCAAACAATTAAATGAAGAAGACCTTGTTGATGTTTATTTATGTGAAGATGCTACTAAGGTCATCAAAGGTAATTCAGCCAAAGTTGGTAAACCTGTTATATCATGCTCTATTGGGACTTCAAGTTATCATGGTCTATGTGATATTGGAGCAAGTATTAATGTCATTTCATATTCTCTTTATCTTGAAATCAAGCCTGATATTGATCCTATCATTATGGAAGAGACAGGTATGACAATTCAACTTGCTAATAAAGATTATATTAGTCCATTTGGAATTGTTAGAGATGTTGAAGTATTGGTTGGCAAAATAAAATATCCTGCTGATTTTATTGTGCTTGGTTGTCCTCAACATTCTTTTTGTCCTATCATTTTTGGTACACCTTTCTTAAACACTGTTGGTGCTAAAATTAATTTGCCTAAAGAGAAAGTGTTTATTAAATGTGCTGGTGAAAAACTTGAGTTCAACTTTTCCAAATTTGCTGATAAGCATGTTGTGAAAGAACCAATTTCTGAAGATATAATTGAAACTCTTGCACATATAGCTGTAGCTTCAATAGATGTTGTAGAACGTTATATGCTTAATCAAGATGAACCATTTAATGATGAGGAAAAGGACGCTTTAGAACAAATATTTTTTGAACACCGTACCATAGGGAAAATCCCTACAGTTAATTTTTATATTTCAAAGGGGTGTGGATGGGGTACAATGAATTACATCAGGGGGGCTGGAAGGTGAGTGAAGAAAACATAAAAATTAGGTGTCCAAAAATCTAACCCAGTCTAAAAGGTGTTGAACAAGGGGGTCTTAACACGATGCTGGTGGAGGCAAACATCAGACTTAAATCGGACCTTCCACCTCCCGAAAGAAGGTTGCTGATCTTGAAAGATGAAGTCGTTTTGTAGCTTCCACAAATTCCAGGCGACGCAGGCAATTACTTCAAGAAAACATGGTCCCGTGAAATCTCTCTTTGCCAGCTGAACTTGATTCAGATAAGGGGATCTGTCATTCCACTGAACATTGATGTAGTTCCAACATCTCACTGCCATTGGGCATTCAAAAAACAAGTGATCACGTGTCTCCAGACGGCCTTGGTCACAGAGGATGCAGTTAGGGCCATCTTCAAACTGCCAATGCTTGCGGTGCATGAGATCTTTAGTGTTTAGGCGATCGTAGAAGAGGAGCCAGAGGAAGACTTTTAGTTTGGGGAGGGATTTTGACTTCCAAATAGATTTGAACACCCATTCACATTCTAGGCAGGAAAAGATGAATTTATAGAATTGGGCCGAGGTGTATTCCGCGCCTCCCCAAACAAAGGATCTAGTGTCCAAGCTAGATGAGGGCAAATGGTCATGGAGGATCGTAACAATCTGATTATACTCTTCGAATGCCTCCACAGACAAAGGAAGGGCCATCTCATCACCCATATGTAGCAGATCTCTCATGGCAGCAACAGATATATCTTCATTAAAAATAAAGGAGAAGAGATGAGGAAACTTGTCGCACAGCAGGACCTCTCCCTGCCAGAAATCTTTCCAGAATAAAGTCTGCTCCCCACTATGAATCTCAGCTCTGGTTATGCTCCTATATGTGTCCGCAAGGCTAAAAACATCCCTCCACCAAAAAGAGCCTCGTGGGCTTTGAGCATGTGGAGGACCTGGCTCGTAGAGAGACCACACTAGATTCACCCATGGAATATCCGCTCGGCAGAAAAATTTATGCAGGTGTTTTAGGAGAAGTGCCTTGTTCTGGATTTCAAGATTTGTCACCCCTAGACCACCATGATTTTTTGGTCGACACACCAAGCTCCAGGCCGCTAATGAATTAGTGGTAGCACCATCCTCTCTAGCCCAAAGGCAATGGCGCCTAGCTCTGTCAAACTTTTTACTGAATGTCTTGGATAGTTTGAGGGAGCAGAGATAGTGAACTGGGAGTGATGAAAGAACAGACTGCACCAGCGTCAGCCGTCCACCATAGTCTAGGAACCTGGTGCACGCATTCATTCTCCTCTCGACCTGATCAGTAAGCGGAGCAAGATCGGCCACCGTAGGTCTGGTTGTACCCAGAGGTGGACCTAGGTAGGGAAATGGCATCACACCTGTAGCACATCCGAAAACCGAAGCTAACTCATTCAGTCGGGAGATCTCAATGTTGATCGGCATCATGGAGGTTTTCAAATAGTTCACTCTCAAACCAGTGGCCTCAGCAAACGTCTGAAGAAGGTTTTTGAGGATGTTCAGTTGAATGGGACATGCTTGCATGATCAGTAACTTGTCGTCGGCATATTGTACAATTGGAAAATCCGAGCCAGGGATATTAAGTGGCGCTGTGAAGCACCCATCATTCGCAAGCTTATTGACCAAAGTTTGGAGTAAATCACCTCCTTCCACGAAGAGAATTGGTGAGAGGGGATCACCCTGACGAACACCTCGTCTACAAGCAAATTTATTGCCCGGAACTCTGTTGAGCAGGACAGAAGAAGTACCCGTACTGAATATTGAGGAGATCCAATGTATCCATCGTTCATTATAGCCATGCCCTCGGAGAATTTCAATTATTGCTTTGTGCTCGATCATGTCAAAAGCCTTGGCAAAATCCAATTTAAGGATGACAGCTGGCCTGCCTGTTTGCTTGACTTGGTGAATATATTCATAAGCCCATGCCACACAGTCCTGTATGGTTCTTGTTTTCAAGAAACCATATTGATTTTTGTGAACAATACCAAGAATTTTCCTCTGTAACCTGTTGGCCAATAATTTCGTGAGCAGCTTGAAACTGGAGTTAAGCAGAGATATCGGTCTGTAGTCATTTGGGCTTTCAGGAGAATGGACTTTGGGGATCAAAGTGATGAATGCATCATTGATACTTTGGAGATTAACCGAACCATTCAAAAAATCAGCACAAAGACGATAATAATCATATTTAATAATTGGCCAACATACTTTCATGAAAAGACCGTTGAAGCCATCCGGTCTGGGTGCTTTGTCAGAGGGCAGCCCCGAGACAACGTCATCAATCTCAGTATGAGTGAAAGGAACAGTGAGACAGTCAAGATCATGATGAGATAAGTGAGCTGCAAAATCAAAATTTGTGTTGATGGGAACAGAGGTACCCAGTCTATCCTTGAAAGCTTGCCGGAGAATACCTGCCTTCTCATGGTGATCAGTAGCTATCGATCCATCGGATCTCTGAAGAGTGGCAATGTTATTATTCCCATACCTGACGGTGGCCATAGAATGGAAGAAAGAGGTGTTTTCGCTGCCAAATTTCGCCCAGCGAGCAGTACAACGTTTCCTCCAGTACTCTTGTTTACATAGCAGTAGGTGACTAAGTTTGTTTTTCACAACTTTCCTGAAGTTCCACTCAGTGAGATGAAGCACCCAGAGTTCTTCAATTTCATCCAGCCAAAGAATAACCGAATTGCAGTTATCGATGTATCTGTTTAGCATAGATATGCTGGTGCTCCAAATTCTCAGTCGTTTACGAAGGAGTTTTAGCTTAGATGAAATGCATTTGGCACTGTCACCTGGACAGTGGATGTCCCATATTTTCTTCACCTCCTCAAGAAAACCGGGCATTCTAATCCAATGGTTCTCGAAACGAAATACTTGAGCTTTTGGGATTTCAGTACCAACCGAGATGACGCATGGAATGTGATCAGAGGTGGGTCGAGCAAGCGGGTTATCATGGTATTAGGAAATTTGATGGACCACTGGGGCGAAGTAAAGAACCAATCCAATTGAGTTAGGAGAGGGTCAGCTTGCATGTTGCTCCACGTGTATTTCCTGCCCTTAATAGGTAAATCCAGTAACCCCAAGTAGCTGATCACTTCATTAAAAGTTTCAATATCAGTCAAGTTGGCACCCGGTCTGTTTCGGCTATCAGAATATCTATAGAAGTTGAAATCGCCAATGATGAGCCACAGATCATCAATATTGAAATCAAGGCTGAAAAGCCATGCCACAAAATTTTGCCGGGCAATGCCATCACAAGGACCATAGACCGAAACCAGAGTAAATTGATCTAAAGTGAGCTTATATGTGAATTGAACTACGAGACCAAAACTTTCCTGCTGGATCACCTGGCCTGTGAAAATATTGCTTGCCCAAATCATAAGAAGCCCACCTGATGCTCCCTCAGATGGAACATATGCGAATTGGTCGAACCTTTTAGGAACAAATTTACGAATGAATTGCAGGTCAATATCTCCTGTTTTGGATTCCTGAAAACAAAGAATAGAGGCCATGCTCTCCTCAATCTTGTTAAATACAATTGGCCATTTTTCTGGACTGTTGATACCTCGAACATTCCAACATAAGATTCTCCAGATACGGTTCAAATTACTCATAGGATTCAAAAGCACGCGTAGACACCAAAATACAAGTGATAATCAGGAGATCTCTTATAATAGAACCACAACTCTGACTGCAGAGTCTGACTCTGATAAGCTCATAGAGCACAAGCACCCGAAACTGAAGGTTCAAACTGACACCAACAAGCCAAAGGTTCAAACCGACACAACCAACGGTTCAAACTGACACAACCAAGCCAAAGGACTGACAAATACTGACAGGTTCTCCCAATACACTTGGAACACACTTTAAGACAGAAAATCATCTCAGAGATTATGCAGCACGGTCTTGCAGAAGCCTAGCTTCAGTTAACTCCTCAGGATCGATGTTGCAGTCCTCAACACCGATGCGTTGCATCTCTGTCATTTGCAGCACGTCCGGAGGTGTGGCCTTTGGCACAGAGGAGGTGCGGCGCCTGGGCTGGCGATCAGGAACCACAGAATGCATGAAGCCATTATTAATTAGATGTGGGCTTCTGCGAACTTTCTTAGCAACTGTGGGAGTAGGAGGTTTACGTGTGCAAGCTCGTGTAACTGGGCCAGATGGAGCAGGTGGGTGTGAGTTACTGTCAGGATCAGTCAATGTCTGCATGTTATCAGTGATATTAACCAACTGACCAGAATTAGAATCAGAAACAAAACCCAGTTCACAGCTCATCAAAGCATCAATATCCGGCAGCCCATTATCCCCCTGATCTGCAGTAACATTAGGACTAACAATATCCTCAATAATAACAGATGAAACAGACAAAGGAGCTAGAAGACTGTTATTCTGTCCCCAATATATGGCAGCAGGTAGAACAAGGGCAGCAGGTGTACGACCATTAAAAAAGCCAAGAAATCATGAATGGTCTAACTATAGTGACCAGCTGTGCGATGAACTGATTATAGGGTGCAGCATAGAAGTCTGAGCCCGTAGGGAGGATTGACCGAGTGTAGACCTGACGCATCAGCCGGCAACAACCACCACAATTACAATTGCATATCCCACCTGATAATTTAGGAGTGCTACCACCACCTAAAGGGGATCCTAGCTTTGAATTAAAGCCTTTGCCTACAAATCTGAAATATGCATATTTGGATGAGAAGAGCATATATCCTGTCATTATTAGTGCTAACCTTTCAGCTGAAGAAGAAGAGAAATTACTTGATGTGCTTAAAGCTCACCGACCAGCCATTGGATACTCTCTTGATGATCTTAAAGGTATAAGCCCAGCTCTATGTATGCATAAAATTAATTTGGAAGAGGATGCAAAACCTGTTGTTGATTATCAACGCCGTCTCCATCCAAAAATGAAGAAGTGGTAAGGAAAGAGGTAATAAGACTTATTGAAGCTGGTATCATTTATCCATAGCTGATAGTAAGTGGGTTAGTCCAGTTCATTGTGTTCCTAAAAAGGGTGGAATGACTGTTGTTCCAAATGATGAGGATGAACTTGTGGCTCAACGTACTGTTGTTGGTTATAGGATGTGTATTGATTTCAGGAAGTTAAATAAAGCAACTCGTAAAGATCATTACCCATTGCCATTTATTGATCAAATGTTAGAAAGGTTATCTAAACACTCTCACTTTTGTTATTTAGATGGTTATTCAGGTTTCTCACAAATTCCTGTCCATAAGGATGATCAAGAAAAGACCACTTTTACTTGCCCATATGGTACATTTGCTTATAGGAGAATGCCATTCGGTTATGTAATGCTCCTGCTACTTTTCAAAGATGCATGAATGCTATATTTGCTGATTATATTGAAAAGATAATGGAAGTTTTATGGATGATTTTTCTGTGTATGGTACTTCCTTCGATAATTGCTTGTTCAACCTTAACAAAGTTTTGCAGCGTTGTGAAGACCAACACTTAGTTTTAACTGGGAGAAGTGTCACTTCATGGTTACTGAAGGTATTGTTCTTGGGCATAAGATTTCTGGAAAGGAATAGAAGTTGACCCAGCAAAGATAGAAGCTATTGAAAAGCTGCCATACCCAAGGGACATCAAAGGTATAAGAAGTTTTCTTGGGCATGCAGGTTTTTACCGTAGGTTTATTAAAGATTTCTCCAAAATATCAAAACCCTAACCAATCTTTTGCAAAAGGATGTTCCTTTCTCTTTTAATGATGATTGCATTGAGTCCTTTAATATTTTGAAGAATGCTTTAATAAGTGCTCCTATTATTCAACCTCCTGATTGGAAATTGCCTTTTGAAATTATGTGTGATGCTAGTGATTATGCAGTTGGGGCTGTTTTGGGCCAACGTGTTGATAAGAAACTGAATGTTATTTATTATGCTAGTAGAACACTTGATGCTGCTCAAAGAATTATGCCACAACTGAAAAAGAATTTTTAGCAGTGCTATTTGCTTGTGACAAGTTTAGACCTTATATTACTGATTCAAAGTCACATTGCATACTGATCATTCTGCTATTAAATACTTAATGCATAAGAAAGATGCTAAGCCTAGATTAATAAGATGGGTACTTCTATTGCAAGAATTTGATTTACACATTGTTGATAGGAAAGGGGAAGATAATCAAGTAGCTGATCATCTTTCTAGAATGGAAAATATACCTGATGATCCTATTCCTATTAATGATAGCTTTGTTAATGAACAACTTGCAATTGTTAATGTTTCTAGTGCTAAAGTTGCATCTCCATGGTTTGCCAACTATGCAAATTTTATTGTTGGTAAAGTTTTACCTCCACACTTCACTTCTCAACAAAGAAAGAAATTCTTTTATGATCTTAGACATTATTTTTGGGATGATCCTTTCCTTTATAAGAAAAGTGTGGATGGTATTATTAGACGTTGTGTACCTGAGCATGAACAACAGGCTATTATAAGAGATTGTCATGACAGTCCCTATGGAGGGCATCATGCAGGAGATCGTACAGGTGCAAAGGTATTACAATCTGGTTTCTATTGGCCTACTTTATTTAAGGATTGTGCTGAATATGTTAAATCTTGTGATAAATGTCAAAGAGTAGGAAATATTGGTAGGAGAAATGAAATGCCTATGAATTATTCTTTGCCACTTGAGCCATTTGATGTTGGGGTTTTGACTTTATGGGCCTTTCCCAGATCAAAGACAAAGCATACTCATATTTTGGTTGCAGTGGATTATGTTACAAAGTGGGTGGAAGCAATTCCAACCAAAGTGCAGATCATGCCACAGCAATGAGATGCTCAAGGACATCATTTTCCCCAGGTTTGGTGTTCCTAGGTTTTTAATTACTGATGGTGGTTCTCATTTCTTGCATGGTATTCTTAGAAAAACATTGGCAAAATATGATGTTAACCATAGAATTGCATCTCCTATCACCCTCAAACAAGTGGACAAGTTGAATTAAGTAATAGGGAAATTAAACTCATTTTGGAAAGACAGTGAATAAGTCTAGATCTGATTGGCCAACTAAAATTAATGATGCATTATGGGCTTATAGAACTGCTTTTAAAAATCCTATGGGAATGTCTCCTTATAAATGGTTTATGGAAAAGCTTGTCATTTACCTGTTGAATTAGAACATAAAGCTAGATGGGCTATTAAACAATTGAACTTTGATTTTAAACTGCTGGAGAAAGAGAATTCTTGATTTAAACCTACTTGATGAATGGAGAAATGAAGCTTATGAAAGTGCAGAATGTTTAAAGAGAAAGTTAAATTTGGCATGACAAGAAAATTAAGAGAAAAGAATTCAAAGTAGGTGATCAAGTTTTATTGTACAACTCTCGTTTCAAGTTTTCTGCAGGAAGTTAGCTTCAAAGTGGCAGGGACCATTAGTGATACAGGAGGTGTACCGTTCAGGAGCTATCCGTCTTCACGGTGATATGAAAGGTAAACCTCATGTAGTCAATGGACAACGCCTTAAACATTATATTGCAGGAAAGAGCTTCATCGGAAAGGTGGAGGAGTTGAATTTAAAGACACCGGAGGAGGTAATTGAAGAATTTTGCAGTTTCAGAAACCCAAAATCAATAAAGGTAACTTTTGTGTTGGAAAGTTTCTCGGAATTGCGTAAATTTTACGGAAGTCATTTTTTATGGAAATTAACGTGTGGGACAAGAAAACTGGACGAAGCGGAGACCCGAGGAAGGAAACAAGGGGTCCCACGCGGCCAGAATCTTGGCCGCGTGGGACCACTCCTTTCCCCTCGGAGTCCCGTTCGTCTCGTTTTCGACTCCGACGCTTCGTCTTGACCTAAAAACCGTCAATATATACCCCTTCGTTGATCTAATCTCGCACCGAGCGTTCTCGAGCGATCTTTGCTTTTGCTGTTTCTGTCTGTCAGGTTTTAGCCATGTCTTGCTCCGGATCCAACCATGAGGGGGAGAGTCCCCAAGGGAGGTGTTGTGAACCGCTACCTCAACTCCGTGATGGCTCCACCGAAGCCGTGACCTTCAAGGAGGGTGTGCTGCTCGTGGAGGAGGTGAAGGCTCCCAAGGCCACCGGTACGGTGGAGGAAAGGCTGGATGATCTGGAAGACAAGACCTTCAGGTATGGCACTGTGGTTTACCGCAGCCTTGATGCTCATCACTTCATGAACCTGGAGCTGGAGAAGAAGGTTGAAGAGTACAAGGGAGGCTCGAAGACTAGAGAAAGATACAAGGACGTCATCGAGAAGATGGAGAAGATCCAATGCTTTATGTGGGATGTAGAGAACCAGAACTGCGAGTATGAAGAACGCTTCAAGAAATTGCAGCAGCTGCCACCCTCAGGTACAATGATCCACCTACATCTTTCCGTGATGGAAGGCCTTTCCCATGGAAGATGGCTGAATGGGAGGAAGAATATGAGAAGGAGGAGGCTGCAGCAAAGGAGGCTCTAGCAAAACGTCAAGCTTGGGGGAGTTCCACCTAGTCTTTATCTCTACTAGTTTATCATATCTATCTAGTCATGGTGTGTTTTGCTTTTATCGTTTAGTTATCAATATCTCTTAGGCGTGTGTGAGCTCATGGAGCATTATCATGTATCTCTATCTTGTGGTTTATCAATGAATATTAAAGTATGGTGTCATCCATGATTCTCTTGTTTGGAGATTTATGGGTAACACTCATGCAAATGAGCGTGGCATATTTAGAAGTTTCAGTCACATCTTGCCTTGAATTAATTAACTTGAGTATGTTGGACAATTGTAGAATCACCCATTATAAAATGAGTAAAGAGAATGAGTCAATATGACTTGAAAAGTTTAAGGTTGAGATATAGTCTTGTAGGATAAAAAGTTAGGAAGAGTTAATGAAAAGGATATGAAACACTCTTGTTAGAATCTAGTATCTTTTGAGCAAATTAATGATCATGGATATTTCAATACTTATGCTCTTGGAAAGTGAATGAAAAGGAAGGCACCTGAAAATTCAGTTAGCCATGGAAAGTGTAAGATAAAGGTTGTTAGAGCATAGGAACTTGATTGAGATATCCATGACTAAAGTTTGCACTAGTTACTAGTGAAGCAAGGTGAAACAATTTTATATCTGTCTTTTCATTTGTCTTCTTTGAACTTGTTATCCAATGAGAGTTTATCTTGTCTTTAAATTTCAGCAAAGTATAAAATATTAATGCTTGCCATAAAGAGCAAAAGCATGTGAAAAATAGTATGATTCAATTGTCCAACATACAATGGTTATTTGCTTTCAAAAGTAAGGGGTGATTGCTAGAGCTTCTACTTATGTTGCCCTCATGTGTATGAGTTTTAGTTCATTAATCTTACATTGCAACTGAATATGATGATGATACAATGCTCGTATTTATTTATCAACCATAAGTCCATTGATGCATGTAATGATCTATGTCCTTACTTACTCGAGGACGAGTAAAGGTTTAAGCTTGGGGGAGTTGATACGTGCATTTTATATCATCATTTATACAACTTTTAGTATCATATTAGAATGTTATTTGCATTGTTATATCATTGTTTTTACATGTTTTAGATGATTTATGGGACTTTCATACAAAGTCCCTATTTTTGGTATTTAATTTCTGGGAGGCAGAAAACCTCCTTTTTCTTGTTTTTAATGTTTCAGGAGCTACAGGGACCCAAATAATAAAAGGAAAATTACACAGCTGGTTTTTCATCGAGAAAGGCAGAGGGAAGAAGACCGAAGAGAGGAGAGCCACGAGGCCCAAAAGGGGTGGGCCCACGCGGCCAGTACCTGGCCGTGTGGGACCCACTAAGTGGCCTCGGGCACCTCCTCGCCTGGGGCTTTTTATCGACGCCTTCGTCTCCCGAAAAGTACGCCCTAATTTTCCCGAAACCATCCGAGGCCGCGGCGGCGGCGAAACTCCTGATTCCCTCCGAGGGGGATCAGATCCTGCTGCTCCGGAGCTCCGGAGAAGGGGGAAATCATCGTCATCGTCATCACCTCTCCTCCTTGGCGTGGGAGGAGGCCTCTACATCATCACCATCACCAAGACCAGCACCATCTCCATCATCATCTCCGTGATCCACTCCGTCCCCTCGTAGTTTGAGAGTTGCTATACCCTAGATACTTGTCTTGTGCTACTATTCATGTTTGTGATTGAGTACTTGTCATTATTTGGTGGTGAAGTTATATTTTCAGATTGTGTTGTACCACTTATGCCACTGAATATTATCATGTTTGCACGTTGTGAGTAGTTCCCATATGTTCCTGAGGGCATAGGATGAATTGGCAATGATTTATATATAACATGTGTTGGTATTTTGTCAAGAGTTTATCTTTTATGTGATTCTATGATGGTGTTGTGCGAACGTCGACTGCACAACACTTCACCTATATGGGCTCATAGGAGAACACCGTAGTATAATGAATTGAGGAGACTTGGGAGGACATGTAAACCTGGACCGAATCATGAAGTTATATTATGAGGGTATTAGTATCGGGGACCTTAGAGTGTAATGCTATGGTGGGACTTTATGTCTTAATAATTCTTGTGCAGTCATTTACTTGGCCACATGATCCATCATAAGGGGTTGTAGTTTATTTATTTAGCTATACCTAATAATGGCTCCGTCCAAAGAAGATTAAAACTTGACAAGATATTCAACGTGTTGTTTAATAAATCTCTATGCCTAGCAATATCCATGCCGCCCTCGGGAACGTTTTCCACATATAAGTTACACATCACTTGAGCTTGTCCTCTTGCACATAAGAGGATTGGGCTTTCTCTCTTTGAGAGCTTTGACTTGCTACTGTTTATTTTTTGCATTGCAACTATACAACCAAAAATACCAAAAACACTTGCATCTTTTATTGTTTTATTTATCAATCTTGCTAACCAATACCTTCAGCTCCTCGTGGGTTCGATAACCTTTTCTAATTGAAAGGTACTATAATTGATCTCCTGCACTTGGGAGTCATCAGCACCCTTTAGATAGGACAAGCCATACGGCACAACTAGACAGACAACACGCATAGCCATAGCGAGACCACGTCTCATTACGGCCACCATGTAATCATACATTTATACATATCAGACAAGCAGGAGTAGGTCTTTACCTCACAATGAGGGGCCGAACCTGGGTAAATCCTTACTTGTCAGCCGACGGAACTACCAGCGCTCCCAACTTATCCCTCTATACGAAACCCTAGGTATCTCGAGTAAGGTTTTGTCCAAGTGCAGTTAACTGGTCCCGATCCGTCGAGTGTACCAGGCCTACTACGCCATCATCCCTAAGACCTATCAGACGGACAGCAGAGCACCCGACAATGCAGCAAGGGCGCGAAGACTGAGTCAAGTTGAGCACCTCCTTGGACAGCTCAAATTTCATCGACTACTCCCATCGGGAGTGCACTCGCCACTGGCTCGAGTGCTACGCAATCTCAAAGTCGGGTTCTCTATAGACCTCACCGGATTTCTCAAAGTCGGGTTCTCTATAGCCCGCACCAGATTTTTTAAAGTCGGGTTCCTTATAGCCTGCACGGGATTTATTAAAGTCGGGTTTTCTACAGCCCGCACCGGATTTCTCAAAGTCGGGTTCTCTACAGCCCGCATCGGATTTCTCAAAGTCAGGTTATCTACAACCCGCATCGGATTTATTAAAGTCAGATTTCTTACACCTGCACTGGATTTCACATAAATGATTCAACTCTCAAGGCATGGTTAATACATTCATCACATGGTCATCAACGCACCCGACGCATCGACTACGCCTACTCGACATGCTGCTCTTAATCTCTGCCCGATTCTTCGAATCGACCAGACACTCGGGGGCTACTGACGTGGGCATACCATCCGGACACCCCATCATTGGCGTACCCGATGGGTCCCAGCCGAAGGCCCACCTGGAGGCCCAAATAAACAACTTGGAATGCAAGACAAAAACTCATATAAACCCTACCTGACTGTATATATAAAGCCAGGAAGGGGCACCTTTTAGAGAGGATAAGCCATACGACACAACTAGACAGACAACACGCATAGCCATAGCGAGACCACGTCACACCACCACCATCGCCATTACGGCCACCATGTAATCATACATATATACAGATCAGACAAGCATGAGTAGGTCTTTACCTCAGAATGAGGGGTCGAACGTGGGTAAATCCTTAGTTGTCAGCCGACGGAACTATCAGCGCGTCCAACTTCTCCCTCTATACGAAACCTTAGGTATATAGACCATGGGATTTGGCGTGGTAACCCCACGTCATGTGCCAATTATGCAAAAGGGAACCGGAGACTGCGGCGCATATCATGTTCAAGTGTAGGTACTCTCTCCGGATTGGGAAAGCCTAAAAGCTTGGCGCGGTTTGGGTTGCCTTGACACTGCTCAATGGCAAGCTCTTGCCTCGGTGGAGGAGTGGTGGTGTGTCGTCACCGGCGTTAATGGTGCTCGGCGCAAGGGCTTGACCTATTTGGTGCTCCTTACCGCTTGGGAGATTTGGAACGAACGTAATGTGCGAGTTTTTCGGGCCGTGGCTTCCATGCCGTCCGTGGTTTTCGAGGGCGTCAAGCGGAATGCCGCGTTGTGGGTGGTCACCGGGGCGACGCATTTGAGCTCTCTCATGCCGCGAGAGTAGTTGTTTTTGTCCATGCCTTTTGGCCTGCGTGTTGTAACATTAAAACTCTTCTCCTTAATTAATGAAATAGGCAAAGCTTTTGCCTCGTTAAAAAAAAAGTAAGAATGTATGCACGCTAATTCTGTAAAATTTCCGCCAAACAAAAAACACTACTATAGCATATTCGGCCAATTATTTGGGCACAGAGTACACACAAGACGACTTACAAAACAGTATATCATCTACAATGCATACGATGCAAGCAAACTTAACCATCATGATGACTTCTAGTTAATACGAGGGTTCAGTTCACTCCGCAGCCCACCAAAGGGACAACATAATTAAAGAAGGCAATAGCCAAAACATATGGAGAATGAAAATTCACAATGGCCATTTCTTTAGCCAACAAAGAGAGCAAAAGTGAAATGAACTAAGTTAAGCTAGATGGCATGTCAATGAAACATTGCAACCACCATAGATGTTTGCATAACATGAAAGACACCAACGGAACAAAACTATGAATGTGTCAGAGCAAACATAGGGACACCACGAACAGTAATAAAGAATGCGTTTAGGATTCGAGGAAACTATCAAAAGATAAAATAGATCGTTGCATCATACTAAACATTCCTGCAATGCTTACCAGAACTAAGATCAACGCAGAAATAACTTGCATTCCACAAAAGGATATGCGTTGAAGATGTCTTGAATTTTGGTGCACTTGTGGTTACTTGTCCTGACTTCATCAGACGTCCTTACGACCATTCTTTTAAGCATTGGTGCGCATCTGAATATCACTTTCAAGAAATCAAACTCATGATCCTCCCCGTCGAAGCCTTCGATTTCCACTTCTTCAAGGTTGGTTAAGGAAAACATTTTGCTTCTCCAGTTCTTGGGCTCATCACAGCTACAATTTACCGGGCATCTCTTTTTCTCCTAGAACAAATGTACAATGTATTAACCTATATATGGCCCATGATTGAAACCTTATCTAATGAATGCACCTAGTTTTATTTTGGGTTCGAACAAGTACCATAAATATATAATTTGAGATATTTACCTGTGGTCTCAGAAAGTGGATCTGAAGCCGTCGTATAGCAGTACGAATCCGATGCATCCCAAGTAGATGCAACACAAACGGTCCGAAAACATGCACCATAGATGACTCCCCAGCATATTTATAACCCATTGTAAGATCCAAAATAGAGAAGTCGGTAACCAGATGTTTCTCTATGTGCCGCACAAATTTGATCTCCGAGTTAATCCGAACCTGCACAAAAGAAAATGATAGCATATCATGCATAAGTTCAATTTAGTCGGCAAATTAATTAAGGCAATTGAACAGGAAATGAGGCATACACAAGACAATTGCAGGGATAGAACATGAAGGTTAGCGAGCTGCAAACATGTGACCACCCGCGGTCCGAGGCTCGCTGCAGCGTATAAGCGCACTTTCGAGAGGCCCCAAAAAGCATGCGCGGGAATGTTGGGATCATACGAGCACTCCTAGGAGACCTTCTACAGAATCGGTGCCACGATGGACACGGTGATGTCGGAGCTGGTGCTGACGGACACCGCCTGTTGAGATATGTATTGCGTGTACATAACGTACTCTGTATAGCTGCCCTCCTCGAGGACGTGGCCCAGCACTTGTACTATATATATATGTTTTTTTTTTTTTTGAGAACACAGTACAACACAGACGCTCACAAATACGCACATACACTCACCCCTATGAACGCACGCACGCACACCCTACCCCTATGAGCACCTCTGAAGGACTGAGCCGGCAGATCTTGAGGTTGACGAAGTCACCACAGGCGCCTCGCTGTTGACGGGCACGTCACCTACCACTGAAAGAATAGCGCCGGATAATCCTGGAATAAATCCAGGTAAATGCAAACGCCCATGCCAAGTCTAGGACTTGAACCTGGGTGGGCTGGTTCCACCACAGGGAACCCAACCATCAGAGCCAAGCTCCGTTTGCGTACTATATATATATGTGCTATGCACTGATCAATACAATCGAGTTGAACCTATTATTCTTCTACATGGTATCAGCCTAACATCCGATCTCTAACCTAGCCGCACGCCGTCGCTCCCGAGCTGCGCCGCCTTCCTCTGCGTCGCTGCCGCTCGGCCGTCCAGCCGCGTTGCTCCTCTCGCGTGCCATCTGCTGATCGATCGTTCGTGAGCTAGCTAGGCTTGTCTCTCAATTGCTAGCAGTCTAAACTCAATCCTAACCCTAGAGCTTCCGTCGCCCCAACTCACCTCTTGCGCCATGTCCTCTGTCTCCAACTCCAGCAACCCCTTCGCCTCCTCCGGTTCCGACTCCTCCGCCTCCAACCCAGCCTAGCTCCGCGAGGTTCGCATCGCCGAGCACGTCCCTGTCAAGCTCTCCCACACCGCTGCCAACTTCTTCGCCTGGAAGACCTACTTCCACCTCCTCTTCCGCGAGTACAACCTCTCCGACCACATCGACGGCACCACCGACCTCCTCACCACGCGCCGTGACTCCGACTGGTTCGCCATCGACACCACCATCATCCGCTGGATCTTCCTCACCGTCTCGCCGGACATCTTCCATACCGTCGTCCGCGACGACGACGACGCTCACAAGGTGTGGACCAAGGTCGTCGGCCTCTTCACCGACAACAAGCTCCAGCGCGTGGTCTTCTTGCAGCAGGAGTTCTTCGGTTGTCAGCAGAACGACCTCTCCCTCGACGCCTACTGCCTGCGCCTCAAGACCCTCTCCGACGAGCTCAACGACATCGGGTTCCAGATCGGTGATCAGATCCTGCTCTCCACCCTCACCGCCGGTCTCGGCGAGGACCTCGGCAACGCCGCCTCCAACCTCAGCCTCATGGCCAACCCCACCTTCGAGAGGGCGGTGGACTAACTCCGCCTCGAGGAACGGCGCCTGAAGAACCTTCGCACCCGCGCCGCCCACACTGCGCTCGCCGCCGGCATCGGTCGCGGCGCCCCTACCCTTGCGCCGCGCCCTCCAGCTCCTGCGCCGCGCCCTCCCGCGACTGTGCCCGTGGCCCAGCCGCAACCTCCACCGCAGCAGCCGTGGCGTCGTCGCCGTGGCCGCGGCGGCGGCAACGGCGGTGGCGCCCCTCGCCCTGCCACCTTGCAGCCTACACCACCTTGGAGCGGTGGTCACAACCCCTGGACGGGGGTGGTCCACGCCTACACCATGCCAGTGCCTCGCGCGCCTACCCCGGGGCTCTTCACCCCGCGACCAGCGGCTCATCAGGCCTTCTATGCTGCGCCGCAGCCCGGCTACGCTGCTGCACCACCCCTGGCTACAGTGGCCTCCTTGGCGCCGCCCCGGCCTCCTACGACCCAGCGCTCTACACTGCCCTCCAGCAGGCGCCCCCGCCTTCCACCTACGTCGGCGGCGGTGACTGGTTCATGGACACCGGCGCCTCCGCTCACATGGCTACTCACCCGGGTATACTCTCTCATTCCTCTCCCACCACCACCTCCTCTCACATCGTTGTCGGTAATGGTGCTAGTCTTCCTATCTCGCATGTTGGTTCCACTAGTTTTCCCTCCACTTCTAAACCCTTGTCCCTCAATAACATCATTGTCTCTCCACATCTCATTCATAACTTAGTCTCTGTTCGTAGTCTCACTCGTGATAATTCTGTAACTGTGGAGTTTGACGCGTTTGGTTTTTCTGTTAAGGATTCACGTACCCGGATGGTGCTCCACCGATATGAGAGTCCTGGCGAGCTGTACCCCGTCCAGCCGACGTCTTCCTCTGGCGCTGGACCTCGGGCTCTTTCCGCTGGCGTTGATCTTTGGCACGCGTGTCTTGGCCACCCTAGCTCCACCACACTTCGCCAAATAATTAGGGGTTTTTCGTTTTCATGTAATAAAATGGATGCTCACACCTGTGAAGCATGCCGCCTCGGCAAACATGTTCGCCTCCCCTTTAGTACTTCCTCCACAGTTGCTTATGTTCCGTTTCAGTTAATTCATAGCGATGTATGGACGTCTCCTATACCTAGTAATTCTGGTTTCACTTATTATCTTGTTATTATGGATGATTATTCTCATTTTGTGTGGACTTTTCCCCTTCGTAAGAAATCCGACGTCGCTGCCACTCTCATCGCCTTTTACTCCTACGTCTCCACCCAGTTTGGTGGTTCTATCTAGGCTCTCCAAACCAATAACGGAAAAGAATTCGATAACCTCCCCATTCGCACCCTACTCTCTACCCACGGCACTATTTTCCACCTAACTTGTCCCTACACCTCCCAGCAAAACGGCCGCGCCGAACGAGTCCTTCGCACCCTCAACGACTGTGTCCGCACTCTCCTGTTCCATGCCTACATTCCACCCGCGTTTTGGCCCGATGCCCTCGCCACCGCCACCCTACTCATCAACCTTCGCCCTTGTCGTACTCGCTGGCACTACGCACCTCACCATATTCTTTTTGGCTCCCCTCCATCCTATGATGGTCTCTGGGTTTTTGGTTGTCGTTGCTACCCTAACATCACCGCCACCTCACCTCACAAGCTTGCCCCCCGTTCCGTTCCCTGCGTCTTCCTCGGTTACCCGGCTAACACCAAGAGCTACCGTTGCTATGATCCGGTTTCTCACCGTGTCATCACTTCCCGACACGTTTACTTTGATGAGTTGTGTTTTCCGTTTGCACAGGGACATCAACCGGGGTCTTCTCCCTCTCCCGAGGTCGAATTCCCGTGGCGCCGCGTTCCTCCGGCCCTAGCCGCGCCTACTACCGCGCTGCCGGTCGCGGCACCCTCACCTGCGTCGCCCTTGAGCTCCAACTCGAGCGCTGTGGCGCCCTCTGCATCGCCCTCGAGCGCCGCCTCGGGCGCTGCACCCTCTGCGTCGCCCTCGAGTTTGGACTCGGGCGCCGCCTCGCCGCCTGCACCGCCCTCGAGCGTGGTCTCGGGCGCTGCCTCACCATCAGGATCGTCATCGCGTGTTGCTCCCTCGGCCCCGGGTCCTGTCACCCGCGCCCGAGCTGGGGTCTTCCGTCCGAGCATGCGGTATGCTGCGGAAGACTACTCCCTCGCTGCGTCGACCACTGCGCCCGTAGCTTCGCCTTCTTCGGTGCCCTCGACCGTCGCACCCTCGCCGCTGCCGGCCTCTGCCCGGGCGGCTGTTCGCGACCCTCTGTGGTTCGTGGTTCGCGGCTATGCAGGAAGAGTTTGATGCCCTGCAGCGCAACCAGACATGGCAACTCGTTCCTCGACCCCGCCATGCCAACGTCATCACCGGAAAGTGGGTCTTCAAGCATAAGTTTCACCCGGACGGCACTCTTGACCATCATAAGGCCCGCTGGGTGGTTCGCGGTTTTCATCAGCGCGCCGACGTTGACTTCATTGACACCTTCGCCCCGGTTGTCAAACCCGGGATGATTCGCACCGTTCTCCAGCTCGCAGTGTCCCGCGCTTGGCCGGTGCACCAGATGGACGTGTCCAACACCTTCCTGCATGGTCATCTCGAGAAGCAGGTGTTCTGCCAGCAGCCCACGGGTTTCGTCGACACCGCCCACCCGGACCACGTCTGCCTGCTCTCTCGCTCACTGTATGGGTTGAAGCAGGCACCTCGTGCCTGGTACCAGCGCATCGCTGTGTTTCTACACAGACTTGGCTTCCGCTCCACTCGCTTCGATGCCTCGCTGTTCGTGTACCGCCAGGGCGACACCACCGCCTACCTGCTGCTCTACGTCGACGATATCATCTTGACGGCGTCCACCACTGTTCTTCTTCGACAGCTCACTGATCGCCTTCATGCTGAGTTTGCTCTCAAGGACTTGGGGCCTCTTCACTACTTCCTTGGGATTGAAGTGGTGCGCCGCGCGGATGGCTTCTTCCTTCATCAACGGAAGTATGCCCGCGAGCTTCCTGATCGCGTCGGGATGCTTAATTGCCACCCCGTAACCACGCCTGTCGATACAAAGGCCAAGCTCTCCGCCACGGATGGTTCTCCAGCTAAGGACGCTCCGTTTTACCGATCCATCGTCGGTGCCCTGCAGTACCTCACTCTCACCCGACCGGAGCTGCAGTATGCTGTTCAGCAGGTGTGCCTTCACATGCACGCCCCACGTGACGTTCATTGGACTGCGGTGAAGCGGATCCCCCGCTACATTTGTGGGACCATAGACTTTGGTCTCTCACTACATGCCTCCACCGACATGGACATCATCGCCTATTCGGACGTGGATTGGGCCGGCTGCCCCGACACGCGCCGCTCTACCTCCGGGTATTGCGTGTACCTTGGACCGTCACTCATCTCATGGTCGTCCAAGCGACAGGCTACGGTCTCCCGTTCCAGCGCTGAGGCGGAGTATCGAGCCGTGGCCAATGCGGTCGCCGAGTGCTCGGCTTCGCCAGCTTCTTCAAGAGCTTTCGTCACCAAGGCCACCGTGGTGTTCTGCGACAACGTCTCCGCCGTCTACCTCTCCGCCAATCCGGTTCATCATCGCCGCACCAAACACATCCAACTCGACATTCACTTTGTTCGGGAACAGGTGGCTCTCGGTCATGTACGTGTTCTCCACGTACCCACCTCTCAGCAGTTTGCGGACATCATGACTAAGGGCCTGCCTACGGCGCCCTTCGAGGAGTTTCGATCCAGTCTTTGCGTCCGCCGTGACGACGCTTTGACTGCGGGGGGTGTTGAGATATGTATTGCGGGTACGTAACGTACTCTGTATAGCTGCCCTCCTCGAGGACGTGGCCCAGCACTTGTACTATATATATGTGCTATGCACTGATCAATACAATCGAGTTGCATCCTATTATTCTTCTACACCGCCAACTGCTCAAGCATGGGAGCCTCCACGTTGATAGAGACATAGAGTCCGTCCACCCTATGTACATGTTCCTTTTGGTCCGCACAGACAGCTTCTGCAACGACTCGGACTTGATGTTGATGCCGGCGTCGAGGAAAGCTTCATTCACCCTGAGCACGCGCAGGCACGGGCATCGGAGGACCAATGCAGCGACGTCGACGGTGTAGCCCGGGAGAGATAATTTCTGGAGATTGGGGAATGCGCCGCTGGACCGTGGCAGCATAAGGCGGAGGTCGGGTGCGTTCAGCTTGATCGAAGTGGTGCGGTGGAAACCGGGAAGGTCCACGCCAGCGAGCTCCAGGTTGGTCGGGAGGGCCAAGCGGAACTCCACCGGCGAGAGCCCTGCAACTTCATGGAGCAGCGAAGGGACGTCGGCGGCAAACTTCTCCCGACACCTCTCCCGACGCCCAGGCCAGGGGAGGGACACCTCTGCCGCAGCTTGGACCGAGGATGTGAACGCGACGTCGAGCAGGGACACCCTTGCGCCCTGTTGGAGCGAGCTGAGGGCAGCTTGGATCGAACGGATCGAGATATTGCGAAAGATGAGATCGGGGAGGCCGGTCCAGAGGCCAAGCCAAGGGCGAGACAGGAGGCTGGTGCGCGCGGCGGCGCGGGCGCAGCCGAGGCGGCGGAGCACCTGGAGGAGCAGCTCCGCCGGGAGGACGCTGATGAGGTCGGCTCCTCCACCGTGACGAACTAGCTTGGGATGGCGTGCTCTTTCTTCCTCCATGGAAAACCCCGAGAGTAGAGTGTTTTGCCCTACGCTGTCCGTGATATTATATCGAGGAGCAAGCCTTTCAAGCTGGCCGACTCAAAACTAGTCACGGCTAACCCAAACCGAACCAAACTCAGCTACATATACAAGCCAAGTCTAACACCACCTCCGAGTGCCACACGATAAAGCACTTGCTATACCGACTTAGTGCAAGTGCTACTACGGAGTAGTAATTAATCTGCTAACTCGCACTTCGCTGCCATTGCCCGGAAAGCAAAACCAGAGAGTCAGATGAACTAAACCTATAATAAAGGGATATTTTAGGGTACATTCTACTACACATATTAGTGTGTAGTATATATCAGATCTAACGGTTAAAATTGATTGGACCAGTTTTGGGCCAAAGGACAAACAAGTAATTTCGGAAAGAGATATAATTGGCATTTTTTGCATAATTAATCTTAATTGTAATCAACATGGCCGTTAGTTTGAATTATTTCTGCCGCTACGCACAGACGGCGTAGCAACCGCCGCCGCCGCACTCTGTTTCTACGCCGCGCCGCCGGAGCTCGCCTCAGCGCCGCGGTCTCGCCACTCAGCGTCGCCTCCTCGGAGCACGCCCAGGCACCGCCGCCTCGCCCTCCAGCTGCCTCCCCGAAGCTTGCCCAACATCTCCTTGCGGTCGAGCATGAACTTGCCCGCTTCGTCAGGTCCGTATTAACCAGGAGCTCGGGCATGAGCACCCGGGTAGGCTAGGTGGCCCATATTAATTCCAGATCGTGGCTGCAGAAACTGCCGGGAGCTAACCTATGTGTATATTGTGCTGAATCAGCGAAACAGCAGAGCAAGATTGAGCAGGACAAGAACAGGATACAGCAGCTACGAGCGCATAGGAATTTCAAGCTTTGCTGATGCAGTCTGAATTTTGATGGGTTCCTCCAAGAAGAACTGCATGTAGGCTTCTCTGTCAGTGGAGCGGAGAAGTGAGAGAAGTCAGAACTCAGAAGAGACAAGTAGACAACACCGTGTAAGAATTTCAGTTCGCCCAATTAATTGCCGCCGTCATCCGAGCGACGGGAGAATGGAACCGAGAGGAGACGGACGGGCCGGCATGTGAGAGGAGAATGTGGTCGTGGAAGAGGCTAGGGAGGAACTCGCGGAGCTTGAACTCGCAATGGGCGGAGGAGGGCCGGCGGAGTAGGAGGATCCCGCCGATGGCTGATCCGGCGACCTCCCTCCAGATGTCGCTGGTGGCATGGATGTGCATCCTGCGATGCGGCAGCGCGCCGTGATGTGAGGGTGGAGGGTGCTGGGTGCAGTCAGAGCCTCAGAGGAAGGCTACGAAATTTAAGGGAGCCTGGCTGTGAATTTTTAACAGTAGTGATCTACCCAAAATGCCCCTTGGGCTGAGATATACTACCGAAAATATGGAGTAGTATTTGGAATCTGGACCGTGGGATCTCGTCGGATAAATGGCCTGTATTGATTTGATGCACCGTAAAACAACTCATAATAAAGGACCATGTGAAGATTAATGTCGATGCCTCATTTGACGAGGACTCGCTGCGAGGAACCACTAGTGCAGTGATACTAGATATCTGATGTAGTACGAGCATGGTCTTGTGTGGAGTGCATGAGATCACTTGATGATGTTTTTGTTGAACATGTTATTTTGCATGTGCAACGGTTCGTTTATTTGATTAGACAAGCACACAGTTGGAATAAACTCAGACGCGCTGAAATATTCCCATCTACGTACACAAAAAGACCTGGAATACTTCTTGTGGAGCTGATTTATTTATTTCGACAAAAAATCATACTGATAAGCCTGGCTATGTATACTTGAGAAGAAACTGAGAACTGCAGATTGAGTGCAAACCATACGACGATAATTTGCACTCTCCAAATTGAGTGGCCAGAGAAGATCAAGCGAACAATGGTCGGGAATTGCGTGCGGCGGATCCGAAGGAAAAATCTTAGGGTGTGTTCGGTTTGGGAATTGGAAGGAATGGAATACCATTCCATTCAAGCAGAACGAACCGTCCTATTCTTGTGTTCGGTTTGGACAAAAAATTGTCATGGAACCGTTCCATTCTTGCGTTCGGTTTTGGAATGGGGCGAGAATGGAATGGCTAAAAGTGTCATGTGGTCACCTCTTTAACATGAATGGTGAGCTTACCACTGCCCTGTGTGATATATATCACAATATTAATCGAAATTTTGGCAACATTTCGCCTATATTTTCAGCAATAAACAGCAACAAATATATATTCACAATCAAAACAAGTATATTCTAACAACACAACACAGATTTCAAATCACATAATATATAATCATCCAAATAGTCCAACTTTATTGCAAAGTTGTCCAAATTCATTACATTCACCCAAAAGAATGGCATAGTAGTTAAGTGCCACAGATTTCAACCATGTATAGTTCATGGCGTAGTAGTCATCCAAAAGCATAGTTAAACGTCATTACATCATTATAGTCCATATAACATAATAGGTATTAAACACAGCCTAAAGACAATTGAAGTTCATACCATCACTTCAATTCAGATTATAGGCCACTCCAAAGACCTTCACCACGTACCTACCCACCCAAACCAACTTGTTTGCCTTGCTAAGAGTCATGAATGCTTTTGCAATCTTTGGACTGTCAACAAGATGAGCATAATAATGAGCTATGTGCTCATCATCAAATCCATTGAGTTCCTTCAAAGCATCCCACAAACCATCAGGTATATCATCATCATCTCCACCTGACTTCGCAAGAGCTTCAGCCAACATCTTGAACCCATCTTTGAGAGTGGTGACTAATGGATCATCTTCCTTGTGCACAAGCTTGGCCTTCTTCTTCGGCGGTGCTTTGCCAGCGGACACGCCTACGTTTGGCAATGTGTTCAGCTCACTCTCTTGGCCTTCTTCTTCAAGATCGATAGACAAGGGGTCATTCCCAGACTTGGCATACTTCCCTGTTGCTGTAGTGGACCCAAAGATTGTCTCCATTGCACGGTAGTGTTCAATTGGGGTATTCCGAAATGGGATATCAGATTTGTTGTGCTACAAAAAGATGCACAAGTGAGAAGCATATAGTACACATAACTTCATGTTAGTAAATAGCATGCAGTAGATAAAAACTTACGACGCAATGCCCTGCGTAGTGTTCATCGCTAAGTCCAATAGTGCAAGTATCCTCATCCCATAGAGCTCCACTCAGATTTTTCAACTGGATCAGCCTGCCCCAAATCTTCCTCCACTTCTTCAGGTGGTTGCTAATCTGGTCATGATTCAATGATAGCTTGAAGTGTTCATTGAGAGCTTGAGCACATTGGTTATGGTGGCACTGCTTGAAACCACTTGAAGTTCTTTTACCACTAGCCACAATGTCAGCCAAAAAGCCAAGCATCATGGTGGACATAGGATTGCTCCAGTGAACCACCGCCTTGGCCTTGCTCCCACTTGTACCCTGCGTGTTGCTCGCACTTGCATCGGTGCTTTCAACATTGTCCATTTCTGTCAAGCAATAAAATAGTTGCACAAATGTGAATTAGAACATGAAAAACACATGGTTTCAATACATAAAATGGACAATTTCGTCCAGCAATGAAATAGTTGCACAAATGTGATCTAGAACATGAAGAACACATGGTTTCAAGACATAAAATGGACAATTTCGTCTAGCAATGAAATAGTTGCACAAATATGAATTATAACATCTCAAATACATGGTTTCAATACATAATATGGGAAATTTCGTCCAGCAATAAAATAGTTGCACAAATGTGAATTATAACATCTCAAATACATGGTTTCAATACATAATAAAATGAACAATTTCGTCCAGCAATAAAATATGGTTTCAATACATTGAAAGGATACATGAATAACACTTCAAATACATGGTTTTGACACACTCAATGACCATACATGATCTGCCTATCTGCCCACATTTGGTTAGCAATTTGTTGCCTACGGTCAACCGTGGCTCTATGGTCTCTTTCTTGTTGAATTTGTGACCGGATTGGTTGGGCGGTCCAAGTTACCTACGGCAAGATGAATTCATCAATTCCTTGGGATAGTGCATAATTATGAAGAACACAACAAGCTATAACAATGTCAACTTGTATCGGAAAAGGAAAGAACGGTTTGGCATCATCTAAAATCTTGAATCTCCTCTTGAGGGATCCAAAAACTCGCTCTACCCCTATACGTAGAGATGAGTGCCTAAGGTTGAAAAGTTCTTCCGCATTTTGGACGGAATTGTTGCCCCACTCGTTCAAATGGCATCTCACATTACGGAAAGATGGGATGAAGCCGGGCTTGGCTCCATATCCGGCATCTACTAGGTAATATTTGCCTATAAAAAAAGACACAAGTTGGTGACAATTTTTTGGACAATATATGGACAATCATATCTAAGTCAATTTGTTACCTTGTGGTACTTGTAGGCCTCTCTCACGCCCTAATGCATCAGCTAAAACGTTCGCATCATGTGCTGTCCCCTCCCACCTAGCCAACACATATGTGAACCGGAGGTCAAAATCTACCGCTGCCATCACATTTTGAGTAGGAAAAGGCTTCCTACCACGAAATGAATCTTCCACATCTTTAACAATAGATGCTCGCGCATGTGTACCATCAATAGCTCCAATACAATTCTATATAGTGAAAGAACTGTCAATACGATGGGTGAATACAATCCTACATAGCTAAGTAAAAGTTTTGGCATATACCTTAAAATATGGGTCAAACCGAGGGTTTCCTGCTATCTTTTCTGGGGTCTCCGATGAAGGTGGCCTGATATATTCATTACGCAGCTCACCAATGGCATGAAGGACTTGCCTAAAATATATGCTAATTGTGCTAAGCGATCTAGCAAAATTTGTTGCAACAACTCTATTCCGAAGATTGTGTCCAACGGTATGCAAGAACATTCCCACTTTCTGCTCCACACATAACTGGACACTATTTTCTAGCAACTTGCGTTCTCTCATTATCTCACACAGCCTAAAGAAACAAGCTCTGTTAAACCGCAACATGTTTATACAAGTCACATCTGAGTGCCATATTTTACTAGTGAGATACTCAATTCTCATCCGATCTCTTTCATGCATTGGCCCATAGGAAATACGTGGTCTTCTCTTTCTTTTTAAGACCCGAACAGCTACAATAATCGTAGCCCAAACAACAAAAACATCAGCTCCCCTAATCAGCCTTTTCCTTTTATCCATGCTCTTGCCCATCTACAATGCATACAAACAATTTATACAATGCTAATAAAGAAGAGACATGTATATTTCCAAGAAATTTCATGGATTTGATAGCAACTTTAAAATGGATTTCATATCAAAAATTCGAGAAGCATATAGATCAGCATATATTGCCATGAAATTACATGGACTTGATAGCATACATGCGATTTTTGTGTTCAAATGGAAAGAACAGCATAGCAAATCGGTCTTGCGTGGTCGTCGAGGCCGCCGCTAGAAACTACTGCTCCGATTCCGTCGTCGCCGCGCCTGCTCCAGCTCTGCTCCGTCTGTCGCTGCCGCGCCAGCTCCAGCCCTTTCTCGCCGCCGCTTTGTTCGCCGCTGCCGCGCCTGCTCCGGCCCTGTCCCGCCTGCTCCCGCCCTCTCTCGCCTCTGCGTGCATGGGCGACGGTGGCGCCAGCGCGGGTGCGAGTGGCAGTGCCGACGCGGGTGGAGGTTGCGGCGACCGTGCGGGTGGAGGTGGCGGAGCCCGTGCGGGTGCGACTGTGCGTAGGGGAAGAAACGGGCGTAGGGTGAGGGGGTGAGGCGAGAGGCTTTTTTTTCATCGCGCTCGGTTCCACCTCGTCCGGCCGATTTGGTCGGATGGGTGCGTTCTGCATCTCTGGCGAATATTCGCTTTCGTGGAACGAGTCGATTCCATCCTATCCCGGAACCGAACACGAGAATCCTCCCCAGGAATGGAACCGTGCCATTCCGTTCCATCAGATTCTCAAACCGAACACACCCTGGTAAGCTAGTTTGGTCACCTCCGTGTGAAGCGGCGACAGAAGCCCGTATTCTTGATCCATGCTGTGAGAGTATCATGCAGGTCTCCACTCTCCACAGGCGAGTCTTCCACGGAAGAGTCTGCCTCATCGCTTGCATGACCGAAGATGAATCGCAGCGTAGGACAGACTAGTACTTCTGTCTTCCCGTACGCAGCTCTCCAAGATCAATCTTGACTTGCTGCTTGATTTCCTTATACCGATCTCCGTGCGTGAGCAGCGGCGAATTATACCGACATGAGGTGTGTACAAGGGAACATGGCAGCGATCGACAGACTCCATGAGTGCGCAGCGGAACATGGCAGCGATCACGACATCAGAGTTGCAGAGCGGACGAGGGTTCCCGACAACGACGTTGAACCTCCGGCTTAGGCTCGGGTTCTCATACCAATGTAGTAAATTAGGGTTTGGAGCCTACCCTATATTTCTCTTCCTTATCGGTGGCCTCTCATAATACATATGGAGAATGACAAATTCACCATGAACATTTCTTCATCAGCCAACAAATAAACAAATGCGAACTAAACTATTCACCCAGATTTTTAGCTTCAACACTCTGCGTAGCCAAATTTCTTCATAGCACAGTGCCTCGATCTGTTTTAGCATGAAGGCAGAGGATCTACCCATTCATCATATATTTTTTCACAAAGAAATTTGTAAAGCAAAGTTCCATTCCATCTAATCTTCCGACTTCTATGATACATTGCAACCACTGCAGAAATTTGGAAACATAAAAGACACCGACAGAACAAAACTATACTGGTGTCAGAGTAGAACATAAGGACACAACAACCAGTGTTAAAGCATGAGTGTAGGCTTCGAGGAAACTGTCAAAGATAAAATAGATCATTGCATCTAGAAGCATACTAAACATTCATGCAGTGCTTACCAGAACTAAGATCAACGCATAGATAACTTGCATTCCACAAAAGGATATGCGTTGAAGATGTCTTGAATTTTGGTGCAATGGTGGTTACTTGTCCTGAGTTCATCAGAAGTCCTTACGATCATTCTTTTAAGCATTGGTGCGCATCTGAATATCACTTTCAAGAAATCAAACTCATGATCCTCCCCTTTGAAGCCTTCGATCTCCACTTCTTCAAGATTGATCAAGGAGATATTTTTGCTTCTCCAGTTCTTGGGCTCATCACAGCTACAGTTTACCGGGCATCTCTCTTTCGCCTAGAACAAATGTGGAATACTACAATGTATTAGCCCATGGCATTTGAAACCTAGTTTTTTTTGGAGTTGAACAAGTAACATAAATTAATACTATATATAATTTGAGATATATAAGAAGAACAAAATATTTACCTCTGGTCTCAGAATGTGGATCTGAAGCCGTTGTGTAGAAGTACGAATCCAGTGCATCTCTAATAGATGCAACACAAACGGTCCAAAAACATGCACCATGGACTGCCTAGCATAATTATACTTAGGGAGTGACTAGGTCTCACTCGAGTGAGAATTAAGTTAACTCTCACTCAGATGATCCCATCTAGTTACATGTGCAACTGAGAATTTTTAAATTGTAACTCACGAATCACGATGCATATCTGATGGGATTAGAGTTGAGTGAGTTCTAACTTAATTCTCACTCGAGTTAACTTAATTCTCACTCGAGTGAGACCTAGTCACTCCCAGGCGGAGAACCTGGAGGAGCAGTTCCTCTGGTAGGGCGCTGATGAGGTCGGCTCTTTTCCTCCTCCATGAAAAACCATCAACTCACGATCCAGGCCTAGCTGACGCGATCGCAGCAGCGTGTTTTGTGACCAAGCCTAGCTGACCGACTCAAAACTAGTCACGGCTAAGTGCTAACACAAACCGAACGAAACTCAAGCTATATACAGGCCTATTTTAACACCACCTCCTAGTGCCACACGATAAAGCACTGGCTATAACGACTAGCAGTAGTACAACTACTCCCTCGATCGTTCCAAATTATACGATGTTTTTTGAAAAGAGATCACAAACACATGCATATATGAAAGCACGCACACACACTTCTACCTTTATGTGCATTATCGAAAGACTGAACTGGTGGGTCGTGTTTTGAGAATGATGAAGTCATCACAGGCATCACGCTATCGACGGGAATGTCGTCTCACACTGAAGAATATTCCGACTTAATGAGAAACACCAATATAAAACTTAACTCTGATGGGTTGGGGATACAACCACCCTCCAAACCATCATGCGAGGGTGTTCCCATCCCTTTCCGCTTGCAGCTACCATGGCGAGGCGGTGGCGGCGTCATCGTAGAAGGCAGAACAACTGGAGCCGAGCTCACCTCCATGCATGGCGGGGAGGAAGTGGCGTCGTCATCCGCGATGTCAAGACGGAGCAGCTCTCATCTGTCGTGGTGAGAGCTGCTCCGTCTTGACATCCCCTCGCTCAGCACCATGCTGCCTCCTCTACCTCCGGATGCCAAAGAAAGGAGGAACCACGCTCCCCACAGCGACAGGAGGTGCCGTCAGAGTGGCACGTCCCCTCACCATTGCGGGAGTACGGGGACATCGACTTACCCGGCCTCCAGAAGGCGCTATGCGTCTGCCAACGAGCTAGAATTTTCCAAAATAAAGGACTCTCTAGAGTTCGGCCTCATTTGTCCGCACTCACGAGAGTCAAGGGAGTATATTTTTAGTTCTCGTCTTCGGTTCCAACGTTAGGGACAATTTACACGGGAGTATGACTTGCTTACCAAGAAGACATACATTTGTGCCTTGCTTTCCAAGTGTACTCTTACCTTTTTAGAACTGCCAAGTTGTACTCTTTGTGTCTTTCTTCCTGAAAAAAAAGTGTCTTTCTTAGATCAATTCGGAAAACATTTTTTTGAATCAATTGGAAAAAACAAATGACTTGAAGAAGCAAGACTTTTTTTTAGGGCACGAAGAAGCAAGACATGGAGACATAGAGATATATATAGACGGCCTTGGACGTTCCCCGGCCCAGCCCAACTGAGCAGTCTCCTACAGTACTTTCCTTCCCTCCCCCACGCCCTTCTGCTTGCTCCCCACGCCGACCCGCCTCTCCGTCCCACCTCGCCGCCGCCACCGCCCCCATCGCCTCCTGCGCCCCGCCATGTCGTCCTCCGCCGCGGCGAGCGCGTGGCGGCGCTCCCTCCGAGGCGCCCTGCTGCGCGGCTCCCCATGGCGCGCCGGCGCCGGCGCCTCCCGGCAGGCCAGCACTGCCTTCGCCGCGTCGTCGGCCGAGGCGGCGGCGGCATCCGCTGCCGGACCAAAGAAGGTTCCCCCTCCTCCCCGCAAGGTAACGCCACTCTCCCCGCCGCCGCCGTCTCCTCGGCATTAACGCATACACCTCACCCGCTGCGCTGCTCTCTGCTGCGCTGACCTCTGCTCGCTTCGGTCCGCTGTTTTTTTTCTCAGCTTAGCGAGCTCGCTGGCGTCGAGCAATGACTATCCGCGCGCCTGCTATCTTTAGCGTGTTGATTTCGTGCACGCTGCCATGTTGATTTCGTGCCATCTTAGCGCATTGCATCTCTGAAAAAGATAATATAATTTTTGCAACCTTCTGTAATGAAGTTACTGACTCGCACTCTGTTTCGGCATGATGTAAATAGAAAGACAAAAAAAATGAATCTTACTGTTCCTGTAGAATTTGAAACTACCGACGGCACTGTTCTTTAGAATTTGACAACAGTACCGACTTGCGGCTTCTATTTTTTCTTTAAAAAAGTGCAGTGGTGAATTGATCGTACAGTTATTACAGTGATTATGTGCCCCTTTACTGCCTTTGTGTCATCTGCTTCATTGACTAGTCCTTGTTGTTTCTTGTTAATTTGCCAGGGTAGGCTTTTGACTGGGGCCATGATTGGCTTGACAATTGCTGGAGGTGCTTACGTGAGTACTAGGGACGAGGCCACGCTTTGGTACATGATACTAAGTTCTTAAACCTAAATTTTCCAACACTAGTTCTTGTTACATCAAATAGAATGAAAGCACCCCTTAGGTGCATGAAATTGCCACCCGTCCTCCTTTATTTTTACCCTTGTTGGTACAACTATTAACCAGGAGCCTATTCACTAATGCTTCTGCCCTTTGTGATCGTGCAGTGGCTGGTTATTCAAATCAACAGAACTTGTGAATCCACTTTTTGCACTGCTAGATGCAGAGTTTGCTCATCGTTTGGCTGTGACTGCTGCTGCTCATGGATTTGTTCCAAGAGAAAAGAGACCTGACCCACCAGTTCTTGGGCTAGAGCTTTGGGGTAGGAACTTTACAAATCCAATTGGTCTTGCTGCTGGTTTTGATAAAAATGCCGAGGCCGTTGAGGGTCTATTGGGTCTTGGCTTTGGCTTTGTGGAAGTTGGCTCTGTGACACCTCAGCCTCAAGAGGGAAACCCCAAGCCTCGAATATTTAGATTAAAAGAGCATGGGTAAGCATTTATATTCTGTAGTTGGTATTCAAACTGTTCATGTCAATCAAAATTATGAAAATGAAATAAAAGTCTAGTTGACAGTTTCTTATGGTGTTTTCTTGCCTTCTCTTCAGTGCCGTAATCAATCGCTGCGGGTTCAACAGTGAAGGAATTGTAGTAGTCGCTAAGCGTCTTGGGGCACAACATGGTAAGCGGAAGATGGAAGAAACCTCAAGCCATCCCTCAAATGTAAAGCAAGGAGGGAAAGCAGGACCTGGAATCCTGGGAGTCAATCTTGGCAAGAATAAGACTACTGAAGATGCTGCTGCTGATTACGTGCAAGGAGTTCATTCGTTGTCACAGTATGCTGATTACTTGGTATCCATCTTTTGATCTTACATTCTTACAAGATAACTTAAGATCATGTGTTCGGTACTTTCAGTTTCATATGCACCATAGATTCAGATGGATTTGACTATTACAGTAAGAAACTTTGCATTCATTCATGTTGATCTATTTTCATCTAATGTTCGCCCAAAAAATGATCAAAGAGAGAAAAACAGCATAATTGGAGAAGTTTGCTTCAGAACAGAGTTGATGCATTTCTTGAATGGTTTGTCGTCAGTGCACAGTGGAAATTGAAGGGCTTAATTTGTGAAACTGTGTACTTCAGGATGTTTGTTATCATCTGCTAAAGTACATCACTACTTTTCGAAATTAGGGACTATGCTCTGCATCTTAAGAAAAACATGTCATTATTTTATGCTGTGTCAAGCATCAAATGTGATGGCTGCTGGATGAGAAGTGTGTATGGAACTGTTACATAAACGGTAACACGGGTTTCTTGCTCTCAATGCAGGTCATAAATATTTCTTCCCCAAATACTCCTGGTCTTCGGTCATTGCAAGGTAGAAAGCAACTGAAGGAACTTGTGAAGAAGGTCTGTAGTCTTTTAAATTCAAGTGGATTATTTTCTTCATTTGCATTGGAATCTAGTATGAACTATACTGGCTGTGCAGGTGCATGATGCACGAGATGAGATGCAGTGGGCTGAAGATGGTCCACCACCATTGCTTGTGAAGATCGCACCGGACTTGTCGAAGGAGGATCTTGAGGACATTGCTGCGGTAACATACTGGACTTAGCCTTGTTTTTCATGCCTGCCGACTGTTGGTTGTGTTTATCTTATGCTTTTTTCTTATTGTTGTCCAGATTGCTCTTTCTTCCAAGTTGGATGGCCTGGTAGGTGGACAAAGTCTTCCACGATCATTTTTATGTGGCGCTTCACGGACTAGAATAATCCTCTTTAACTTTTGTGCAAATTTGTATTTCTTTCGTCGATGTTGTTTCAATAATGCTGCTTAATTCTTTATCGACATTGTTAACAACTCAGATCATATCGAACACAACAATTGCAAGGCCGCCTCCTGCAGATGCACACCCTTTAGCTCAGGAAGCCGGTGGGTTAAGTGGGAAGCCTCTATTCGACTCATCTACTCAAGTTCTCAGGGACATGTATATTCTTACAAGTGTGCGTGCCCTATCCCGTTTCTTACTTAAGTGTGGTATCTATCTATTTACTTTTAGCACATATTATCGTATTTACTTCTCAGGGACATGTAATTCTTGTTTACGAATAATTCATGTATACCTTGCAGGGCACCATTCCCCTTATAGGCTGTGGTGGTGTAACTAGGTAATGTAATTTCTGTATTTTACCTCGACGATCGATGTTTTGCTGTTTTAAACAAATGTATTCAATTTCTACAGTGGTGAGGATGCATACAAGAAGATACGTTCTGGAGCTACGCTTGTTCAACTTTACACTGCACTTGCCTATGGTGGCCCAGCTCTCATACCAAGAATAAAGGTGATTAGCCAAACACATTTTGTACCTGGCACGAAGATTGCAATTTGTAACTTTTTTCCTCTCAATTGCATCATATCACCCGTTCACCGAAAACCATCCCGACCATCTTGACCAAAACAGTCTTACTATATTTTTTCCCTTATATCTACAAAAATAAAAATTTCTGAATTCTGACGCCGATGGATTATTTGGCTCGTTCGTTTGACAGGCTGAGCTAGCAGAATGTCTGGAAAGAGACGGTTTCAAATCTGTCCAGGAAGCAGTGGGAGCAGACTTCAAGCCCAAGAAGGCCTGAATAGGCATCATCACGCTGTTTCCTTCCTTGAGATGCTAGCGGAGTTTTCCATGACCATATGATGCCTGTCCTACTTCATTCGGATGCTACTTGGAAAGAGAAACCAAGTCTAAACTATTTTGAGGGTGTGGTACTGATTGCATAACCTTTAGTAAGGAGTATCCATCACACTTGGCTCTTGTTTGCTTCTAAGCGAAGCTGTACAAGGAATTTTTGGTTAACTTATATGTGTATATCTCCAGGTTTCCATGCGAAACAATGGTTTACGGAAATTCTAGCATCTTGAAGCTGCATTTTGCCTCTATTGTTTTTGTCTCCCTAGAAGCAATACACAGAAATTACGGCTGAATACCATGTTTCCTGGTTTAATGCTAAGCTGAATGAATCGTTGGTTGAAATTAGGAGTGTCTGGCCCAGTTATTGTTCTGATGATCGTTGTGTACTAGACTAACGCTGAATGAATCGCTTTTTTTGGCCTCCATCCGTTTGTCCTTGTGTCGATGCTGTTGTTACTGACGTTTTGCTGAAAGCGTAGTAACGTAGAACTGTTTGATTAGCGTTGCTCAGTGCAGCGTTGTTATTTTACATGCATGGTGAGAGCCATACCTTTCCGTGTGTGGCAGCAAAACGGGGCTACCTCGCACTACCTGCTCCTCTGCTTTGTCATGTGTCTCTTAAGTTCATTAGTTAATTGCCACTTTTGCGATGAGCAAGGCCTTGACTCCTTAAACTAAAAGGCGACGGTTGTCTGTTGTTGTACATGCACAACTACTGAAAACTGCAGAGGAGTATATTAGCAGTACAGTGCCTTTTTCTAAAAAAAAGAGAGTCTCCCCTCCGATTTCTATTAAAAGAAACCATGGTTCTAGTTGTTTGTTACAGGAAAGTAAAAGAAAGCAGGAAATTACAACCAAGCATGCTTATACATCCACAGCGGGGATGCACAAGTGGGGCAAAGCCTATGTAGTCAGAAATCATCCAGCCAAACTTTTTTACAGCAAAACAAAGATAGGATAGAGCAAAGACTGCTCGTTGTCCTCTCCGGGAGCTCATCCCAGCATCCGCCTCTTCTTCTGAAGGTGGATGATCAGCAAAATCCCTCATGCAGCAATCCTTAGCACTCCTGGACGCCATCCTTTAGAAGCATGAAAAGCCTCGCTTGCTACCTGCTCTATTAATCTTGTTCCCCAGGTCGGTACCTCTTCGTTTGCCTGTTTTGTCTGTAAAATGGCCAAGAATTAATCAGATGTGTAACCGAATCATAAAAAAAGTCGATTGATGGATTCTTCTTCGAGATGGACAGAACGATCGTCCAAAACTGACGACATCCATACATAAGAGTTTAATTTAGTTTTCTTTGTGGATATTATATACCGTACTTTAGTGTGAGAGGTCAGGTAAGTCTGGGTATGATATTGAACCGAAACTTTAAGTATCTGAAACATTGGACTGAAAATTCATCAGAAAATACATCGACAGCGGCAGAGAAACATGCGCATGGATTGACCTGATGGCGCGCGCGGTGTCTCTCTAAAGTCGGTCGGTCGCTAATGGGATCGTAGCGGCCGAGATAGACGATGATATCATGCTAAAGCAGCGGATCGCGTTCTGGACAAGGACTCTCCAGCCCTCTCACGCACAGATTCGAAACTAGCTCGATCACAAAGGTCTCGAGCCCATGACAGGTAATACGTGTTCACTCGATTGTGTTCTGGGTGGCGCTCGATCTGTTGCCAGAGACGGAGAGACCTATCTTCATCAGCGATCACGCAGTGACCAACCGTGCATGTCGCGTCGCGTGCCGGTAGGTTCAGGTTTCCTGCAGGCTGCAACAAGCCAAGCCAAGCCAAGCTGATCAGTGATTTAATTGGGCCATACAGGTTTCTACATAGCTACTCAGATACGGTTTAATTATTTGGTACGGAGTACTTAATAGTTAGCTAATAATTTGTTAATGACCATCATGCCCTTAGTCTGAAGGGGTACGGAGTGGGGGAGGAGAGGGTGTACCGGAGCATAAATCAATACCGGAACCCCTAACTTTGAGGTAGTATCCGGCCAGTCTGAGAAATCCACGCATTTCTATGAGCCACAATTCGATACAATAGTTTAGTATTCCAGGGAATTGGGGATCTGGGAGTTCATAAGAAGGGGATTCAAGAGGTACAGCTGTCGTGTTAAAATTCACTCATTCCAAAGCCTATCGCTCCTACTTAACGAGCGTTTTCCTTCTCCAGAGTAGCACGGGTCGGGCTTCCGGTTCCGTGTACCTCTCTGGGTGACGTTGCCTTGACTAGTGACGTGGTCTCAGCCGTTGACGTAGTTGTTGATAGAGGGATAGGGGCCTCATGGTTCTAGAAACAGATGAACATCGAGTGCATACCGGAGAGTTCTTCCGCGGCCTAAAGTGGACTTCACTCCAATAAAAAAAATAGCTCTCGATGCACACACGTTTTGGATATAAGAAAAGAAAAAAACACTTAGAAGTACCGTAAAATCTTATAGAATAATACATGCAATGTATTGAGTTTAAAACTTACAAACGTAAATTTCCGTCAAGTAATAAGGTCGTTTCTCATTTCTATTTTAAATGAGGAAATAAGAAAGTAAGTTGTGTATTTCTGTGTATGGTGTGCTCGCGTGGTTAGAGTTATCATGTGTCTCGAGTTTGGCTAGACGGTGTGCGGGCCTCTGAGCGGTGGCTCTGGTTTTTAACCTCCGCCTTGTAGTGTTGATTTGTTGTGGGTGCCAGTTATGATCGCAACGGCGTTTTGGTCGTCAGCTAGTATGAAGCATGGTCCGGGGGCCGGCGTGTCGCGTTGTATTTTGTATCGGTTTTTTGCTAGTTTTTTCTAAACCGGACAATTCACTTCTTGTATATGAATGAAAAGGCAAATATTTTACCTTGTTTCAAAAATAAAAACTACTCCAACGGCAGGTTCGATGGAGATTGGCGTGAAGTTTGAATGACATGCATGACAGTCGATAGGGTAGATGGGTACAGGAAACTGAGGGGTGTACTTCTGCTTTAAACGTGGTGAATTCAGACATCCTCCCGTATCCACTCGTTGTTCATCTGTTTCTCCTCGGGAAAAGTGATGGCTCCGTAGAGAGGAAGCGCCACTGGTCGACCGTCGACCGTGGCAAAATAAGTTGTCAATCATGTACAAAATATGATCCAAATGACCCCGTTAACTATTACATACTCTAGACAATATGTTTTCTTATACTGCAGGCTCTTTCCACATTTACATGACCCTTAGTACATACTGTGTGTAATTTTGAAAAGTGTGGAGCAAAAAATTGTGAGTGCCAGTACTTAAGGAAGTTCACATGTCAATGAATCTTATCTACTCATTTTTGGTACAAAAAAAATGCAAAATATAAGATAGTACATATGTCTCAGCTGGTGGGGCTCACCTTGATTTTTTTAGAGCAACTCTCACCTTGATTTTAGATCAGACATTTATAATCCCAAACTGAGAAAGAGCTGCATAAGTTGCATCACTGGCAACGAAAAGAAAAGTATCTTCTCTATCCAAATACTGTCCAATCTTCCGCCAAAGAATCAACTGTCATATTCGCAACAAAACTGTGTATTATTAAGGAATCTTAAGCTGTCAGATTTGATAAGAAAACATAGAGAGGGAAATACCAGGGCAGATTAGAGAGGTAGGGTAATTAGTTGCTCTACTTGCTTATAGTGCAGGCGCCTCTACTCCTCTCACTTACGTAAGGAGCATGGTCATCCTCCTTCCCTTGACATTGCTTGCAACGAATCCTCTGATGCACCACACCTCTAGCATCGATCGGAAGAAAAGAGGCTGCTGCTATGACAACTCCTTCCCTTGTCCTCGGAGGCAATCAATCCCCTAAAAAAACATCAACATAAACGAAGACGGTGAAAAAGGTCTTATGGAGTTATGGCGTAGGTACCATGGCGGAGGACGGAGAGCACCGCCTCCATTACACCTTGTCCAGGAACGCAACCGCCCCGAGCTTCTTCCTCCCTGACCTCCTCCGCATGTGTGGAGGCGCTGTCGATGAGACCAACGGGCGAGCTCCTTTCCGGCGGTAGGGACGCGAGGAGGGGCAGCGCAGGATGGTCACCACGGGCGGTGGAGTGCAGTGGCCATGGAAAGGAAGGGCGCGCGGAGGGAGCAAGGAGAGGTGGCAGGGATGGAGAGAGGAGAGGCTGTGGGCAGGGAGAGCAGAGCGGCGGCGGCGAGCGACCATCACGACGAGCGATAGAGAGAGTCAGCGCGAGAGATTGGGGATATTTTCCGCGTGCGTTGGGAACTGATTCTGTTTTTCTTCCGTGCGAAGGGGGAGCGCGTTGCGTGAGAAGTTTGAGGAGAGGTTGTTATGCCGTGGCATTTGTAGCATAATTAGTGAGAAGTGTGACACCAGACACCACGTCTTCTGCTTTAATAGTAAAGATAAGCAGCAGCAGGTTGCGTTTTGGTCACCGCAGCGGACAGCGACGGCCGCCCAGCACGCGCGCAGATCTCATCGTAAAGGCGCTTTATCGCCGTGAAACTCGTTCGATCGATTCTGTTTCTCGGTGCCGCTTTATCGCCGATCGAGCCTAGCTAGCTGGAGACCAACCGCTGATCTGTTACGCGACTGACCAACCGTGCCCGTCCATGTCAGCGCGCCGCCGTCGTGAATCGCCGACACGGCTGGCCGGCGGGTTTCATCTGCTCTGCTGCGTATACAAAGAATTCTGTAAGACCTATTTTGAGTGTTAAAAACTAAGCTGCATTTTACCTCTCTTGTTTCAGCCCCTTAGCTAGCAGTATGATCCATGTTGCTTTGCTTATTGTTAACCTGAATGAAAGATTGCCCTGAGTTGTTTGCCGAAAAAACTTGGAATTCCTGAAGAAAGCAGCTTGTGTTCAAGGATTTGCACTTTTTTGCCGCTGCAAAATGTTGTAGACCGACCTCTGAGCTACATCAATTCCACTCGTCCGAGATCTTTGACCTCTTTCTGCATTTTCCATTGGAGTTTGGACCTCCGCTGCATGTGCGTGGACCGAATCATGCATGAACACTAGTGCTACCAAACAAAACACAGTAGGTGAGGGGTCGTCATGCATGTTTGTTTAGGACAGCTTAGCATGCACGAGATCGATCGTTCATGCTCTGGGATGCTCGATTACATTTCCTAATCAATCATCGAGCATATTGTCATGTACCCAACCCATGCCGCATCCTTGAGCTAGCCCCCCACGCGACACAATGGAAGCTTCAACATCTTTTTTCGTCGTGCGATCGAGCTGCTTTTGAATTGAAGGTAGATAACTGGCTAGTACTATTGTTAATTGACACAATCCATCCAGTTTAGTGTTAATTAATCATCTTTCGCTACGTCTATGTGGCAGCAAAAAGGAACACTGCACTACCTACGAAACCTTTGAACTTTCATAGAAATCAGGACCATCCTCCCTCTTTCTCAAGTGTCCCTCTCGTTAGTTAATTGCCACTTGCTGCGATGCGAGGAGCAGGCATTGACTCTTTGTAATAAAAGGCATCTGTTGTAGTACTCGCCAACTCTGCACTGAATTCCTGTCGTCTGCACCCAAAGATTCAGAAGCTGCAGAGAGCCGTCACCCGCAGGGACTTCAGCGACATCAGCCATCCATGCGTTGTCGCGCAGTCCCGCCGCCACGGTTCTGCTGTTCTTCCTCCTAGTGCTCACCGCCTCAAAGATTAGAGGCGCAATTTCCTTAGCGTTCCTCCCTCCGATCCAACGATCAAGCCAGAACATGGTGCTCGTACCGTCGCCAAGTTGGATTTTGGCTAGGCATTGGAACACGTCAGTTGCAGCAGTATCCTTCAGCGGCGGCAATCCTTGCCACGGCCTGCTCCTGTCAGTTTTCAGTAGTGGTGGCTTAGAGAAAGGAGGAGGTTTCAGAAGAAGGAAAAGCACTTGTTCGACACGTTGGTCATTCGGGGGTGCTGGTTGATCTGGAAGCAACGAAATGCACACGTGTTCAACAACCCAAGCCAACAAGTTTCTCCTCATGTGTTGGCAGGGAAAATCCTTGACGAATTTCAGACTTGGATGAGAGTCAGGATAGGTGTAGGTGCTGGTGTTGGTGATCAAAACGATATCGCGAGAGAGTAGAGTTTTAGTTTCGGTGTTGTTTCCGGGTGTGTACTGAGCCACTGCTTGCAGATGAGCTGTAATATTGTAACTATCTTGCTGCCTTCTATAAAAATAAGGTGCGCAATTTGCGCACTTTGAAAAAAAAAACTGCAGAGTGTATATTAGCAGTACTCGCCCTTAACTAACCGAATCATAAACAAGTCGACTGATTCTTCTTGGAGATGTACAGCGTCATCAAAGCTTACTCGATCCACACATAAGCATTTTGCCTAGTACTTCAAGCAGTCAAGCACTGAACTTTAGTGTGAGAGGTTCTCCTGCCACGCCTCCAAAATATTGTCCGACACTTCTTCGGACCGACGAGGGCGGGTGCGGGGTGCCTAACGGGCCAACGATGCCCATTAGACTAGCTCTCCTCCATTTGCTAAATTCATCTATTCCTTGTTATATTCTGTACTAGATGAAACAACTTTATTGTATGGTAATTTTTGGCACATAATTTAATTTAACAACAACTAAAATATAAATAATAATATAGTTCATACAGCATTTTAAAATGCAATTAAAATTCAAAATAATTCTGCTACAACGACAACACGTGACAATCAAATTATTGGTTTCCCTGAGTATCCATATTGTAGTTGCCGATGAACATCTTTGCTACAAATTTCCCGATGCATGACGAGAAAGTCTGCAAACTCGGCGTTCGTGTTCTTTGGTGTCATTGAAGGTACGTATGACCCTTCCTGTCTATATTTCTCATTATTCGTGACGGTTGCGGCTCTAGGTTTAGCATGACGACTTCCTGATTGTCTTCCACAACCAGGTTTGCTTAGCTCGAGGGATGGGCGATGACAGCGGCGCACGTTCGGCTCGCTCGTCACTACATGGTCCAAGAACTTATGTTACCTATGAAAATATTTTAACTGCTCTTGATTATGACTAATAGATTGGAGGACTTTCTGCAAAAAAAACTAAAATCAGTTCCGACCCTCCACGCACCCATCATTGGCTAGCTAGATCGCTTTGTCCGTATGTCCTTACATTACACATCCACATTGCATTGCACAGCCGAACAAGATAGATAGCATATATGCATCCATACATGCACTTCTGGTGGTGAGTAGTATGAGGACCACAGGCACAGACACACAGTGGCGAATTTACCATACCTCCGCCCTGGGCACGTGCCCGGGCTCTGTGCCGCGTCATGGCTGATCACCAGCGACGGCGGCGAGCTCTAATGGCGGCCAAACTTGCTGAAACTGCCAGGATTCGCGACGGGATGAAAAGAACGACCTATTTCAGTAGTTGGGCCATGATGGTAATTCCATGGCAATGACCTGTCAGCTTCTTGGGCCTTAGTAACAGACCATAGCAGCCCATAAGTGGCCTAGTATCAGCAGTTGGCATCAATCGATCGGTCTCCCAGGGAAAAAAATCAATAGATCCATCCATCCCCTCTTCAGTTTGTTCGGCTCTGGGCATTGGAGACTGATATGCTGAAGTCTTGGTGTCTTTTCTTAAAAAATTAGTACTACAAATCTGTAGCTGGTATTAGTTGCATCCAGTTTTTGTACATTTTAGTACCTATAAAAAACAACTTTCTATAAAACATCAGCTCGACAGTGCTTGAAGTGTTGAATTTTTTCTAGGTCCGGTTCTTTGTAAATCAAATGAAACATTTTGCTTGTTGTGTGCCCCGGCTTCGAGAAATCGCTAGCTCCGCCACTGCAGACACATACCATATTTCTCAAAGGATTGGATGGAGGTGGTTGTGGCGTCGCCATAACAGTGCTCCTATGTGTTCTCAGGGTTAGTGGAGTGCTAATTAATCTCTGCTCTAACATGGTTTAGTGCTCATAATTGAAGCCTACGGCGGCTAGCCTCAAGCTAATTAAGACTTAAGAATGTCCGGATAGAGACTCCCTAGCTAGCTAGCACCATGACACATGCACAGATGTTACTAATCAGCAGTGTGCATAACCATTAGGATTTGTCACATCATATCTTGTTGTCTTGCAAGAGGTTATCCAGGAATTCATGGTGTAGTGGTAGACTTTACCAATTTTACGTGCATATGTGATCTGTTCATCTGATGTTGGGATAAAATGCAGCTAATGGAACTGTGCAGAATATGGATGAAACACTGAAAGAAATTCAGGTATGATGGGTGAGTTTATTATCTATATGGGTGACATTTGCTATGGCAAATGCGCAAGGCGATATTTAAAAATTGTTCATGCAAAGCATGTCATTTTCGGTAGCCGCACACACACTCCTCCCAGTCTCATCTCAAAGAAAACAACAATACCAACACAAGCATACATACTCCTGTGAACTTCAACTGGAATTGATTGAATGCAAGAGTAGCATACTCTGCTGCCTTAGAGTTTTCATATAACCAGTGCAACTTTATGTCACTCTCCTGACTAGAAGCCATTTATATAGCCTTCAAGATGACCTCAAGTGCTAATTATAATCGGTACAAATTTCACTCCGTGACAGGTATTGATTCTTCTTATGTCATACAGAAAGCAATGCTACAGAGTCCAGAGGAAGGTACAACTTATACATGTAGAAGACTAGAAGTACTAGGCTTGATAGCTACAGAGTATCTGTACAGTAAGCTGAATATGTTCTCTTGGCATCATTACAGTTTACAGAACCAACAGAAATGCTCCAGGTCTCGTATCAGATCTCTAGCCTTTACATATCAAATACATATCAGAAAGAACTCCAGTCTCAGTCACATCTTTTTTCACAGCTCGGTATTTTATTTTTCTTGGCGTCTTTCGACCTTTCCATCTCATCAGAACTACATGAATCTAAGGTTTGTTGTCCACATGAACAACAGTGACCTAGTGCAAAGCAAGATAGAGCAGTTTCCATGTGAATGGTCATGCCATAGTTATTTTCAGGCTTCACCAAACCACGATTAATCATGCAGTATTGCTTGTAGCAGCGATGGTTCAGTTCATATGAATGGGTTCAGAAGCCACTTTCGGTAGGCACTAGCGAGTAGGGACACAGACGCTCCACTCAATGGTTCAATCTCATCTAAAAGGAAAAGCCAGCTAGTAGCTAGCGAAAATGACCAACATATACAATAAAACATGGATAATCTTGAAGTGGAATTCCTGAATGCAGTAACTTGATGACATTACCAGGATATCATCATTTAATAAATAATTTAGAAAATTTCTCTTGGCATCATGACAGAATCAAACAGACTGCACCAGGTGTAATATCAGATTTACAGCATTTCATCTCAACAACAAAAAAAGTCCCTGGTTCTCTGCAACAGCAAGGCCAAATCAATCGTTTCCTAACCACTAGGTCTTGTCTAGATGCAAAACAGTGGTCCATTTGTCTGTTGCCACCAATTCATCTCACTAGCACTCTATGAATCTGAGGCCTGTTGCCCATGCTGATTACCCACTTTAAACAGGTACCTAGTACAAGAAACACACACCAGGTTGCATCAAAAAGAGAATCAAAATGACCATTCCATATTGCCATGCATGGCAGTAGCACAAGTGGCATGGTGAAAGATGGTGGCATGGCCATTGACCTGTGGCTGGCATGTATACAGCAAACCCACACACATAGACAGACACACCATGTGGCACACAACAGTTTATAATCACAAGAACACCCACTGCAATGGAGCATCAGCACCATAATGAACACTGTTGTGATAATCAGTAAAAGCCTTGTAGGAAAAGAAGAAGAACAAATGCTAGCCCATGCCACCAAAAAAAGGGAGAGAAAGATGCAGAGGCTGGGACTGCCCCTTTTCTAAAAAAAAAACAACCAAGGCACCAACTCAAACCATCATTTCATTTGAGCACATTTAAAGGTGGGGATCACCTCTAGCTAGCACCACCCATCCATCCAGAACCTTCAGAGACTGCAAATTCCAACAAGCATGGAAACAAACCTGTCCATTGTTGGTTCTTAGCCACTTGTCAGTTGTCCATGTCACTGTACACACATGTAACGTTCATAACAGAACATATAGTAGGTGTATCTTCCTGAGATGAAAACCATTCTGAATCTGAGACAGAGTTGCTGCTGCTACCATGCATGCATAAATACAGGTGCAGATTCAGAAAGGAAATTCACCAACAATTTTGACTCTTAGCTAGTTCTATCACAGTTCTGGATAGTGGAAGAAGCAGAAGAATCCAGCTTAGGAGGTAAGCTGGCATCATGCATGTGTTGGATCCTAATGACACGCCGAAAGGGAAAGAAGTGGACCGACTGCCAGTGCACAAGCCGACCGATTTTTTGTGCCAAAGAAGCAAGCGACAACTCATTCCGGCTAAGCGGCAGTCCAAGGGATCAAGCAAGCAATCAACTTTGTTACTACTTTTATTTTTTCCGTCGATCGACGGCACAAAATTCTGATTACCTAAATGTGGTGTGGTCTGATCAGCAGAGCTCGCCCCTGCCCCGGCGATCGGCAGACACACCAAGAAGAAAGAAAAACTAATTAAGCTTTACACCAAGAAAGTTTTGGATTTGTTTGGGAATGACTCTATTGCTGCCGGCCAAAGGAGTTGTAGATCTTCTTGATGAAGTCCTCCGACCGCTTGTTCAGCTCATCCGCGCTGACCGACGGCTCACGGGCTCTAAGCCGTGGTGACGGCGCGGGCGCCGGAGGCGACGAGCGGGGAGCCCGAGCCGAGGAGGAGGACAAAGCTGGTGCCGTCGCGGGGCGCGTCTTCTGCATGATGGCGTTCCACGTCGCGTCCAGGTCGTCGTCGCCGCTGCCATCATCGTCGTGGTCGGCGCCATTGAAGTGTTCGTCCGTGGCCGCGGTGGCCGCTGGGGGAGGCAGCGAGACCACCCTCTCGACCACCACGCGTTCCCGCACCGGAGGCGGGGCAGGCTCGACGACCGCACGTTCCCGCACCGGAGGAGGGGCAGGCTCAACTACCGCGCGTTCCCGCACCGGGGGCGGGGCAGGCTCGATGACCGCGCGTTTGCGCACCGGCGTCGGCGCAGGCTCGACGACCGCGCGTTCCCGCGCCGGAGGCGGGGCAGACTCGATGGCCGCACGTTTCCGCACGGGCGTCGGCGCCGGCTTGACGCTCCGCCATATGTCGGCAGTTGCAACGTTGGCGGACGCGGCGACAGCAGAGGAGTTGGCGTCCTCTTCAGACTCCGTCGTGACGCACGACTCGCCGCCGCACGAGCCTGGGGAGACAACCTCCTCTTTCACCGGAGAGGCACCGGACTCGAGGTGTGGCCGCGACACCGGCGACGACGCGCGGTACGCCTCCTCGTCCCGGACGATGACAGCGGGGGGCGAGAACTCCACCTTGCGCTTCATGGCGGACAGGACCACCTCCTCCGTGAGCAGCGGGGTCGAGGGGTGGTGAGGCGTCGGAGCCCAGGGATCCTTGTGGCGGCGCCGTGGAAGTGCTTGTTGTCGGAGAGCTTCCAGATGACGAAGATGATGATGTGGACGGTGACGAAGAGGCAGAGCTTCCAGAGGAAGGCGTCGGCGCCTGACATGAGGTGCGGCACGGCCACGCGCGCCAGGGACGCAACCGCGGCCAGCGCGGCGGATGCGAACGCCACCTTGGCCGCCAGCACCGTCGTCGCGGCCAGGCCACCTCCCCCGCCGCCTTCTCCGGCACGGAGGCGCGAGGAGTAGCTGCCGGACATGGCTGCTTCTGGATTGAGCAGGGCGGCGCGGCGATCGAGGAGTAATGGAGCGGGAGGAGAGGAAGCGGTGGGTAGAGGGGTTGGCGAGGTGGAGATGGTACGGGGCTATTTATGGGGGGGAGGTGGTGCCCATTTCTTTGGCAAAAAATAATTTCTTCCGATGATTAAATTTGGAAGTTCATCGAAATGTGATCGCGATCACCCGTAAATTTGGAAGAAAATTAAACTCCTGTAATTCGGAAGCTTTACATTGAAATGAAACTGCAATCGTCCGTAATAAATTGATACAAGATGGGATTTCGATTGAGATGCCTTGCCGTGGATGTTGGAGACAAATTGTGATCGTGTACAAATGGACCTGATTTTGGCGCGATATGTTTCCGTTTTCACGAGATTGCATAACATATAAACATAGTCGGTAATGTGCCTCTGCTATCAAGGAAAATAAATCAAATCAGGTCAAATCGACCAATTCCATTTGTTCGGTTCTACCTCTCCTTTTGATGAGGTTGCGTGACGGCTAGGGTTTTGCCACAGTGGAGAATTCGATGGTAACAAAAGAAAACCCTCCTCTATCATGCTGATGTTTTAGCAAAAGGAAATAATCAAGGGTGCGTTCGTGTTAATCATAGCGCGATGTAAAAAATCGTTTGTGATGTTAATTGCGAGAAATTCATTACGAAAATGTGAACATGCAAAGCTGATTGTTGTAGTATAGTAACTTTTTTCCGAAAAAATGGTTTTGAAAATCTAGAAATAAAAGGCTAGGGTTTATGGGGATGAGTCCATGCATGGCCGACCTTTTTTTTTTGCGAAATATAGTACAACGCAGACGCTCACATACACGTGCACACACTCACTCCTATAAACGCCCGCACGCACACCCTACTCCTAATGAGCATCTCCGAAAGACTGAGCTGGCGGCTAGGTCTTAAGATTGACGAAAGTCACCACGGGCGCATCGCTGTCGACGGGAACGTCGCCTCCCACTGAAGAATATTGCGTCTAAATGAGAAACACCAATGTTAAATCTGAGATTTGAATTCTGCTGGAATAGGAGTACAACCACCCTGCTAACCATTCTATCACAGGTAGGTCTCTGCATGGCCGGCCGTTGGTGACCCGTCACTGTATGGCGGCGAGCTGTGTAGTGAGCTCGGTGCAAAACCTTCGGAAACAGTAATGAATTTTTATTTTGAAAGGGAGTTCGTGTACAAGATCAGTAATGGTTTTTTTATGTGAATATATAAAGAAAACTTGCATGAGAGTACATGAACAAACTGCTTTCTCGTACAACAGTACTCTACAATAGCTGGGCAATATTATGATATTAAAATAAATAAATAAACTACGTTCTGGCGATCCATTAAAAAAAAATCAGAGCGCCGAACGTCGGCAGCGTGGCGCTGTATGCCCATCTGACCATCGCATGGCCTCAAAGAAAAGTAATACTACTACACCCATCTCATGCCAATCAGTTCCCAGATTAATTTGACTACATGAGAGCAGTGACTACTGTGCAGTGTGTACTCACACGGCTTGCAGGTCAACTCCTCCACTGACGAAAATTTTAAACATACTCTTGTACTATGATAAAGAATGTATATCTGGGATCATCGTACGTACTCATCGATCCAGATCCATCGATGTGGCTCGTTCAGTACAGACGGGATCGACCAGTGTACTACGCGCAGTCCAACTCTGGCAATTTACTACTCGCACCGACTATGCAGGAAAAAAGAAAACAGATACTAGTGGACTTTCTACTGAACTTCAACATGCGCACCGTTTCACGCGTTCACCGGCCTGTTCTTTTGGCTTTGGCTTTTAAGCCAGAAAAGCACCTAAATAGGTGCTTTTTTGGTTTTTGGATTTTGAAAACCAAAAGACTTTTGGATTTTGGAAGCCAAAATCCAAAAATCTTTTGGCTTTCAAAATCCAAAAGCCAAAAAAGCACCTATTTATGTGCTTTTCTGGCTTAAAACCATAGCCAAAAAGTCAAAATAAGCCTAAATAAAAGGGCCCTAAGTAGTGCCACTGCCGGCAGCCAAAAATTACGGATGAAGCACACAAGGAATTTCTAGCTTCTCTTTTGCTTTTTGAGCGAAGCCAAGTGCCGTGAGAAACAAGATCCGTACTACTACTACTACTACGAAAGTACGAAGGACGCGGCGAAGAACTGTACTTTTTTTTGTGAATTTGTCGGCTTCGTCTGAACTTTCCTGGGCCGCGCCCGTGGGAGCGGTGGTGCGGATGAGGAGGCACAGCCCCGTTTTGGCCGCCGGACGGCTTCGTTCTTCCAAACGTGCTACTATATATTGAGTATTTGATTCGATCGGCTTCATGTACGAAATGACCAAGCAGGATTTTTGAGTATCTACTAGAGTTGCTCTAAATGAAACGGTATCTTTTTTTTTGACAAGGATCCGATCTATATATTCAGAATACTCAGTACAAATTACAAGCCTGCCCAAGAAAGAAAGAAAATTACAGAAGGGTCCTGCAACTTGCACGAAGCACCCTGAGCATCCTGGAAGAAACACGAACATATCCTCCACCGCGCTCCCAAGAAACCTAGTCGTCTCCTGCATCGCCGTACCACTCGTTGTCGGGAGGAGGCGCCACCACATGTTGTAGACGGCCGCAGAATCCATCTGCCGCCAAGCGACGAAATCTGAACTCGATGAAAGAACACGGCCAAAGCACACCTCCTCAGCTTCACCCATCTTCCCGCCGACGCAGCAACGTCCAGGCCCGCCAGCCGCACTCCCAAGCTCCAGGCAGCCACTCCCCTCGCCTCCACGGCCTGCCGGAGCAAAGCCACCGAAGCAAACCACCTCCACCACCACCAAACAGGGGACACCAACAAAGAAAAGCGGCACTTGGTACCAGACGCCGAGGATCTCCACCGTGGAACTCCAGGAAGAGCCAAGATCTTGCACTCCGGCGATGCGTCCACCTCATCGCCGGGATAGCCGCAGCAAGAAAAGACACCAGCCCTGTACTGCAGCTGCAACAGAGCAAGTTCGCTCCTCTCCCTCGCCACCATGGCCGGCCGAGAAGGAGCAAACCCACCCGTATAAGCTGAGGAACAGGGTGCGCCGGTGCTTGAAGAAGAGGTCGACGGTGAGCTCGCCTTGGCCACCCTCCAGCCTCAGGAGCGTGTCGCAGAAGAGCCTAATCGGCCGCCCGGTGCAGCACCCTGGCACGAGGACGGCATCACCTCGCAGGGCACCAACTCCACGACCTCTCCATCCTCTGCCACCACCATGGGAGCAAGTAGGAGAGGGATTTGCGAAGATTGACCCCAGCAGCCCTTATTCGAAGAGGAAACGCCAGATCCGTCCACCCTCCACCACCTCCACCATGGAGAGGAGCAAGGTATTAGCTCCGGCCGCACGCCATCGCCGGGCACCAGCGAAAAGACGACAACAACATGGCAGAACGCCAAGACAGGAAGAAAACCTAAGGCTACTATGGACAGGAGGGCCGGCCACCCTCTCCGCCCCCCGCTCCGGCCGGTAGAGCCGCCGGAGGGAGAGGGGAGAGGGGCCGGAAGCAGCGGCACGGGGAGCAGAGACGGGGAGGAGAGGAGCAGACGAGAGGATAAGGTGGGAGAGTGCTGCGTTTGAGGAAACGGTATCTTTTTTTTGCTTGTACAATTGCTTATTAGTAGAAACTCGTGCAAATTTATAATGGGGTATCTACCATTAACTATTACAATGTCTCGGTAAATGGTATGCCAAACTCACATTTGACATGGTATGTGAGTCAACTGGTTGTTTAAGCTTATTACCGAAGACGGGGTATGCCAAACTCTTATAAGAAGAAAGTATATTGGCTCAAGTGTGGTATCACATGTTTCATAGAAACCAGTTGACTCACATTTTTTGGGCCTAATGGCGACGAAGAAATTCTTCTTAGCATATGGTTCTTTTTCGTCAAGAATGGTTCAGAGATAAGGTTCTGAGAGAATAGGTGGCTACCCTGCTCCGAGAACAGTATCCAGCTTTATACAACATTGTCCTATGACGTCACAAAAGCGATACGTTCTCTAAGGTGTTGGAGAATTTTCCTCCAAATGTGACGTTCAGAAGAGATCTTGTTGGTCCCCGTCTAGCATCTTGGAATGAGTTGCTACAGCGCCTGGCTTTGGTCAATCTGACGCAGGGGACTAATGAGTTTTCGTTGAAATTTACACAATTGTGATAAATTCACCGTGGACTCCATTTATAAAGCTCCAATCCAACCGGATGTGCCAGTTGATAATAATAAGAAAATCTGGAAGATGAAGATTCCACTCAAAAACAAGGTCTTGGCGTGGTATCTTCGTCGAGAGGCAATTCTTACTAAAGATAACCTTACAGAACGTAATTGGTATGGGAGTAAAAAGTGTGTCTTCTGTCACAAGAACGAGACTTTAAAGCACTTATTATTCGAGTGTAAATTTGCTAGTTCTATATGGTCAACCATCCAGATAGGTTCTACCCTAGACCCACCAAGAAGCATTGCTAATATTTTTGGCAAATGGCTGAATGGTGTGATCATAGGTTTAAACAACTTATTACGTAGGCTGGCAGCGCTTGCTGTTACATGTTCGCTTTGACTGTGTAGAAATGACAAGTTTTGATCACCGACACTCAGTGCAAATATAAAGAAATGAGAGGAGCTTCATCAGACGACAATAAGTTGAGTGGAAACTAACTATTTTTTTAATTTCTCATTTCCGTCCTAACTTCTGCACACATCACAAACTTTTGGACCATCGAGTACTGTCAAGGCTGTCTAAGATTTGCTCAATTCTTCATAAGCTATTTTAGTGATAAATGTACACGATTTCGCACATAATGCAGCCCAATCAACATATATTTAGAAAAAATTAACGTAATGGTGGATGATCGAAGTTTTCTTATCTTTGAAACTCAAAATTGGAAGGAATGGTCAGAAAACTCATTTAAAGTTAAGAAATTTGTGAAAAAAAAGTACTTTGAACTACGATTTGTTCATTTTATTTTTCTTCCAGAAACGTGATTTCTAAAAAACTATCATTTAAAAGTTGAAACAATAAAATATAGATAAATTGAAATTTGATGTCATTAGGAAAACATGTATATTTCCAAGATAATTGTATGGGAACCTTAAAATTAGGAAGAAAGAAATGTTGACTCCATGCTTAATCCCTTGTGGGATCTGTTCTAAAACACAAAATAATCAATTAGAGTGCATTCCACCTTTTCACCCGTCAATTGAGAATTTTGTGACACATGTTTCCACATGTGAAAGTCTTAAAGAAATACCCTTGTAAGAAACTCACCCAGTTTTACCCTATTTTAGCACTTTACCCGTTCTTTTAAATAGGACCAACATGTTAGATCGATGTGCCGTGACAACATTATGTTAACTATGTAGGGCATCACCGACGATCTTGTCTGGCATTCTATTTCCATCTGTTTCGTTCGTCCTCGTCCTCCTGATATCGTCAAACCTCGAACAGTACATCACACTTCCCAATTTAAATATATAAAAGAAAGAATGCAATTTGGATGAATTTTCACTAGACAGTGGAATTAGTGGGAATTTTACTCAAACAAGAGTTGAATTCAGTCAAATAATAAAAATAGTGTATGTCATGGCCAATGCTAGCGCCATGGTGAAAAAACTTTTAGAAGTGGAGGGATACATTGTCACTCAGTCTAGCTTGATTCTCTGACACAATTGTACACACAATTGTAGAGCTAGCCCTTCGCTTCTGGCATAGGCACGTCGGATGGAAACCTTCGGATGCATAGCATGGCCCCTGTCCTCGCTCTCTCTTCTCTCACTCCCAGTCCATATACGAAGGCGTCATCCTGTTTGCGTCGATTTCGTAAATCACGGAAGCGCGTGATCATGTTGTGGGGATGCAATATCATTTCTTCTCTACAAAATGGTACTATGAGAGCACTTTCAATAGCATTTAGATTTAACATATTCCCAAATTAACCATATCAACATGAATTGTAAGGTACATTTCAAATGTTCTCATAGGCGCGTTCATCTCTCGCTAGGAGGCCGAAACCGACCAACGCCGATCTTTTTGCGACGGACGAGAGAGGGGAGGGAAGGATGCATGCATACCGGTGGCAAGATCCTCGTCACCAGAGTGTGTTGTTGTTGCTGCCACGTGAAAAGGTGACGCGCTGTTTCCGCGTCGACCTCTGCAACCTCTACTTCCACGCCGACCTCTGCACCCACTGAGATTGCACCAGCACGTGTTGCTTCCCCTTCAGGTTCCGCCGAAATTGGGTGAGCACGCAGTGGTTCTTCCTCTCCAGGCGCCGCCGGGATGCAACAGAGTTGACACAAGAAGAGTCTTCATGTATTATAATTCACTAATTATTTTTTATTTCTTCCACATCAGCTTGATTAAATTGCATCGTGCATGGCTCATTCAGTTTAATCTTTCTTTTTCGACCTCTCCAACTGGTGGGCGCGCGCGGGGGGGGGGGGGGGGCAGTTGCCCTCCCCAACCCCGTTATGGTTTGGTCAGATTGATGATTGGTTAGTTACTCCACAGAGGGGGAACCATAATCAATAATTGCCCTCTCAACTCATCGACCTATGGTCTAGCTAGGTAATGAGTGTCTTGGTTTCATGTGCACTTAATCTTGGAAACATTCGATCACCTCGGGGAAAGATAAGAGTAAAGTCCTTATATCTTCTACAGTCCCAGCAATATCAGACTTGTTGTCCTCATCCGAATTTATCTGGTTAATAAGTTGAGCACAATTTTTTTTTTTCAAATGCATTGTTCCAACATAGACCAACAGTATAGCTCACAAACTATGGACTCTGGCAATAGCTTCAGTTAAGTCGATCAGCCCTAGAGTAGTGATGAATGCAATACCAGGCTAAAACGATGGCCGAGAGAAACGTCTAGGGTCTCACGGCAGGGCGCTATTCACCCACCGAGCAAGGCAAAATCAGCGACGCAGACGAGCTCATCTTGCAGAAGGAAACTGCCGGCCCCGCTTACACTTTGAGCCACCGTCATGGACCATTTCAGCAATGGAATAAGTGAGAAATTATTTACCGAGATCTAATGGCTGCTGTCAAAAGCAGGAGTGAAAAAACTGTTGAAACGGATTGAACGAACGAGGATGAATTCGGAGGGGCAAGCTCTCTCATATGCCAGGTAGACTACGATCTTTTATAGAAGAAATGCGTCCCCATCCGACTTTATGGTCTTGTTCCCAGAAGTTTGCACGAAAATTTAGTTTAGACCAACTAAAAATAATAGCTTCTTTTCTTCTGCTTGCAGGTCCTTCCTCATCTCCAACGGCTCGGAGTTTTCTTTTCGGGTTTACCAATTGATCGATGTCTCCCTTTTCCTGAAAAAAAAAACGTATAGATAGGAGGAACGTAAGAAAACTTAATAATTTTCAATGCCATTCCAGAAATCAGGTCATTCCTTAAATTTAAGCGTGGTCGCGTGGTGGTTAAGGCCCAATTCTTTTGCTGGCTTATTTCATAAGCTGCAACCCCCAGCTCATTCCAGAAGTGGGACAACTTATTACTTGCAGCTTCTAAACTAGTTATGGGATAAAAAGCTGGGCGGCTTATGAGAGAAGCTGGGGAGGAGACAACTTATTTTTTAAGCTAGCAAAAGAATTGGGCAAAAATGTGCTCGAACTGATCGATCTGTGCACGATCCACACCTAGCACAAGCTGTGTCGACACGTGCGTAGAGCAAAGCGTGCTTCTGGTACCCAAAAATCATGTTCAACTATTGCATAAAATGTGGAGTTCATTCAAATAACAAATATGGTTTTCGGTGGACACGCTTCATAGCTTTAAAAATCTACAGATATATATTTACAAGTTTTGTAAAAGTTGATGAATTTTCGCAAGTTGATATTGAGTTGAACTGTAATTACGCATACAATTTTTCGTGCAATGTTTTTCATATGAGAAAATAAGGAAGGTATGTTGTATATTTCCAAAACATGCACCGATTTTTCTAGGTTTTACGTCAGTTTTGAAAGTTAGTCCCAGTGTGTCGTGCGGGCAGAGTCTCTCTTAATGCAGGGCTTTTTTTGATACAACGTCTCTGGATACATTACAGGAGAAAGCACCGGATTACACTGGAAATATCCAGACACGCCACAGCTGCCCCAAATTTACAGAAACCACCCCACATAAACAGAAAATCACACACACCCCTGGGGAGCTCTGCTAAACCAATTCCGCCGCCGTCCAGCACCTCTCCGTCGCACCACCGCAGAGGAGAACGAGAGGAAACAGGATGACGACTGAGTCGCCTGCTCAGGCCTATTGGGAAGCAATTCCCGTTGAGGACGCCGCAATTGCCACACACCAGAAATGGCGAGATCTTGGCGACGACGGAGGAGCATCGGCGGGGGACACGCCCCGACCTTCGCAGACAGTCGAGCTGAACAAGGCGCAGCACGCCAGCTCCACAGCTCGCAATCACACCAGAAGAGGGGAAGCCGCGAGAGCCACTCCAGCAGAATCGAAGGAAAGCAGCACGTCTTCTTCCGCTCCTCGCCGCCACGGCCGGCCAGAGGAAGGAGACAGCGCCACGCCTTGCGAACTACGGAGCAGAAAATCGAGCAGCCGAAGATCTTGAAACGGCCTTGCCCAACTCCCTCTCTGCAATAAGCCCACCATGGACCAAATCTGCAGAGGAGAGAAGGCGTAGCTCCAGCGTCGCTTCGAAACGCCAGACACCAGCCGAAGAGGAGGAAGAAGAGAACCAACACTCCAATCTGCACGACAGCCTCCATCGCCCTGACGACCGCCTGCAAAAAGGAGACCCAAAACTCCACGACCTCCCCGACGCCCGCGCCGCCGGACTGGAGAAAGGAGGGGGAGACATTATTCTTCATAGCCACCGACACCCTCTCCAGCCCAGTGCCGGCGACGAAGACGAGAAACTGTACAAAACTACTCCTACCTACTCGCACGGTCGAGATCCGGGGCTTCCCCCCGCCTCGTGACGCCGGAACGGCGCCGGAGACGGAGGGAAGCGGCGGATTCGCCGGCGAAGACCTAAATCGCCTTTCTCTCGCTTGAATTTACTGTAGCAGGGAGGGAGGGGAACGGGAGTACTACTTCTGCGAGAGGAAATTGGATTCTTAATGCAGGGCTGGTTTCTAAAGAACGGGCGTGACCGGGTTAAGTAAATTAATCCGCTCTAAAGCATTACACCGGGTTAAGCATTACTACAATATGCCACTACCGTGTTTCGCTAACACGCGTACGTGGCGTTCGTCCCCTTGGCCGGCCGAGCGGTGTACCGCGTGGCGTTCGTCCCTGGCCGGCTTGGACGGACGCCTACTTGATCAGAAAACGCCAACGTAGCAACGTTCGTACGTTTCGTTTCTGGATCGGTGAGGACGACGAGAGGTGCACCACCGATCTGCCGCCGACCAGCCCCTGATCTCCGGGCACCGTCGTCTCTTCCGCCACCGACCGTTCCTGACCACCGGCGGACGTCCGGGATGGACCTTTTGTCAACTCGATCAAGTAAACGCAAACTCCAGCTAGCTACATTCATTTTTATTTTACTCTGACTGTAACGACATGTCGACATCTGATACTTACCTGAGAATGAATCAGGGCACTGCAGATCGAGTTCGCCGCGGTATATAATTCGTCCATACCGATGAGATCATGGGCGGTGTACTTTTCTGAGGATTCAGCAGTGTTAACTCTGCAGGCGTTCTTCTGAGGCGACACCATGAAGCATGAGGAGTACATAGTACTATATCTCGCACAGTTGCCGGTACCAGTACTGCAGAGTGAAACGCCTTGCTACGTTCTGACGGCGACGGCATATGGAATTCGGACGCCGGCCGTCGCTAGCTCACAGGTTGCTCTCCGCTCCCGATTGCAAATATCAGCGCGCGGCGGTCGTCGTTGTCAGCGGAACAGCGAGTACCACAGTACTCAGTCCACGCGTACGGACGACGGTAGCAACGCGCGCGTTGGTAATCCATTCCCTTCAATCACACGTCGTGCGTTTACAGTACGTCCTAATCGCACAAGATCAGGGAGATATCCGCAGCGTTAACCTCATGTCCCTCGTCAACCTAGATCGAACAGATGAAAAGGCCATCGCATTCAGAAGTCGTTAGCAAGATCGTATCCTCACGAGATGACCCTTGTGATATTAATTGATATAAATCGATGTTGCTATAGAGCCTTGCAGGGATATATTCTATTGCTACGCACAAAAAAGGAGATATTATTCTATTTCCCTTTTTGCTAGTTCCGGCTCACCGTCAGCCATGGTCGACTTCTCCACCCTTAGATCATTGCGCCAAGATTCATGCGAGCGGATCCTGCGTCCCAACCTTATCCTTACCTTCTCCCTCGTTCCTTCTTGGGGCAGCGGAGGAGGAGTTTCAGACAAGATGGGGTGGCGAGGCGTCGGGGCAGCGCTTCGGTCATAAGCGAGGAGGACAATGGTTACGCCAGTTGTGATGGCGGAGCCTCGCCGGAGGAGGAGGAGAAACCATGGGGTAGGCGGGTCCTATTTTTTTATTATACTTACTTTCTGCTTTACTTAATGAGCTGGTCCGGTAGCATGGAGTAAATTACACAATACCACCACAATTGGGCGTGAAACCACAGTTCAGTACCACTTTCGGTGATAGTTTCAAGTCAGTACCATTTTTGGGGCGAGCAGCAACAAATTGGCCCTAACTTCGTTTTTAACCCAAATTAAGCAAACTGACACGGATGGCCCACATGTCAGGGATGACGTGGCACAACGGCCGTTAACGCTGCCGTTTAGCCGACGAGATGGTCGAGCCTGACCTCGGTAGCATGCCATCACAAAGGAAATAACATGATTAAACCCTAGCCTTTTCCACTCGTCAATTCCCTTGCTTCGCGAATATATAGTGGGCAGGCATGCATGGCGGGATATAGTATTTATCAGCTGTTTGGCAATCATATTTCGTCGGATTAATTAGCCTTTGATTAGGTGTCATGGCATGTTTAAATTAATGATGGTGTTCTACTTTACTTTGTTCTGAATAAAATACCAAGCAGTGCCGATTTTGAACCAGGCATGCATGCATGACTAAACCAAACCATACTATAGTGAGATAAAATACGAGAACTTACGATATATATTAGTTTCATAGTATGACACTGAGAACGGAAGCAAGTGTACATGTACTTTCCTAATTCTTTTAGAAGCTTGGATCGTAGCGTGTTTATACATTCGTTAAGCTGGAGCACTCATGCTTAAACAAGGATTATTAGATCTAAAAGCTGAAATGCCAACCCTAACCACCAAAGCTTAATTTGGTTCCCTCCGTACGTTCCAGTTCAACAGGGGGTGGCTTTCTTCGATGCTCTCTTTTAGTTTTTAGCACAACTTTATTCGTTGCTTCTTCTACAAATACATATACTACTCCGTGATGCACTGATCGATCCAATATATAAAGATGAAATGCATGCATGCATACTTAGTTGCTCTCCAATTAATCTCCATTCCATTGTTATTTAGTTGCAACCACCTAAGAGCATCTCCAACCACGGGCCCCAAACCCTCCCTAAACGTCCGGACGGACAGCCCAGACGTGGTTTGGGCTGAAAACGGCAACCCAACCGAGTCCCCCATAGATTTCACAAACATCCGGGCGATCCGGCTAACCCCAAAGCCAGCCCATATGTGGGGAGAGTTTGGGGCGGCCCGGACACGTCCGCCACGTCGGCTCTGGTAAGGCGGCTCCACCAAATTTGAAACCAAATATAGGCGCCGGCGGCTTTCATTTATCCCCATTGACCATTTCGTATCCACATTGACTATTCAGATGTCCATTTGTACCTTCACGATATTTGTACAGCCATACACCAAGTAGTTCAAACTAAATCTGGAACTCGTGTTCTAAATTTGTTGGTGCCATTTCTATATCACTATATCAGCTTGCTTTCCCTTCAAATTTGAATAGTACATATATATTATGTTTGCAGCCCAATTTGAATTGGTTTCGGAGGTTGCAAAAAAATGAAACATGCATACCAAACCAAACCATGGCGTGGGACTTACCTTTCTCCATGGCCGGTGGAATCGTGCTGCCTGGGCCCTCATCCCTTAATTTCCACCATCTTCTTCCTCCCTCGTTATACTAACGTCGCCGTCGTCTCGTCACTCACTCATCTACACTACCCACATGTTCCATATATATATATATGATATGAAATGTGTGGATCATGGATGCGCCCCATCTCCCATTCCTGCTTCCGCAAAAGAGAAAGGGAAAAGAGAAGGCGTGGAAAGGAATAGGAAGGATGTAAAGCTAAATTGTTTGTGACGAAGGCATGCAAGCGATCTCGGTGAAAGCGATAGCCATACCAAGTGGATTTTTCTTCGTCCCAGTCTCATGGTGATGGTTAGATAACCCACGGCGAAGCTAAGTGCTGCGAATCGGCCGGCCGGTGCACCGATGCAACGAGACTTCTTTCTTGGCTGGCTTCAATAGTCAAAGTTTCAAAAGACTAGAGATCTTGGCAAAATTTTGGCCGGGCCATTCAGGGGCCGATCTACAGTAGAGTAGTATTGATTTTTTTCAAAGAAAACGGTGTAGCAGTATCTGCATGTGCCAGGTCGGCATCTCCGGTTTAACTAACTCTGGTCGAATCTGATTCCTACAGAAATTGCAGGGTTCACTCAGTCAGTTAGTGCCATCGATCATGCGCATGTGTGGTGGATTCTTTCCTTGTTTGCTCCCCTCCCAAACCGCACATCTGCGTCCGTTGGGTGCTTGCTTCGTGCGCGTTAATCATTAGACCTTCCCTGCTTTGCTAACACTATGGTCACCATATGATCATATCTGGATTCTAATGGGACAGTCGATGCCACCATGGCGTACCTTGGATTGCGACAGAGCACTACTCGGTCCTGGCGGGGCCTGGTTGAGTTGGCGTGAAGCAAATCTCACGTCAAATATTCGCACAAACAAATGATTTTCCAAGAATTAACCTAGTGAATCTTTGGCGACGGAAAATGTCCTGTCGAAATCCGGGCAGTGGGCTAGCTGTGTCCTCTCGACGTAGCTACAGAGGAAACTTGCGTTCCGACAGTGTCTAAACTGATTAACCACGTCCAATCACGGTAGCAGGTAAGAGATCGATCGAGACAACGTGTCTCAGAAACATCGATTAACAGTGTAGTGTGGCTGGAAATGTTTAGCATCTGCTTCTGCAGTACAAGGCCCCTGAAGCCTAGCCAATCAGCCATACGACCTGATTAGTAGCTACAGGACAGTCCGAAACTAGACAGTGCACACTGGACACTGCGCAGTAGTATGTATATCCACGGCATGTTGTTTCGGAGCATCTGGTCTGATCGAGCAGCCAGCCAAGATAACAACAGTAGGATTGCAACTGCGGAGAGATACAGAGAACGTGGGCACGGCTAAATGAATGAATCGACTAGTTATTGAAACTGAACCACCCAGATCTGATCCTCTGCAGATGCAAGGTCCGGAGGAACGATGCAGATCAGAGCATGGACAGCAGTGCCAGCGATCGATCCACGACGGCGCCGCCTAGCTGCAGCACGTTGGTGGCGGCGACCGCGTTATGGTGATCTGCAGCGTGGAACCTGAATCTGCCGGCCCGCGACATGCACGGTTGGTCAGTCAGTCGTGTAACTGAAGAACAGTCGAGTGAGCTTTCACGGGCTCCACAGTTACGATGGAGCTACCACTGATATCGATCGAATCTGCGGGTGCTGGGCGGCGGTCGCTGTCCGCTGCGGCGACCAAAACGGGACCTGCTTGCTGCTGCTTATCTATCTATATCTCGGCCGTTAACATCGCGCCCAGCTGTTGAGCACGACCCCTGTCGCCATTAGCGACCGACCGACCATTTGTTAGCGACGCCATCAGGTCAAATCCATGCGCATGTTTGATTGCCCTGTCAGGAGGCGCATGTTTTGCCTCTCTTGTTTCTGTTCCCCTAGCGCGAAAATTATAGTAGCACCATGTTTCCTGTACGAATCCTAAGCTGAATGCAACATTCATCTCAATGATCTGGGTTGCTGCCTGAAGAACCCGGAGGTCCTGAACAAAGCAGGTCCAAATGATGCAGCCTCCGAGCCGTTCTCCTGTTCCTATGGATAATGGATGAACCATTCTATATGACAAATCATAATTATGCAGCCATTGACCGTGTTAGTACATGAACTTCTCCACGTCTGAGGCGTACGTATGTGGGCTACATCCAAAGCATCAGTATATACTAATTAAGATCCAACTTTTTTTTTTGCATTTTCCAGTGAAGCTTCGAACTGATCGCCCATGCTGCATGCATGTGCATGAACCGAATCAGGCATATGTGGACACTACCAACCACGATCGATCGTTAACAAATGCGTGAGGTCTTCTGCTTTGAGATGCTCTATTAGTTTTGCTAAACAATATTTCAGCATTTGTCATGTACCCAACCCATGTGTTAATTAATCACTATTGAAATTTAAAATAATAAGACGCATCCTCAGAGCCCACGACACAATGGTTTGTCGCTTCTGACTTAAGTTGATGCCTCTTCGAATCACTGACATGTGGTTGATGACGCAGTGCAACTCAATATTTGTATTGTTTACTAGTCAAGTTACAATATACACATAGCTTAAAGAAATACTAAAGGTTAACGGTTTCTAAACAAATTTTTGGTTCGGAAAATATTCAATGGTTCGTAATCATATGTTCACGTATTACACAAAAAAATGGACAAAGGGACGAAAAGAAAAATAAGCAAAAAAATGAAACTAAAAAAGTAAATAAGAGAAACAAAATGTAAAAGGAAAAAATACACATAAACAAAAAAAGGAAAGAAGAAGAAGAAGAAGAAAAAAAATGTAAAAAAAACCTATAATGGGTCAGCCCATGTCAGAGACTGGTACAGGCGTATCGGTACTCCAACTCGCAAAGAGATGATTGTTCTGTTCTTTTGCTAAAGTCCAATAAGTAGGCAACTAGAAGAGGCTATCCGGGAGCTCCTGTTCAACGCATGCCGCGATTGATTCGCTGTTTATTTGCACTCCGGACTGTAGCGTAAAACATACGGACAATGCGGAGCTCCGTGTTCTTTTCCCCCCAATATACGGGTCGAAAACGACGAACCAATCGGGACAGGCATCGGCACGCGAGCCGACGCATGAAGCGCGAGAACTACTAGGCCAGCCTAGTAACTCACTCGCCAACGCAATTTCTTTTTTCTTCCGGCTTGCTATCGGTTTAGGAAGAAAAGTCTGGTTTTCTAATTAATTTTGAATTTTTTTATGAAATCAAAAAAATCTCCGATTATAAAAACGGTCTCATTTTTTTAAAATGTTCATGATTTTTTAAAATCTGAACATTTTTCAAATCCGAGCAACTTTCAAATCTGAATAGTTTTCAAACTTGAAGGTTTTTAAAAATCTGAACATTTTTTAAAGTTGAACATTTTTCAAATCTGAACTTTTTTAATTTGAACATTTTTCAAATCTGAACATTTTTTACATTTGAACAGTTTAAAGAAAATTAAAACCGGAAAAACATGAAAACCCAAAAAAGAAAACAGTAAAACTGTACGGTAGAGACCGCCCAGGAAGCTTTTAGAACCTTCGCAAAACGTGAGTTAGAAATGCTAACTGGGCCAGCCAACTAGCGTGAGGATCGTAGAATGCGTCGCGCCCGACCCAACAGGCGTCAAATAGATGCTAAAAAAGTTAAGCAGGTAGGAGGCAGATTTTCCTCAAAAAAAAAAAAAAGGTAGGAGGCAGATCGATCGGCCGCTTCGTCGCCTCTACCGCGCGAGGCGGAAGCCACTCCTCGCCTCCGGCGGCTCCTGCCATGGGGACCTGTATTCCCGTTCCAACGACCAATCGGGGGCTGCGGCAACTCTTTACTCCCAGAAGTACGTGCATGTCCTCCTCTGCATCTCTCTCTTCTTTTGCTTTAGTCGGGTGAAATCAATCCGATCTCATCTCAATATATTTCAGAATATCCCGACTCCTTTTGGATCCCGGTTCTGTGATCGCGCACTACCATTTCATATCTCATCTTTTCAAGTTGCTCGGCTCTGCTGCAAGATTGGTTCGAGTCAGATTAGCCAACGTGATACTGACGAGGCCCCTTTCATTGCAGGTAGTGGATCAGCCCACAAGCAACGTGAATCTGTGTTTAAGAGACTCCCTCTGGTATGCAGTAATTTATGATACTCAGTTAAAATACAACTTACATGTAACTAGTCTGCATAGTTAGGGAAAATTGGTTTTTTACCCAGAAGTTGAGCAGCCTTGGATTATGTACCCAAAGTTGATTGTCCATTCGTAAAATACCCAATACGTACTGGAAAACAAAATAAGATCTAATAGGGACCTGAAAGCATATATGCCTACCCATTGATCGATTGGATCTAGTACGTGAGTACGTGACCCTATAGGCCCTGCCCATACTCGATCGTGGGCGGATCTCAAGTCTGGCCGTGCACACTCACCCCGCCGCCTCAGGCCACGCCGCCGCCGGCAGGAATAGTAGGTCAACCAACAAGCGTCCGCTGCCTGCCCGTCGAGCAACACCGTCGAAGCCGTCTTCCTGTATTTGGAGCCGTCCGCTGGTGCCGCTGCCGGCCGGAGCCATCCGCCTGTACGTACTCAATCTGCTCTTTCAACGCTGATGTATTAAAAAATAAATGCATGTCTGCACTTGATCAGTTATTATTCGTTCGGCTGATATAGTTGCGCCATGTTTCATGTTTGTTCAGTGTGACTCCAATTATTATTGAAGTACTAATCGTGTTATGTCAGAGTGACTATAATTGCTCACCAAAACCTGCATGCGTAAATGCATATAAATTCCAGCCTACACCTGCATGCAAATTCACACAAATTCACACGTACACAAAAAATAATTTGTATGAATGAGCTTTTGATTAATATATAAAATGATCATATGTTTTGTGTTTCAGGTCATGTCGGACGATAACGCCAATGTTGGAGACAATGGTGTTAACGCATCGACAACGGGCTTTGGGGACGTGGACTGGTCTAGTCTTGTCATTGAACAAAATGATGATGGATTTAATGTTCCTGTGGTGGAGGATCATATGTTCACTTTTCTAGGTTTGAGGGACGACGACGAGGGAGCTATCATGGTACTAATCTTGTTGCTGGCTAGTGGTCGTTATTGTTGGTCTCTTTGTTTATCATTTTTAATCACGTATACTTATTTTCTCTTGTTATTTTCTGTTTGCAGATAACGAATGTAGGGCCGGATCACTATTGTTTAACTAGCAGCAGGAAACCATCTAGTATGGCATCTCAGAGTTGGATTGCTGAAAGGGCATTACCTATATTGAGGAAGAAGCCTGAAACAAGTGCTACGGAACTGTTGGAGAAGTTCGAAGAGGACTTTGGTATCACACTTAAATATTGGACGGTATGGAAGGCGAGAGAACGAGCAATGAGTAGCCTATATGGTACTTGGGAAGAAAGCTTTCAATTGCTTTATAGCTTCAAGGCTGAGATTGCGTTAAGGTCTCCAAGAAGTGTCGTTGAGATTGACACTAAAAATGTCGATGGAGAAGTATACTTCAACAGATTCTTTATTGCGCTCAAGCCTTGCATTGATGGATTTTTGAGTGGTTGTAGACCATACATAAGTATAGACTTGACACATTTAAATGGCAAGTGGAATGGGCAACTAGCCACGGCTACAGCTTTGGATGGACACAATTGGATGTTTCCAATAGCGTTCGGATTTTTTGATGCAGAAACTACTGAAAATTGGACATGGTTTATGAGTCAACTGAAGAAGGCGATAGGTGACCCCCCTGTATTGGCTGTGTGCACGGATGCTTGCAAAGGTTTGGAGAATGCAGTGCTTGCTGTTTTCCCTAATGCTGAGAAAAGGGAGCGTATTAAGCACCTTATGGCTAATTTTGTTAAGAAATTTCATGGTAAAGTATATAACCGTATGTGGCCAGCAGCCAGGGCATATGAACGAGAAATATTTAATCACCACATGAGCAAAATATTTGCAGCAAGCGTTAAGGTAGCACCATACCTACTGGAGTACCATAATTTGCTATGGATGAGGTGCATTTTTTAGCTCATGTCATTGTCAGTTCATTACTTCACTATTACTGCACAAATTAATTCCTCTTGCTTTTTCAGGTGTGGGTTCAATCCAGATATCAAGTGTGACTCCATAACTAATAATCTTGCTGAGACCTTTAACGCTTGGATCAGGGATATAAAGGATTTACCTACTGCACAACTAGTTGACAAGTTGAGGGAGAAGATAATGGTTCTTTTTAAGAAGAGAAGAGCAATGGGATCAAGGTTGCAAGGTAAAATACCACCAGCTATCATACAACAGTGTAATGTTCGTTCTAGAGGATTAGCCCATCTTAAGACACGTGCATCTGGTGAGTGGAGTGCCGAGGTCAAAGACACTACACGAAATGACCTTCGACATGTAGTCAAGTGTCTTACACATGAGTGTACTTGCCTAGAATGGCAGCACACAGGCAAGCCATGTCGGCATGCATTGGTTGTATTAGCTACACAAAATATCAAAGTGGAAGACTTTGTGCATGAATACTACTCGGTGGCGAGATTGAGAGCAGCATATCAAGGGGAAATAGAACCACTAACAGGCAAGTCTCAATGGCCTAGTGTTGATCCCGGGTTTGTGTTGAAACCACCAATATCCAAAAGAGGTAGAGGTAGACCTAGAAAATTGAGGATCAAAGCATGTACAGAAAGTGGTTATCAAGGAAAGAAAAAGGTTCAAAGTGTAGGCAAAAACAGATGCAAACGATGCCAAGAGCTAGGACATAGGCAAGCTGGTTGCCCTTTAAATGGTACAAAAAAAGGTACACGTTTCAGTTATACCTATGTTTGTTTATACAATTATACATGAGTTTCAACTTACACAAATGTTTTTGTGCTTCATGTGGTAGGAAAAGTAGAAGCAAGAAAAATACAGTACCATGGGATCATGCAAGCACAAGTAAAAATGGAAATCCTTCTACACCAACGAGTCCTGGACCAATCACTAGAAGGTTAATATTTTGCACGTCAACTCTTTCAATTTTTAGCTCATAAAACTTAAGCCAATTCTTTTCGATTTTAATAGCCAATCTGTACATAACATTTCGCAACCACCAACAAGTCCTGGACCAGTCACAAGGAGGTGAACATCATATACATGCCAACCAATTATTTTAAGCATGAATTTTGTGACATCTTATAACGCTTTTACCGCTTTTATAGCCAAACTGCACGAAGTCCTTCAACACCTATCAGGACGGATACCCCTGCTCAACCGTCAACAAGTCCTGGACCTGTTACAAGGAGGTGATATATTGCATCGACAACTCATTTTTTTCTATATGATCTATGTATTATTTGTGACATCTTCTTGCTTTTGAAGCCAATTCGCTCTTTTTGGAAATGGAGGATCTCAGTCAGCGTTCCCTACACCTCCAGCAAGGACTCCAACAAAATCAAAGACAACGACCGCCAAGAAGATTACTCCAAAGAAGAGGAGAATAGATTAATTCTCGTACTTTTTTTAATTATTTAGTGTGATCTGAGAACATAACTATATTTTGGTTATATTTTGGTTTTCTTGTGATGTACGCTTATTACAACACTATATTTATTTGCCGCAAACCTGTTACTGCAGATTTTTGCCGCACATATATATGTACCTATGAATGCATGTGCAATATGTATGCCGGTACTCCGTAGATGATTAGATTGTACTACCCCACCAAGGTATCAGCCCATACGCTCTGATACGCTTCATCGCTAGCTGGGTCATTTTAACTAGGTAGCACCTAGTGGACACTGGACAGTATGCAGCTTGTGCCGGCCGGGAGGAGGAATTTCAGGACACACTGATCGCTGCAGCTTGTGACGGCCGGGACGGACGTACTAGATCCAATCGATTAATGGGCAGGCATATATGCTTTCAGGTCCCTATTAGATTTTGTTTTGTTTTACAGTACGTATTGGGTATTTTACCAATGGACAATCAACTTTGGGTACATAATCCAAGACTGCTCAACTTCTGGGTAAAAAACCAATTTTCCCGCATAGTTATTGCGCCCGCGTGTTGGTTTTGTTTCTTATTCCAAATAAATGATGTCAGCATTACTACTGGCCACGATAACTTTGCAACGTTTTGGTTGTGCAGGACATTATACATCATATACATTCTCTCTTGCCGGTGAAAGATGCTGCTCGCGCCGCATGTGTGTCTCGTGTGTTTCTGCATTCCTGGATATGCTATTCCAACCTTACGCTGAGCAGGGCAACGCTTGGGTTGACCAGCAAAAAATTTAGGGATAGACGCATCTTTCTCATCAATATAATCGACCGCATTCTTGAGAAGCACTCTGGCATTGGGATGGAGATATTTGGACTTGATCTCCGTTTTGCGAAAGTATCAACACTTCCTACCTGGACAGATGGATCCAAAAAGTTGCTCATTCAGGGATCAAAGAACTTAGCCTTGTGACGCCTATATGCGTAAAGAGAGAGTACAACTTCCCATGTTCGGTTTTGTGTGATGAAGCGGCTGCAAGTTCAATTCAGTCTCTTGACCTTGATGGTTGCACTTTTCGTCCCACAGCACCACTTGGATGCTTGAGAAGACTGAGAAGATTACGTCTGTGCTCTGTCGACATTACTGATGAGGGATTAGAGCACCTGCTCTCAAAATCTTCAGCTTTGGAACAAATGGATATCATCTGTTGCAATAAAATAATTTCCTTGATGATACCTTGTACGCTACAGAAACTCACGTTCCTCAAAGTTGGATCATGTCACTCGTTGCAGTCTCTAGATATCAATGCTCCAAAGCTCTCCACTTTGCACTATGTTGGGACCCTAGTAATAGACATCTTGGTTGCCGATCCTTGGCAACTTAAAGATGTGTTTTGTCATGTTACAATCCATACCAACGCTCTCTCTTGCCCTCACAAGGCTTCCAGCCTTCGCAAATAATGTGGAGAGACTGGACCTGTTCTCGTTTCATGAGGTATTTTTAAATTTTAATCCCAATTCACAATTCTACATCCAGTGGACGTGACAATTATATTCTTGATCTTATATACTTATTGCTTCTAATTGCTCCCACTCGAGCCCTATGTAACTTACAACTATTAGACGTTCATGTTCATGCTTATAGAATTCGCTTTTCACATGCTATTTCAGCATTTCTTTCTTAATAATTGTCTAATGGTGCTTATCCTCTTTTTGTGCATGTTATCTGAAATTATCAACAATGTTTCCTAATTTTACATTGAATCTTACAATGACCAATATACGACCTCTTAATTTTATTTCACTTATTTTAAATGAACCATTATTATAAGAGCGGATAGGATTAAATGCTTTTGTAGTATTCTTGCACTTACCAATATTCAAGATAACAATAATGGATGTTCGAATAAGGAACTAATATATGTCAAGATGACTATATATTTTCCATGTGTAACTTATGTTTGTCCAACATTCTTTACACGTTGGTTTCTTGTGAAATTATTGTGAATAGTGGATGCAACACATTTATATATTGGAAGAACGAAAGGCATTTAATCTTTGGACTTGTCGTTCTTCAGAAGTTCAACCCTCCAATGCTGGTATCCAACTTCCCCTGCCTAAGGATTTTGGAAATTAACATCCAAACTCCACTACCTGCCTTCAGCTTTGATGTCTTATCCCTGGTTTCCTTTCTTGATGCTTCTCCGGCCTTGGATTCTTTTATCCTGCATGTAAGCTATATCTATGATGTTACAATTGTTTATCAAGGAAACAATGGTAATACTGTTGATTGATCCTGCATATGTATATGCAGGTAGGTAATCATGCCTTAAGGCACGATGATTCATTTGCCGGAGGTGACAATGCTAATTATATGAGGTCGAATCCACCATGCCGACATGATCGCCTCAGACAGGTGATGATCACAGGTTTTCGTTCAAACAAGAACCTGATTCAGTTTGTGATCTATATCCTCGAGAGCGCTCCTTTGCTTGAGTGCCTCACACTAGACACAACCTCTAGGTATGCTAGCAGTTGGTGTATTGGGAAGATGAAAAGATGGTCCTGGATGGGCGGGAGCTGTATAGCGGATGTTAAGGCTCGCAAGGCTGTTAAGGCTGCGAATGGATACATCAGGGAGAGAGTTCCTTCCGATGTTAGATTCCAGATTCTGGAGGAACCCTGTAGCCTATGCCATATTCGTAGACGGTGGTAATGTGGATGCCAGTCTAGTTTGTCTATAGCTATTTCTTACGTACATTTATGTTTCAATTCAAGAATGTGATCGGGAAGGGATTTGTTCATGCCCAGGTTTTTGCTCTTTTTCCTAGAGAAATTGGCTGGGACATTGTCTTTTCATTAAGAAGAAATAGAGTGAAACCATTGCGTACAGGAGTGGATTGTTAATTACCGGTACAAACCAAAAGAAACGCGGGTGGCCTTGCCTGGCATTTGCTCTTAAATTAATTGTTTTCCCTTCAGCTTTTAATTTGCCGACTATAAAAGTGCTAATACTCCTGGGTGGTGGTGTGCTTATGATCATAAACTTCTGGTGTCACATTGTGTTTTCTGTTTTCTGTCTTTACATGCGAGCCACGGGTCAAAATAGTCACTTCTCCTACTGCCATTTCATTGTTATTTAGATGGAAGCCACCATTTTTGTTCCAGCTACTGCGGTCATTTAAATGAAAATTGAACTGTTTGAAAACATTTGTAGAGTGGTATGAGATGAAAATGTCACAAAATGGTCCGAAAAAAGGATTATTTCCCTGCTATTCCTATTTCCCCCAGAACACAAAAACTGTTCATGTTACTGTCCGGAAAATGATCTGGACTATAGAGATTTGAAGACTATTTTTACTGGGACGTACTAAAGGATGCATTGCTGCAAAACCGACATGGCACCTGTAGCATTTCCATAAATCTATTGGTTCTGACAAGGGTTTTCAGCTTCGAAGTAACATTGAGGCTTTAATTGTTGCTACTACTACAGTACATGATGTTCTTTGCTCTGAAGACTATAATATGGCTTTGAGTGTGACATGGGCAGAAGAATTATCGCTCTACTGCAAGCAAACCTATGTGGTTTCGATTTCTCTAATCATTTTCTACCTACCCCTTCGTTATTTATCCCAACATGAGATGGACTGGCCTCGTGCACCTAAATTTGTAAAGGCTACCACACTACACCTTGAATTCCTGGATAGCCTCTTGCAAGACAAGACAAGATTTGACAATTCCTAATGGTTAAGAATACTGTTAGTAACACCGGGGCATGTGTGATGGAGCTAGCTAGCTAGGGATTCTATGTCTGGATATTGTTAAGTCTTAATTTGCTTGGGGCTAGATACCGTAGGCTTCTATTATATCCACTAAACAATGTTAGAACATACATTAATTAGCACTCAATTAACCCTAAGAAAGCATAGGAGCACTGTTATGGGAAAGCCGCAACCACCTCGATCCAGTCCTATTAGAAATATAGTATGTTTTCTGCTTGAATGGATGAGCAACTTAGAGCCTTTTTGTGCCTGTGGTCCTCACCCTACTCACCACCGAAGTATATCTATGTTTATATGTATGGAAGTATATTTGTTATATACGGAAAATCATTTTGGCTCCCGACCCGCTGACGATGAAGGAGATCTTTCCGGGAACCCACGATGGGTGGTTCCCGGGAACCCAAGACTTCAACTCTAAGACATGCTATTCGAGGGAGGGTTAGACTGGTTCCACGATGCATTGTGGTTCCTCTACTTCCCTCGGATCCGCTTTAACATCAGGGGAGGGCGCACTCCTCCTCAAGCAAAGGGATGAGATCAACGAAAAACTTGATGTCCAAGAATGGAGCAGACAAGATCATGGCAAGGTGATGTCATCAGAGGACAACTAGGGTTGGACTGTTAGTCTCACCAACCACTACCAACCCTGTCCCTCCAAAAGTTGACTTGCTTTTCAACCTCACCAGCCCGTAGCGTGTGAAGAGGGGAGGTACCGACACGCACCTCCGCCACCTTTTCACCTTTTGGGCGGTTCTCCCGCGTAGACCAGTAGCACGTGCCTCTCGCATGACAGCATGTGGTGACCCCCTGGACTTTAAAGGGAGGGGTAATACCACCGAGAGGGACGGGGCAAGTCAGATGATTCATAGACAACCAGAGAAAGGAGAAGAAGGAAGAGAGGTGATCTTCCCAAGGAAGGATCTTCTTCTTCCTCCTTGCACTGGCTGGGCTGTCAACCTGGGAACCACCTTGTAGCCACAACCATGGTGATATCTATTCGGACATGCAGAAGTAGGGTTTTACGCCTCCGGACGATCTGAACCTAGGTAGATCGTTGTGTCCCTGTTCTGCTCGCTGAGTTGTGCTCGCGTGTGTTCTTCATCGTCTCCAGAAGCCGATCAACCTGCTAATGCCCCTTTGACGAATCTAAAAGGGGTACCTCGTACTCCAAGTGTTAGTGATGTAGGGCACGCCAGGGTACTTATCTTTCTCCATTTTTAGAAACATGGAGAACCCGGCCTCTGCATACACAACCTTTTAGCTTGTGCAATCATGCTGCCCTGGGCCCTCCGCTCTTAATTTCCACCATATTTTTCCTACCTACTATCTACACTAACGTCGCCGTCGTCGTCACTCACTAATCTACACTACCCACATGCATGTCCCATATATATGATATGATGTGTGGATCATGGATGCGCCCCATCTCCCATTCCTGCCTCCGCAAAAGAGAAAGAGAAAAGACCAAGGTGAAGAAAGTGAAGGAAATGCATGCATTCGTTGGAAATGTTTAGCATCTGCTTCTGCAGTACAGAGCCCTGAAACCAATCAGCCATACGACCTGATTAGTAACTAGAGGACAGTGCGAGGCTAGACAGTGCACACTGGACACTGTGCAGTAGTATATGCGCGGCATGTTGTTTCGGAGCATCTGGTCGAGCGGCCACCCAAGATAAACAACACACTGGATTGCTACTGCAGAGACACAGAGAGAGAACGTGGGCACGGCTAAATGAATCGATTACTTATTGAACTGGAACCACCCAGATCCGATCCTCTGCGGATGCAACGAACGATGATGCAGAGACAGCCGTGTCGGTTAGCTGCACCACGTCGTCGCCGGCGGCGGCCCGATCGGTCCCGTGATGATCACCATGGCCGGTTGGCAGCAGGGGAACCTGCTGGCGCGTGACATGCACGGCACACCAGACGAGAGGTGATCGATCAAAGGGAACTGGATCCTCTAACATGAAGGAGAGACGTCAGGTAAGCTACAGTGCTTGCTAGTGTAAAACAACGAAGTAAAGCCAGTGCACTATAGCGGACACTGTATAGACTATACTGTAGCAGGTACTATCCGTAGTTACTGTTGATAAAATTAAAATCTGAAACTAATTTTGTTTGTGTGTAATTACTGTAAAGGTATACATTAGATTTGTATTTTGCAAATTAATTCAAGTCATTTTAGCCTTAATCGTATGGATGTGAAGAGGGAAGTTAGCGTACTGTAGCTTACCTTTTTTGCACGAAATACTGTAGCTTACCTGACTCCTCTCTCCTTCACGTTAGAGGATCCAGTTCCCGATCAAAGAGGTCTCCGGCGGCAATAAAGCGCCATCAAAAACACAGTAGCTTTCACGTACGTTCTCCACACCGTTACGATCAATGGAGTACTGATATCGAATCTGCGCGTGCTGGACTGCTAGGCGGCCGTCGTTGTCGGCAGCGGCGACCAAAACGCGACCTGCTGCTTATCGCTATATCTCGGCTGTTACGGTCACGCCCAGCTGTTGTGCCATTAGCGACAGAACGACCGACCATCTGTTAGCGACACCCGCTCCGCCATCAGGTCAAAGTCAAGGCGCATGTTTGTTTGCCCCTGTAACCTTGCGTCCCGGGGCCCTGCTGGCTGCTGGCAGGGAGGATGCATGTGCATGGCAATGCCACGGCGTGCAGGATTTAACTCTGCCTCGGACAGATTTTGGTTTCAGATAAAAGGGGTTCCACTGATGTGGGTTGTTTGTCTGAAAAAACTGGATTTCCTGAACAAAGCAGGTCCTCCGTGCATGCACTTTCCAAATGATGTAGTCGTTCTCCGGTTGCTATGGATAATGGACTCAACATCTACTCCCTCCATCCAAAAATAAGTGTCTCAAGTTTGTCCAAAAGTAGATGTATCTATACATGAAACATGTCTAGATACATCCATTTTTAGGCAAACTTAAGACACTTAGGGCGTGTTCGGCAATTGCCTAGCTTCTTCAAATCCTCAAATCCGACTCTAAAATCCGGCTCCGCACTTCTCCTAGAAGCTCAAAACGTTCGGCCAGCTCCTCTCTTTTCACTAAGCCGCTGACGGATGGACCCTACTCATCAGGGTCTTCTTCCCCAAATCCTGTCCTCAAACTTGACTATTGAAGTCTGAGCCAGGGGAGCTCGCAGCGGGGGAGGTCGGGCAAGATGAGCTCGCGGCGGTGGAATCTCGCGGTGCAGGAGGTCGGGGCAGGGGAAGCCGGCCCGGAGGAGGTTGTGGCGGAGGAGCTCGCGGCAGAGGAGGCCGGGGCGGAGGAGATCTGGGGGAGGCCAGGGCGGAGGAGGTCGTGGTGGTGGGAGCTCTCGGCGGAAGAGCTCGGGATGGTGGTGGCCAGGGCGGACGAGCTCGCGGCGGGAGGAGGACGAGGCCGGAGGGGAGGGAGGTCGCCGGAGAAGAGGGATGGTCGGGCGAGCTCGGGCAGCTCGGATAGACGATCTGGTGGGGGAGCAGAGTAGGGGAAGCAGCTCGGGCAGACGATGAGCTTGGGCGGACGGCGATCTCGGGCAGCTCGGACGGCCGGCGAGCTTGCTGTGGCGGCAGCCGGAGCTGGGGGCGGCGGCGGCCGGACTTGAGGGCGGCGGCGGGTCGGGAGCCTGTGGTGGCTTGGTCAAGGACGGGAGGGGAGCCAGGGGTCGGTAGAGAGAGCCTCGCTCGGGGACGGAAAGAAAAATCGAACCGATCAGTTTCTCACTTGGCGGTGACAATCGGCCGTAAATTTCCACTGCTCCGCGATTTGGTGCTCCGAGAATCCCCAGAAGTGGTGCTCCGCGAATTACACAGGCGAATCGCCCCGCTCCGCGGATCTGGCTCCGTGGAGTTGCCACGTTCGGCGCTGCTCCGGACTGGAGCACCGCGGATCTGGGAGCCGGAGGACATCCGAACACGCCTTTATTTTGAGACGGAGGGAGTACTATATATTAAAAACCATAATCATGCAACCAATTGGCCGTGCTAGTACATGCACTTGCCAAGTCCACCTACATGCGCTACGTCCAAAGCACCAGTAGCTCAATCTTATGAGTTGCATGTATATATGTGCTTCAACCAAAGCACCAATATTTTAGAATAAACCCAAAGCACCAAGATCCAACCTTTTTTGTCGGCATTTTCCAGTGAAGCTTCGAACTGACCAGCCCATGCTGCATGCTTGATGTGCATGAACCGAATCTTGTGTGGACACTACCAACCAAACAGAGTAGGTGAGGCACTGAGGCGTCATGTTTGGCTACCGCTACACCCCGCCCAACGATTGATCGTTAACAAATGAATGAGGTCTTCTGCTCCGAGATGCTCGATTAGTTTTGATAATCAATCTTTGAGCATTTGTCATGTACTCAACCCATGTATTGATTAATTATCACTGAGATAGTAAAACGCATGCTCGAGCCCACGACACAATGGTTTGTCGCTTCTGACATTAGTCGGGTGACTTCGAGTCTCTAACATGTGGATGATGACGCAATGCAACTCGCCATTAGTATTTTTTACTCTTAATTAACTGACATGATGCAATTTATTTGGTTTTAATCACCAATGCAACCGTGTTATTTTGGGAGTATAAAGTGGGCAGAAAATCTCAGTTCTTCCGACTCGGGAAACAGACCTAGCTTACACGGCGGTCAACCTCGCCGTCGCCACCACCAGCGCGACTTGGCAGCTCAGGGCTCGTCTCCAAAGGAGCGAGCGGGCTCGCGATGACAGCTCCAGACAACTTTTCATGGAAACAAAGTAGAATGTGTCCCTAACCGTGCGTACTGAAAGTGGCTTAAATTCATATGGGGCTAATGAGATGAAAATGTCGAAATATACGATGAAAAATGAAATCGTGAGCTCTAAAATGATTTGACAGATACTTTTTATTTGATACATAAAAGCAAAAAAATCTGGTATATATGACGCACGTGTCATTTCTGTTGGTTCTGACATGATGCTAAGAGAACACTCTCAGCTTCGTGTGCAAATACTCTGTAGGTATCGAGCATAGTACTTCTACATGTATATGATGTTCATTACTTCGGAATCTGTAGTATTGAGGAGGCATGCCCCTCGGAGCAGCTAGCCAAGGAGGCCGTGGCGCGCCGTCTCGGCTCGCAGCTTGAGGAGGCATGCCCCTCGGAGCGCCTGCGACATGACTACATGGGCCTGCTTGATGGTCCTCTCATGGACCAGGCGGCGGCTGCCATCGATGACCTCGTCCTCTCTGTGATGAAGACCAAGAAGAATAAGAAGAAGTCAGGGACTGAGTTTGAGCGGCAAATGCCGCCCGTGGTGGCCTAGATGCTGTTTCTGTTGACTGGGCTCTCCTCCTTGCCAAGGTGGCAAGGAGGTCCTGGTTCTGTCTGTGGGCTCTGGTTGTGCCCTTCTGGATCGATGCACCGGGCATTTGATGAAATTGAGTACCAGCGTGTCGTCGATCGGAGAAGGCTGCTGACTTGGCGGACACTTGCGGGCTTTCCACCCAAATCTCGGAGGGCGGCTTGGAGGAAGAGGAACAGAAGATCCTTCTGCAATGTGACGAGCCCGCCTACGAAGGTGGCGGCTTTGGTGGGGGAAGAGGTGGCGCAGCGGGCTTTCACCCACACGCACGATCCGGGAGACTCTTAGTTTTGTTTGTCTTTTTAGGGTTTTTCCCTAGTCTTAAACTTTGTAAATAACATTCTATTCTATCTAATCGGATGACGGATACGACCGTCTTAAAACTCAAAATCTGTAGTATTGCTTTCTGTATGACATAAGAAGAATCAATACATGTCATCTAGTGAAAGTTGAACTAATTATAATTAGCAATTGAGTTAATCTTGAAGGCTATAGAAATAGCTGCTAGTCAGGACAATTACATAAGCATTATGCTACCTTTTGTTTTTCTTTTGTTTATTGTAGAAGTCAGTATGTCATTAGCTTTTAATATAAGTTCCATTTGAAGTTCTCAGGAGTATGTATGTTTGTGTTAGTATTGTTTTTTAATCACTTCTTTCCTTCTCCTAACCATTAGTTATTCTTTCTTCGAGATGAGACTGACAATGTCACAATAGAGGAGTGTGTGCGGCTACCAAAAGTGGTGTCTGAACCGTGAGAAAATTCCATGAATTGAACCATCTTTGCTACAAGCAAAACTACATGATTAATTTTGATTTGGTAATTTACAAAATGATATTGCGTTGCATGAACAATTTCCAAATCTTAACTTTTTGAAAGGGCATTGCCCATCTTTTATTCCCATTTCCAATTTGCCATCCACAGATCAGCTCACCTATCAGGTTTTGATTTCTCTAATCATTTTCTACCTACACCTTCATATTTAATCCCAACATGAGATGGACTGGCCTCATGCACCTAAATTTGTAAAGGCTACCGCACTACAGCTTAAATTCCTGGATAGCCTCTTGCAAAACAAGAAGATGTGACAATTTCTAATGGTTAAGAATACTGTTAGTAACATCACGGCATGTGTGATGGAGCTAGCTAGCTACGATTTTTATGTCTGGATATTGTTAAGTCTTAATTTGCTTAGGGCTAGCTAGCGTAGGCTTCCATTATATCCACTAAACAATGTTAAACATATATTAATTAGCACTCAATTAACCATAAGAAAGCATAGGAGCAATCTTATGGAAAGCCACAACCACCTCGATAGAGTCCTATTAGAAATATAGTATGTTTTCTGCTTGAATGGATGAGCAACCTAGAGCCTTTTTGTGCCTTTGGACTTCATCCTACTCACCACCAAAGTACATCTATGTTTATATGGATGGAAGTATATATGTTATGTAGCCTGTTCTAATGTGCGCTGCAACACATATATGTAACGTGAGGACATACAGACAAGTGATCCAGTGATAGGTGCTTGGAAGGTCGACATAACCATTTTCCCAAAAGAGAGATACTTTCAAGATCCTAAAAATATAATTAAGTCCCCTATCCTTCGCACACCCCACTTCGCCAACCTTATTTTCTCTGGCCATGTTTTAACAGTAAATCTATTTGGGTAATAATCCAACCTTCTGAGAACACCCCTTGTGGCATTTGAAGAAAAACATCAAGGATGATCATACTATACTAAGCACTGAGTTGATAAATCACAAGCCTACTACCCGTTGATAATCGGTTTCTTTTTCGGCAACTTGACAGGTTTTTGAGTCTTTCTTCCACCATTTCTATCACCGGCGGATCCACCTTAGACTACCCGGGTGCACAGGACACCGGGAAGAAAAGATTTTCTTTGTAAAATAGCAATTTTTCACCACATATGCACCCCAAAAATTGTTTCAAATGTGTTCATGCACCATGTGTGCACCCGGGATCCAGTTGTTCTAGCTCCGCCACTGATTTCTATCCTGCATTCCAAAATTGATGGTAATGTATCGGAATGCACAAATAGTGAAGAGTTAACTTTTCCATCTCACAGCTGTAGCATTTCTATTGAATCTGGCTTGATGCCAAGAGAACGTTCATGTACATGTAGTGTGTAGCCGACATTAGCAGAATCAATACGTGTCATGGAGCAGTAAAGGGTCAGCCTAAAAAAAATAGAGCAGTAAAGTTTGTACTGATTATTTAGCACCTTAGTATATAAATGGTTATATAAAACGTTATAAATTGTACTTGAAGTCATCTTCAGGGAGTATATAAATGGCTATATGAAAACTTTATAAGAAATCATGCTACTGCATTCTACCAGTTCCATTTGAAGTTCACATGAGTATGTATATGTTTGTGTTAGTATTCTTGTTAAACCACTTATGTCGTTGTTCTAAGCAGCTATATTTTCTTTGAGACGAGACTGGGAGCAGTGTATGTGAGGTTACCTAAATTTGTAGGGGCTAACCAATCGCGAGCCCTTGAAATCCAAGATATCTAGCCTCTGGGATCTTGTAACCCCAAGACAAGGTGTGAGACACCCCAATGGTTCTACACACTGTTAGTATCATGGAGCAAGAAAACTACGGAGTCTCCGTCTGGATATTCTTAAATCTTATAATTAGCTTGAGGCTAGCTGTTGTAGGATTCAATTATGAGCACTAATCAATGCTAGAAAAAATATTAATTAGCATTCCACTGAGTAACATAGGAGTACGGTTATGGGGACGCCACAACCACCTCGATCCAACACTTTCGGAGATGTAGTATTTCCCCTGAATGAATGGATGAGTAGCTTATTAGGGCCTTTTTGTGCATGTGGTCCTCATGCTACTGATCACCATCAGACGCTTATCTATGTATGTATGGATGGATGATGCGTCTATGTTATCTACCTTGTTATGTCCTGCAATCCAATGAAGATGTGTAACTTGAGGACGTACGGACAAGTGACCCGGTGATAGAGGGTGGGTGGTTGGAAGCTCGAAACCAACCTCTTCACAATCCTTACTTTTAGAACTAATATGGTGTGGCTAGGATGGTAGTAGAAATGTCGAAAAGAAGCTAAGAGTCAAACTTGTCAAGTTTGGGAGTCTTCTGATCAAGAACTTGTGAACTGACTAAGGTTGTAACTCAATACTTATTTCTTACATTCAGCATACCATTTGGAACTGAATTATTGTCCAATTAATTGCCTATGTCAGTGTTGTCCATTACTTAGTAAACAACTATACTTGCTGAAGTAGATCTACTCTCTTATTAAGACGGACAAACACATGCCCTTTATACTGAACTCTTTTACTTCATCTTATTTTTCACCAAAAGCATGTCTTTCTTTCTTTGTTTACTTTAATATACAATTTTAATGATCAATTTTTAGGTATAAGCATAATATTTACTAATGTAATTAATCTCTCATATAATAAGACAATATTTGTAATACCATTCTAGTATTATTAGTAGAAGTACATTTCCTTGCACTAAACTAAATTTTATTGTCTCAAAACATGTTTATCATATTTAGTTAACGATGTTTATGAAAAAAATTACTATTAAATCTTGTCAACCAAAAGTATCGCATTAATAAAACAATCATCTGTGTGCATTATAGTGTGTTTATATGTATTATTCTCCACAATACTATGAAATATCTACTTAACTCTACATAATGTTCTAGAGTTTTTTAGATAACAATTTTCACTTCTTATTCTTTACCATGATGAGGGTGGGGATGGGGTGCGGCGGTTTTTTCCCCTCTGGTCTAGTTTTTTTTGTGAATAGATACATCACAGAGTGAGTTTTTTTGTGAATAGATACATCACAGAGAGAGTTCCTTCTGGTGTTAGATTCCAGGTTCTGGAGCCTTGTAGCCAATGTCATATTCGCAGATGGTGGTAAATGGATAAAAGTGTGGTTTGGCTTAAGCTATTCTTTTATGATCGGCAAGAGATATGTTCATGACAAGGTTTGTTTTTGTTTTCTCAAGAAATTTGTAGAAAAAATTCCTTTTTTATTAAGAATAAATAGAGTGGAGCCCATACATATGAGAGAGGCTTGTTTTTTTCCTGAAAAAAGCCGAAAGTAACTGGGGCATACTCTTTGGTGGGCTGGATGGCCACGACCCACCACAGTCCCCACGATGGCAACAAGCCTATCTAGGCCGGGGGGGGGGTCACTGAATGAGGACACTTTACCCGGCCGAGGCTGAATTAATCGATAACTGCATGGCTCATCTCCATTACCTGATGCATAAGACACAATTCTCTTAATGACATGCCGAGTGGCTCTTCCCCCTCTGGTCTAGTTTTTTTGTGAATAGATACATCACATAAAAAGTTCCTTCTGGTGTTAGATTCCAGGTTTTGGAGCCTTGTAGCCAATGTCATATTCGTAGATAGTGGTAAATGGATAAAAGTGTCGTTTGTCTTAAGCTATTCTTTTATGATCGGTGAGAGATCGGTTTGTTTTTTTTTCTCAAAAATTGTAGAAAGGATTCCTTTTTATTAAGAATAAATAGAGTGGAGCCAATACGTATGAGAGAGGCTTGTTTTTTTCCTGAAAAAAGCCGAAAGTAACTGGGGCATACCTCTTTGGTGGGCTGGATGGCCACAGCCCACCACAGTCCCCACGACGGCGACAAGCCTATCTAGGCCGGGGGTCACTGAACGAGGACACTTTACCCGATTGAGGCTTAATTAATCGATAACGACATGGCTCATCTCCACTACCTGATGCATAAGATGTTACTAACAGTGTGCATAAGCATTTCTTTAAAAAATGCTTTAAAAAAACAGCGTGCATAAGCATCAGGGTGTGTCCCTCACATTTTTCCTCATTTTGCGTTGAGGTTGCCTTGAGGCTATCCAAGAATTCAGGGTGTAGTTCAAAAATAAATTAGGGTGTAGTGGTAACCCTTACAAATTTAGGTGCACCCTTTCAATCCATCAAATGTTGGGGTACAAACTGAAGGGGCTGAATTTGCAAAGGATATGTGTAAAAAATGAAGTGAATCATGTCATTTCAGAAGCACATTTATCGTGTAAAACAATATAATGTTCTGACTTTTCCAAATCACATTAAATAGCGTAGTTTTGCTTGTAGTACAATGATTGTTGCGCACATTTCATACTGAAAGTAATATAGAGAAACAATATCAAGAGGGCAAAAACAGAGAGTGGACAAATGGAGGCCAAGCTCCATGGAACTTTTTATTTTGAAAAATTCAAATCATATTTGGAAGTATCAAAATAATCTGAAAAAATGCTGGATGCAGACAATGTTGCACTCTATCAAAGTGTACAATCTCGACTAGAGATATCATGTATTTTGGGCTATACAAAAATGACAAAGTATGACACATTTCAAAGTAGTGAACAATGCAAAATTTAACTCTTCCAAATTGCTCGGATTTTGTTATTTTTGTGTAGATCAGAATATCAAATATTTTGATTTGAGATTTTGCACGTTGATAGAATATAACATTGTCTATATTCAGAAAAAATTCAGATTATTTGAAGCTTCTAAATATGATTTTTAAAATAAAGAGCTCCATGTAGCTCGGCCTCCATTTGTTGTTTCCGGGCAAAAACATTCATTCCTAACCACTAGGGCCCCGATTGGAATGTCGTTTATTAGGCAAAACTACTGGATTTCCGCGGGACCTGGTAAGGCCCTCCTAAAATTACGCTAGCCGGAGGGAAATATTTCGGTTCCGTAAATCTAAGAGCCAATGGCTTCTATACCATTGACGAACGCTGCAATGGCTCATTTGCCATCAAACAAAGCTTCAATGCTCATATACCAATCGCAAGCAAATTTTACTGCTTGTATACCACTGGTTGTTAGTCTACCGTTATCCTAGTCTGGTAAGAAGCTAAAATGACTGCTTTGCCCTCAGTGGAAAATGAGCAACAATTGTAACACTCGTGTAGAAGAAAATGGCAGCATCTTGCCTCTATTTTCAGCATTTCAACAAAACAATAGCCCATATAACAAGTTCAGGATACTACTCAAACCCGTGCACCATTTTTTCAATAGTTTCAATGCATGCAAAAGAATTTAGACATAGAAATTGTATGGAAAACTTAGAGGTTGATATTTTGGATCAAGTACTATTAAACACGTAATAACTTTCCATTTTGGTTAGCTATAGGACAAACAGTTAAACTACTCCTTTTAATTTGTACTCCTATTGTTGCGTACCACTGTATTGTCATAATATCGTGTATTATTTTGTCAAGCCAAGACAATCTGGGATTTTAAACCGTTGTAAGGAATTAGCTAATCTATAAAGGTTACATTTGTATTGTTATGCTATATAGAGTTGCCAAAGTGAAATTCGATAAAGGTATTATCTACTCTCCTTTTTCTAACAATTCATGCCGTTCTGATGCGTAGAGACAAGAGGAAAAAGTACGCGAGTTTTTTTGACTTCTTTTTTGTATTCCAAACTGAGGGTAGCATTGGAAATTTTGGATAGATTGGAAGGAAAACAGAGACATGCTACGTTTGACTAACGGTGATGGTAAATAAGCACTAAAATCTGTTTGTGTTGAAGTCGTAGGCGCAAAATCGATCTACCGAGAACCAAGCAATCCGCAATAAGATGACGACACCGAGATTTGTTAACGTAGTTCGGCGAACTCGACTACATCTGCGGGGCATGACTATGGGCGCTCCTCCCCACTGATACCGCAACCCTGCCCGTCCTAGGCGCCGGCACAAGCCTCCGGCTCTCCCTGCGTGCATGTTGCTATCAAGTCGTCATAGCTTACATCGTGTGGTGCTCCCCTCATTATATGGGAGGCCCAAACTACAAGAGTTCGACTCGAACACTACTCGTACCTACCACACCTAATACAACTCCAAGTCCAGACCTAACCCAACTCGTACACAATATTTGACACAAAACACAACAAACTCCACCTTGGCGAATATTGTCCACCACCTTGAATTCGTCAATGCGTCAAACCTCCATGTACTCCGGACTTGAGTTGTCTTCCATGAGTTTCGCTGCTACTCCCAGACTCCATGTGACTCCACCTGCAACTGTAGTCCCTTTTTCCCGTTCAACACCATGACACACCGACCAGTGGTCTGCGTAAAAAATGCTTTCAACTTGAAGAAACTTCACCGTCGCCTTTTAGTCACCCTGAGTCAAATTCACAGCGTCTCACCCTGGATAGTCTTCTACATGTCCTACAACTATAGCACTCCGCCTCCTTCTGCATCTAGTCATCCGCACTTTGCCATGTGCACTGAACATCACAGAATATACGGCCATGTACTCTCCACGCTTCCGACATTTCAGACTCTCCAACACTTTCTCAGATTCCCTATGGCAGATTCTTGTCTATCACCTGATGCATCAATCTCCATAGACCTAGTCACCAACTTGAATCCGATACTCGCCAACACTACGTCAGCACCCCTTGCACACATGTGACCACATGTCTGACCGCCTGTGCCCTGGTCTGTCGCTGTGTCCCGTACTTACCGCACGCCTCGCTGCTATTACCGCGTCGAGCATCTGCAATCTTGGCCAAGATCTACCGGGTCGCGTACCCATACCATCTCGCCTTCCCGACCGATGCCGACCGATGCCGACTACCATCAGTCATACCCGACCGATGCCGAGTTCCACGTATCTCTCGAACCCTGACGTCCAGTCCGACCAACGTGCTTCTCACCTTCCCGCTGACTAGGCTTCGACTCTCCGCATGCTTACGCCGCAGCCCCTCCATCAGCTGAGTGGAATCTTCCCTCAGAGACTCCAGCTCCACCTTCGACCTGACTCCTTGGAAGATGATCAATCCACTCCGCGCCCCGCCTACCTCAAGATCCCATAAGCGCTCCATCTTGAATCGGCCCCGCGCCACCGCATGTCGAAGCACGCATAACCATGCGCCACGTGTTTCCACGCCACAGAGTACGGACACCATCAACCCTCACGCTCCAACGTTATTGTCGCTGATCTTCACCGTCTTTTGTCCGACCGACCTCCCGTCGATCTGTCAGACTGTTCAGTCTAACCCAGCCGAACGTATCTGACTGCACGCCGAGACTCCACGAGCCTTATGCGCACGTCGCCTCTTGCCGCATCCAGTCCATCTTGATCAACTTGGCCCCATGCTACATCATCGAGCGTCGCCCATACAACGCTCGGAACAAATAACATTGACCAAAACCTGCATTTTTTTGTCAATCTTCCCGTGAACCTGCGACTCCGCGTCTTGTATCTACCGCAGCCATCTGTAACAGATAAAGATGAAACCAGAAAATAAACCCAATCCTGGATAGCTTCCCGTGTCTAACGTGACACAAACTTCCATGATCCAAATTTCCTTTTCTCTCTCAAACTCGTGATGGCATGCACCCTGGTACGTGACACACCTTTTTTTTTGTCTAAACAAATCTCAAGCTGATGCTTCCGATCAGCCTCTGCACATAGCACCCACCGCATCGCACGTCTGGCTTCCTGGACTTTTCTCGCGTGACCTGCACCTGGACCTGCTGGTCTGCTGCTGCGCACCGGAGAGCCCACCTGCCTTTGTCACCGCCCTCCCAAGTCTGAGACCGACCCGGCCTGCTGCCTGCTGCGCTCGCCATGCGCGACCGCCCCACGATCGATCTCCTCTACTTCGAGATGCCGAAACTGAATTGGCGTCGGATTCTTGCTGTTGCATGCCTGATGCGCTATTTGCCCTGCAGCTGCTCTACATATCGTCGATCTGCCACCGCCGCTGCCGCCATATACGCGTCCTATTTTGATCGGCTGCACTCATTGATGTTTCCGATTGCTTCCGACGCGATCTCCAACTGCTTCCAAGGTCGTGCGACCACGAACCATCTGTAATTGGTCTTCGACGTCTTCTTCCTCTAGATCAAATTCCACGGTCTTCAACCTTGCTTTGATACCAATTGTTGAAGTCGTAGGCGCAAAATCGATCTACCGAGAACCAAGCAATCCGCAACAAGATGACGACACCGAGATTTGTTAACGCAGTTCGGCAAACTCGACTACATCTGCGGGCATGACTACGGGCGCTCCTCCCCACTGATACCGCAACTCTGGCCGCCCTAGGCGCCGGCACAAGCCGCCGGCTCCCCCTGCGTGCCTGTTGCTATCAAGTCGTCATACCTTACATCGTGTGGTGCTCTCCTCATTATATGGGAGGCCCAGGCTATAAAAGTTCGACTCAAACACTACTCGTAACTACCACACCTAATACAACTCCAAGTCCAAACCTAACCCAACACGTACACAATATTTGACACAAAACACAACAGTTTGTCTTTGGCATATACGAACTGAACCTTTGTTGGGTGACAAATGAGCCATTGTGGAGGTTGTCAATGGTATAGAAGTAATTTTCTCTAAATCTAACCACCAATACAAGTGAGCCCTGGGTCTTGTCCATATAAAAACAGTGGACCATTGTTTTTGACTTTTTTATCTCATTAACACTCTACGAATTTAAGATTCTTTTTGTCCACGTGAACTGCTGATTACACTTCAAACAGACAAACAGTGACCTAGTACAGAGCAACATTGAGCAGTTTTCATCTAAAAGAAAGCAATAGTTGGAACAACGGCAGTACCAAAAGAAAGCAATAGCACAACGGCAGCCGCAGTCCGGATGTCTTATGGCTTGGATTCCCCAACCTGTTTGCCAAATGCGTGGTTGTCCAGTGTATATCTTTTTTTACAACCGAGTGTTTAAATTGACACCTCTGGTTGTGTCCTCGTACAGTCGTACTGATCAGTATGCCCTGAATTACTTGTAGTACATCAAATGGCGCTCACATTTGGATATGCTACCACGCAACAAATTTTTTTTTTTGGATATGCTACTAGTGTTTTATGTGGACGCACACACAAATTGCTCCGTTGCTCGGAAACAGCCCTAGCCAGTAAATTGGCCCAGCTCGTAAGAGCAGCCCAGCTCGATCAATCGCTCCAAGCCTCCAGCTCGCAAGACAAGAGAGGCTATCCACGCGAAAAAAAAAAGTTTAGCAGGTACTGTACTACGAAGCAGATCGATCGGCCGCTTCGTCGCCTCTACCGCGCGAGGCGGAAGCCACGCCTCGCCTCGCCTCCGGTGGCGCCGGCCATGGTGACCTGTATTCCCGTGCCGACGACCAAGCGGTGGTTGCGGCAACTGTTTCCTCTCAGGAGTACGTTCATATCCTCCTCCGCATCGCTCTCTTTGAGTCTCTTCTGGTCGTAGTCTGAGGAAATCAAACCGATCTCATCGCAATATATTTCAGAATATCCTAACTTCTTATTGCTCCCGTTTCTGTGATCTCGCACTACGATTTCATCTTTCCTCTTCTCAATTTGTTCTGCTGTGCTGCAAGATTGATTAGAGTCAGATTTCCAAACGTGATGCTACTAATACTAGTACTGACGATGACGAGGCCCGTTTCATTGCAGGTAGTGGATCGCCCCCCAAATCTGTGTTTGAGAGACTGCCTGTGGTATGCGGTAATTTGGTACTCAAGTATTGTAGTTTAAAATACAACTTATCTTTAAAATATCGGTTTTGCTAATTCTCTCGATTGAGAATTAGCTTAATTCTCAATCGCATGACGTCATCAGTTGTAAGTGGACTTGTAACTGATTCAGACCATTTGATTTGTTTCGTGATTCGTGCATCAGTTGCAAGTCAACATGCAATTGGGATTTGATGACGTCATGTGAATGAGAACTAAGTTAATTCTCATTCGACTGAGTTGTAAGTGGACTTGCAACTGCTCTGGGTCGTTTGATTTGCTTCATGATTCGTGCTAATCATGAGTTGCAACTTGACTTGCAACTAAAATTGATGACGTCATGTGAATGAGAATTAAGATAATTCTCATTCGATTGAGCGCTAGAGAGACCCTTAAAATATCATGAAACCCTGTCAACTAACTCATTACCTTTGCATCATGACCTGCAATTCATCTGCGTATCAAACGGGTTAACCTCTGAAAACCTATATATATGTGTATGTGCACGCGCTGTTGGTTTTGTTGCTTTGGCTACCATCTTAACCGTCGAGCTTTGCAACCATGGTTCTGTAGGACATTGTATATCATATACATTCTCTCTTGCCAGTGAAGGATGCTGCTCGCGCCGCCTGCGTCTCTCGTGGGTTTCTGCATTCCTGGAGATGCTATTCCAACCTCACGCTCAGCATGATAACGCTTGAGTTGACTGGTATCGATAGACTCACCAGCGTAGTCGACCACATTCTTGAGAAGCACTCTGGCATTGGGATGGAGATATTCAGCCTTGATCTCCGCTTTTACAAAAATATCGATACCTCCTACCTCGACCGATGGTTCCAAAATGTTGCTCATTTAGGGATCAAAGAACTTAGCCTTGTGACCTCTGCACGCATGAAGACTGCGGACTACAACTTCCCATGTTCGGTTTTGTGTGACGAGGCAGCTGCAAGTTCGATTCGGTCTCTTGACCTCGACGGTTGCACGTTTCGCCCCACGGCAGCACTTGGATGCTTGAGAAGATTGAGAAGATTACGTTTGCGCTTTGTCGACATAACTGATGAGGAATTAAGGCACCTGCTCTCGAAATCTCCCGCTTTGGAACAAATGGATATCATCTGTTGCAGTAAGATAATTTCCTTGAGGATACCTTGTACGCTGCAGAAACTCACGCTCCTCAGACTTGGAACATGTCAGTCGTTGCAGTCTCTGGATATCAATGCTCCCCAGCTCTCCACTTCACTGTGTTGGGACCCTAGTAAAGGACATCTCGGTTGCGGATCCTTGGCAACTTAAGGATGTCTATTTGTCATGTTACAGTCCGTGCCGCACGCTCTCCCTTGCTCTCGCAAGGCTTCCAGCCTTCCCACGAAATGTTCAGAGCCTGGAGCTGGTCTCTAATGATCTGGTATGTGTTAGTTTTTACATTATAGTTTGAACTCACAGTTCTTCATCCAATGGATGTGATAAATTATTCTTGATCTCTTATACACTTAATTCTCCTAATTACTCCCATTGCATCCTGTATAACTTAGAACTATTTGGTGTTCATGTTAAAGAATTTGCTTCTTACATGCTATTTCAGCATTTCTTTATTCATAATTTTCTAGTGGTGCTAATCCTCTATCTGTTCGCAGTTTCTGAAATTTCTCAACAATGTTTCCTAATTTTAGGTTGCCTCTACAATGATAGATATACGAGCACATAATTTTCTTTGATTTAATTTAAATGGGCCATTTTTAAGAGCGGCTACAATTACATGTTTTTGGCAGTCTTCTTCTACTTAACAATATTGAAGATAGGAATAGATGTTCGAATAAGGAACTAAGATATGTCAAGACAACTATATATTTTCCCTGTGTTTTATATTAGTCCAACATACTTTACACGTCGGTTTCTAGTGAAATGATAGTGAATAGTGCATCCAACACATATATATTTGAAGAACAAAATGCACTATTCATTCGCAAAAAAGGCACTACTAATCTTTGGACTTGTCGTTCTTTAGAATTTCAACACTCCAATGCTGGTATCCAAGTTCCCCAGTCTCAAGAAATTGAAAATTAACATCCAATGCCCCGAATCTGCCTTCAACTTTGATGTCATGTCCCTGGTTTCCTTTCTTGATGCCTCTCCAGCCTTGGATTAGAGCTATACATATTTGATATGACCGTGGTTATAAATGAAACAGTTGTAATAGTTTTAATTGATCATACATATATATCCAGGTAGGCAAGGATTTATTAAGGCACAACGATTCAGTGGTCAGAGGCAACAATGCAAATTCTCCGAGGTTGATGCCATAGTGTAGATATGATCGCCTCAGACAGGTGATGATCACAGGTTTTCATTCAAATAAGAACCTAATTCAGTTTGTGATCTATATCGTCGAGAGGGCTCCTTCGCTCGAGTGCCTCACTCTAGACACAACCCCTGGGTATCCCTATCCTAGAAAGTGTGGTATTATTGGAAAGAGGGAAAGCTGCAGCTGGATGAAGGATAGTAGAATAGCGGAGGCTCATAAAGCTGTAAAGGCTGTGAACAGATACATCACAAAGAGAGTTCCTTCGGGTGTTAGATTGCAGGTTCTGGAGCCCTGTAGCCGATGCCATATTCGCAGATGGTTAACTATGGATTAGTGGTTTGTCTTAAGCTATTCTTATATGATTAGCAAGAGATAATGTTCCTGCCCAGGTTTGCGTTTTTCATTTTCACGTGAAATTAGGAACACTGCCTTTTTATTAAGAAGAAATGGCTAGAGTGGAACCAATGCGTATTAGAGAGGCTTGTTTTTACTGATAAAGACGAAAGTTACCTGGGCAGAGAAACATTGAGCAGTTTCCATTTCATTTGTGCTATTGGCACCTTTTTGTTCCAGCTACTGCTGTCATTTAGATGGAAACTGCTCAATGTTTCAATGTACTAGGTCACTATTTGAAGTGAATAACCAGCAGTTCAGGTGGACAACAAATCTCAGATTCAGAGACCGACCTTGGACGTGTCCCCTCCCTCCCGCACAGTAACGAGAGAGGCGATTTCTGAGCCCCCTTTCTGCTCCCACCTCGCCGCCGGCGATCCGCGCGATTCCCGCCCTCCGGCGGCCGCTCCGGCGGCGGGAGGGTGCGGAATCGCCGGATCCACGCGTGTACATAGTGTAGGGAGTAGATCGGACCCAGCCGGCGTCGTCGTGAAGGTGGTGGCGTGGCCGGTGTTGTGTTTGCAGGAGGTGTTCGTCCCCTTCGGCGATGAAGCTCCATGCAGCGCCATGGCGGAGCATCTCCTCTCCCGTGCTCGCGGTCCTCCGGGATCGCCGTGTGCGGTCTCTCCCCTCTGGATCCGGTGGCGGCGGATCCAGTTGACTTTCGAAGCTGAAGGAGATGAAGCGAGACGAAGTTGCAGGCGGAGCAGGATGGAGGTCCTTCTGGATTCGAGGCCCGACGACTTCCCGTCCGCTGGGGAGCTTCTTCCGATCCAAGGCAAGAGGGAAGATGTAGCGGCGGCGCGTCATCGGCACGTTCTTCTCCTCGCCGGCGACTTCGAGCTGCAGAAGATTTGGGTTGTAATTTCTATCTTCGTGTGTTTCTTCTCTGCTTTCTCGTTGTAATCTCCGGATGTTTCATCGCAAAAAAAAAAAAAAAACAAATCTCAGATTCGTTCTATACGGATGAGCTGAAAAGGTCACAAACAACGTTCAACTGTTGGCATATAGACAAGACCGAGTGGTTAGGAAAGGGTTCTTTTTGCCATGCTGTTTCTCTGTACTGCTTTCAGTATAAAACTAGGAGAATTTAGCGCGGCGTGCGCCGCGCCTTTGGTGTAAAATTGTTCTATGATTTATTTCGCTTAAATACATGTGTCTAAAATATGATCGTGGGGAAGAAGTCTAAAAATTTGTGGCTCACAAATTATGGTGGGAAATTTGTTCACTGCAGGAATTGTTTATTGTTCACATGAAAGTTGTGTTGGAAAGCTAGCCTTTTTTATATGAGACGGGAAATATTAAAATTTGCAAATTACAGTCGAATTTTTTTTGTTCTCGATAGAAAAGTTGCCTACAAAATTACTGTTGGGAAATTTTGTTTAAAAGTTGTGTCGAAAATGTCGACAAAACTTGAATCTATTCAGGGAATGGAACCTACTCGTCGTCGCGCATATATTCCTTGTATATAACTTTTTTGGAAAACAAAAAAAATTTAAAAAATCGCAAAAAAAAAGTACGGTTCATGTGAGGCCCACCCTCGCATTGTAGAACACTGTAGACTTCTACAGTGCGAGGGTGGCTGATGGAAAATATTGAATTTCGCATATTATAGTTAAAAATTTGTTCTCTGTAGGGAAATTACCTAAAAAATTACCGTTGGGATACTACCTTTAAAAAAATTGTGCTGTAAATGTCTACGGGTTCGAGAAATCTAAAAATCTGTAGCTCACATATTGCAGTCAAAAATTTGTTCATCGTTAGTTTAAAGAAACTATCACCAGGAAATTATGCTTGAAAGGAGTGTGAAAAGTATGAATGTGGAAAAGAAATTAAATTAGGGGAAAATAAGATGCAGTCAAAAATTTGTTCGCTGTGGGAAAAATATTTTAAAGAAACAATTAACGGAAAACTTTAAAGAAACTATTACCGGAAAACTTTGTTTAAAAGTTGTGTCGAAAATGTCGACAAAACTTGAAACTATTCAGGGGAATGGAACCTACTCGTCGTCGCGCATATATTCCTTGTATATAACGTTTTTGGAAAACAAAAAAAATCAAAAAAAAAATCGCAAAAAAAATTTCAAAAAAGAATCGCAAAAAAAAGAGTAATGTTCATGTGGGGCCCACCCTCGCACTGTAGAACAATGTATACTTCTACAGTGCGAGGGTGGCTGAGAGCTCGCGATTTTGTTCACATATTGCAGTCAAAAATTTGTTCATCGTTAGTTAAAGAAACTATCACCAGGAAATTATGCTTGAAAGGAGTGTGAAAAGTATGAACGTGGAAAAGAAATTAAATTAGGGGGAAATAAGATACAGGCAAAAATTTGTTCGCTGTGGGAAAAATATCTTAAAGAAACAATTAACGAAAAAGTTTAAAAAACTATTACCGAAAAACTTTGTCTAAAAGTTGTGTCGAAAATGTCGACAAAACTTGAAACTATTCAGAGGAATGGAACCTACTCGTCGTCGCGCATATATTCCTATTATATAACTTTTTTGGAAAACAAAAAAAAATTCCAAAAAAAATCGCAAAAAAAGAGTACTGTTCATGTGGGACCCACCCTCGCACTGTAGAACACTGTAGACTTCTACAGTGCGAGGGTGGCTGAGAGCTCGTGATTTTGTTCGTCTTTAATATACTACTAGTTGAATTTGGCGGCACGCCCTTGACAATTTTCTTTTTGTGTAATATATATAATTTTTTTTCTAAAAATGTTAGGTAAATTGGTATGTTGGAACATGTTTAAATACCTTTTTTTTTTTTGCATCGTATGTCTGAAATTTTTTTGGTAGTTGTAGAACTATGGAAAATTTGACACTCACGGCACGCCCTTGGCGATTTTGTTTTGTGTAATATATATATTTGTTTTTTTTCATGAAAATGTTAGGTAAATTGGTATGTTGGAACATGTTTAAATACCTTTTTTCTGTTGCATCGTATGTCTGAATTTTTTTGGTAGTTGTAGAATTATGGAAATTTTGACATATTTTGTGCATTATTTTGAACCGTATAATAGAACACATATTTTATTTTGAGTTTATTTATTTGTATGTTTTCCCTGTTTTTCAAATGGTCAGACTTGGAAGCCGTTGAAAATTTTGAAGTTTTGAAATTTGCAATCTGGTAATGTAGCGCAAGCAGCATACGTTTATTCTTTGTGTGGTAATGTTGGCATATTTGTTATACTAGTTGGCATGTACGTGCAACGCACGTCTTTGTAATTAATGAGACAATTTACAAGTATGAAAAAACCTTATCACGTGGATTAATTCTTTCTGGTGCATTCAATAGCAGCACATATAACTCACAATGTGGTACCATAAAATCCGCTACACAAAAGTCATGGCAGTGGAGGTAAAAAAAGGTCAACTTATGGTAAAAAAATATCGGTACGATCCATATTTCACACCTGAAAGTCGGTCGACCCATATAATCTTAGCCTGTCCTAGCGTAAATCCCGAAGCCCGAATCACGGCTGAAAGCGCGTTAATTTTGCTCCACGAACGTGAAAATATATGTTACTTTCATAGTACAATAGAACAAAAGAACAAACATTGGAGAAAACGTAATTAAGAGAAATCTACAGACTTAGCCTTCTCATGCATGTGACAAATGATGAAAATACAACCTAGATATGTTTTTGTCTTTGCAAATCCAACCGAGCTATGCTATTTGCATTTTATTTTCTGTTTCTCTGATTAGGTTTTGAGATTGATGTTTATGTGCAACAAATAAAAAAAAGTCCGGCCTAAAAAATCAAAAGGAGGCAAAAATTATAGTACTCCCTCCGTATCAAAATATAAGACTTTGTACCTACTTTCTGCACACATGTATCTAGACATGTTTTAATGCAAGGTTCATGTGAACCTTGCATTAAAACATGTCTAAATATATGTGTGTGAAAAGTAGGTAGAAAGTCTTATATTTTGATACGGAGGGAGTACATATCATTGCTGAATGCAACCTCACCAAGCAAAGAATTTCACTGCTTCACGTCAGTAAACAGAAAGCAGCAGCAACTTCAACTCCACGACTGACCTCCGACACCCATCTCCTCCAGCTCCACTTCTCCCAGCAACCTGCCTTGCCTTCCCATCTTCTCCTTCCTGTTCCACCAAAGACACAAACCAGAATGCAAAAAATATGAACTATCATAGAACGTGTGGGCTATATGTGGCCTGGGTAATACGAATGTTCGACAAACATACACACTCTTTCATTTAAAACTATGTTTCAACCTTGCAGAACATCAACACCTAAAATCGTGTAAATAGACTGTTTGTTATAAGGATAACTTCAGAACTTGCATAAAACCAATTTGTTTAAGGATTATTCAAGCAAGTTCCGCTTTGACTGAAGAAACTTCAGTTACTTTAATCTTTTGCGGTGATTCCATATCCAACTGTTTGTGCAAACTTCTGAATCCCTGGTTAAGTTAGAATAGTTTACAACAACAAAATGCAGAATAAGATGGGAAATTATATCAATCATAGCCGTACAGGAAAAAAACACCAATACCAAGCCATTCTAGCATACTGATCCTACCAAGTTGTGATTTTAATACTGGGGATTTCCATAGTGGTTACACAAGACTGCGGTTATTTTCTGTTTGAACTGAAAGAAAATGTACATGTGGATCAAGATTATGCTTTTCATTGGAACAATTGTGAGAGATGCGCTAACTGGTAGACAAAATAGAGCTATTTGAAGTCCAACCTGATGAATAACCTTCCAGTTTTATCTCTGAGCAAGACAGCTGCATTGTCACATAGAGAGAATCTGAAGTTCAGAAGACACTCGAGACATAAGACAACAATTTTGCATGCGAATGTCCTGCCTGGAGGACGTGGTCGATCACGGTGCCGCCGCCCGGCCGGAGTCGGCGAGTTCGGCGCTCTCGCTGTAGCTGTTGTTGTCTAGGTCGAAGAAGGATGAAGACCTTACAGAGGTGCTGGTCGTTGGTGAGCCTCTGCACGTGGATGGTGATGGCCACGAACTCGATGTAGTCCACACCGGGGTAGTGGGGATGTATGCGGCGACGGATTTAGGCGACAGGGCGGGACGCTGAGTAGCGGCCGAGTCCTTCAAGTCCAACTCCCGCATCGGGAAGGCTTCACGTGGTGCCGCTGGGGTGAGGGCGAGCCATAGAGGGCGGCATGGAGGACGCTAACCCTAGCGCATCGGGATTTGGTGGAGCTGACTGAGTGCGTCTGTACGACGCCCACGCCCAGCGCCACTGCGGCCGGCACATGCCGGCGTCAGTACCCTGCCGCGTCGGTGCCCTGCAGCCTGCGGGTCAGGCGCCGGGACAAATCAGCGAGGGAGCTGGACAAGAAGAGCACAGCGGTTCGCCGGAGATGTTATACATGTGCGTGGCCTCCCGCCGTCGTTCCTCATCCGGAGATCGTGTGTGCGATGACGGCCGGCGTCGGTGGGCAAATCTCGTAATTATCACGAAACCAAATAAAACGAACCGGTACGATGGCATTAGCAGTATTATGTGATTTGGTGGGAGGGTAAAACGGGCAAAAATGGATTTGTGTTGAGTTGTCAAACATTGGAGCGATCTGGATCGTTGGCCAAATATTGAAGGGCTCAGATTCAATGTATCAACACAAGTTTGCTCTTTTAATAGTAGTATAGATTTGACTCTGTATGTGCTTATTAAATGGTCGTTCTTGAAATGCATTCGAAATTTTTAAATTAGCTGTAAATTTTAATCCATTATTAGAGGTGCTGCATATGCCTCAAAATTTTATTTAAATATGTAATCGGAGGGAATACATTATCTGAGATTCATTAATTTTAATCCATTTTTAGAGGTGCTGAATATGTTTTTTCCTACATGTTCAACAAATTTAATTTTCAGATATGTTTACATTATGCCAAAAGTGGATACATTTTGTGCTGTTTTATTTATTGTAGTTTTTAAAAGTTGCAGAATTCAATTTGTGTTTGAAATTTAGGATTCGAAATATATTTGGGAAGTTCGTAATGTTTGTTGGAAAGATTTTTTTTTGTTTTTTGTGTGGAAAGTTAAATAATCTGGAAGAAGTTACTAAGTTTTCCTAATTGTTGTGTTTGATTTTTACCTTTTTAACGAAATTGGCCTGGTGTGAACTTACCTCTCTCTAAAACCACCATTATAGTCACAAAAAATATATTATGTAACAAAAACAAAGGAAAGCAATTTATATTCATAAAAAATTTCCACCAATTGCAATCGGGAAAACGTCCAAATTTGAACATTCCTTGGAATTAATACGAATTGAATTGTGGTCGCCTCTATAAAACTATAAAATGGGCAAGTCTGAAAGACCGACATAATCTTAGAAGGCTTAAATTTTAAATTTGGATTTGAATATGTTGTTTTTTTTATGTGAATATGTTTTTTTTGTTTATTCTGGTTAATTAATATATTTTGTGGATATAATTGCTGGCATTGTTTGTCTAACATGTTTGTGTTTTTTTCCCGCAAACTTAGCGAAATATTAGTGGGCAGGTAAAATTAAAAGTTTTTTTATGTCGTTTTGTAAGATTTTTTTTTATTCGTGTCTATGGGCAGAAAAAATTACAGCAGCTTTGTAAAAAAGGCAAACAAGAAAAAAAAAGGTGGGAAAATCGGGGGGAAAAAAAGAAATGCCGGGCCGAGCCAGCTGCGAAGCAGCCAGCCCAGCCCAACCCGTGGCCCATGTAGCAAGCCCAGACCCGCTGGGACGTCACCAGCGGGCGGGCTGTGCCGCGGCGGCGTCGAAGGACGCCGTTCTGGGTCGCGCGCGCGAGCGCGGAAGACGCGGGTGGTCGCGGCGCGCCCGAATCTGGCGGCGCCGCCGCTTTAGGGTCGCCGGAACGGCCGGCGGCGGCCAATCCGCGGCGGCGGGCGTCCCGGCACGCGTTTGCCGGCGGAGAGGGAGGGGAGGCGACGGCGAAGCCGGCCGTGGCCGTCGATGCGGGCGGGGAGGCCCGTGGCGGCGGGGCGGCGCGTCGGCGTCGCCGGCGATTTTGGGCGTCGCGCGCGCGAGGGGAGGAGATCTGCGGACGGTTTTGCTCGAAAACCCCTGAGTTTTTCCCAATTTGCAATTAGGTTCATTTGTTCGTAAAGCTGTGGACTGTGGAGCAAGCGCTCGATTAGTGAGGGGTGTTTTCAGAAAAGCGTCACGGTGGAGCTGTTTGATCCGTCGGATGAAGAGGCGACGGCGCGGATCAGAGCACTGGAGTACTGTAGATTTTCTACAGTACCACTGTAGGCCGCCATTTCCTTGGTCTTTCATATAGGTAGTATGTGCAGAACCATCGCTGTACTACAAGCAAAACTACACGGTATACTGTGATTCGGTGAAGTCAGAACATTATACTCCCACTATCCCGGTTTATAGGATGCAACTCCAAAATCAGGTTTTTTCCAAGAATAAGCAACAATTAGCATTAATTAAGAGTAGTTAATGTTGGGTTTTGGTCTTTTCCAAGAACAATAAGAAAACCGATTGGGTTTAAACTTTCCTTAATTAATGTTGACATTAAATATGAGGGTACTAATTGGGTGAAATATTGGGGAGATGGATTTTGCATGTACAATCCCCATTCACCTAGGTCTCAGAGATTTGTCAAATGCATCCTATAAACCGGAATGAAAGGAGTATTATTTTGCATGAGAAAGCAAGTTCTGAATCTTGCTTAATACCGCTTCTGAGTTTATCACGATAAATGTGCTTTTGAAACGACAGTATTGAAGTGAGATTCGGAAATGCACTTTAACCCCAACATTGAATAGTTGACCACGTGCACGTAAATTTGTACGGGTTATTACCACCACACCCTGAATTCCTGGGTAGCCTCAAGGCAAGATGTGACACATCCTGATGCTTATGCACACGGTTAGCAACATCCTATGCATCAGGGAGTGGAGATGGAGCCATGCCGTGACCCTGTCGGTTTAAGGGTCGTCGACGACCCGCCAGCCTAGCTAGGTCTGTCGTCATCGTGGGGGACGCACTACGGTGGGTTGTGGCCATCAAGGAGGGTCGATCGGTGTCTCACTAGTTAGAGCATCTCTAGCAGAGCCCTTAAAACGCGAAACCTCAACGCGGTTTACGATTCGTGTTTTAGTCATTTTTGCTCACAAAAACGCGCGGCGCAGAACAGAAACTGTAACCGAACTGTAAATCTAGCAATTTTGATGGGAACAAACATAAGTTCATCATCGATTCATCGCATATAGATGAATTCATCGGAATTTACACATAAACTACGCTAAAACAAAATATAAACTAGTGGAATCGTCGCCGCCCTAACCCTAAACCCAAAATTAGGCTCACCGGAGCCTCGGGCGCGGCGGCAACGCAGCGGCGTCATTGGAGCTTCACTCCTCGTCGGAGACGAGGTCAACAACCATCGCCGCCTCCTTCTCCCACTTCGCCTTCTTCTCCGCCGCGGCGCAGTCCTGCTCGAACCCCTGGTGCAGGAAGATCCCGTTGATCTCCTGGTCGCGCTCGACCTGCGCAGCGCGCTCCTCTGCCTCCCGCTCGGAGCGCAGCATCACCACTGCCATGGTGTGCTTGAGCTCGGCGTTGCGGACGAAATCCTCCGGTGCGAGGGAGGACCCGAAGCTGCTGGCGTCGTAGTCCTCCGGCGGAGGAAATGCTGGCTGAAAGTGCATGTGCCCTCATGTGTGGTTTTGATAATTAATGACAATCTCTATGGACTAATGTTTGCATTGAGATATCTTTATAGATCTTGTCCATGAAAAAGATTGAAATTCATGTGTTGGACTCTAGAAGATTTTATGATGTCCAAGATTCTATCCAAGGGGAGTTTATATGAAGAATTGTCATTTAGAGTTGAGCTTATTGCAAGCATGGTTTGGAAACAAGATTGGGTGAACATTCATGTTTATCTCCAAGCCATCATATACATCAAGAGAAGAAGATGAAGTGCAAGAGGATACATGAAGACGGATCTTAGCAAGGCTCTCCCATCATGGAGTATGGGGAGTATTTAGAGAAGTCTTCATCAAGCATGTGCTAGCAAGCACAATCAAGAAAGGTGTTCCAACATGAGAGAGTCAAGATCGTCATCATCTAACTCAAGTGGAATGCGCAAGGCAAAGGTATGATCTTGATAGGTTTCTATTTTACCGGTCTCATGGTGTTAGTGAGAGATCGGGTTATAGGATGGACGGCATACTATCAAGAGGGCTCTCAAGTAAGGAACTTGATCGCATCTTTGTGGAGAGCTCAAACCTTTGCATACTTGGCATATCATCTTTCTTGGTTCTTATTTGGTTTTTATCCATGTGAGAATTTAGATCTTATGTTCATCTCAATACCAAGCTCTAGTTCATCAAAAACGGATTTCATATGCATATCTTGTTGCGTTTTTTATATCGGAGGTTTTACCGGCTTATCCTTTCTAGAGAGGTCAAACTCTCTCCTTATGATTTCCTCCTCACGTGGTGGACTATGATGTGTATATGCATGATCTTGTAGGGCTTGTGATTATCTTCGAAACAAACCCAAGATCATAGAAAATGGAGTCTTGATGATTATCTTGTTGAGTTTTGATGTTGTAAGATTTACCGGTTTTTCTTTAATAGAAAGGTTTTACCTTACATCATTTGGTTTTATCCTCCCTTATTGGACTATGATGTTTCTCTGCATAATCTTAAAGAGCTCTTTGTTGCGATTCCAACGAGCCCAAGATCATCGAAATCGGAGTCCGGATGAAAAAGTTATTGTAGTTTTTCTCTTTGTCTCTGGGTGGCCAGCCTGGCCAAGCCCCAGGCCGGCTGCCTCGGGTGCCAGGCCAGCCTCCAGGCTGGGCCCAAGGCTGGCCTCTCTGCACCTCGTAGAAAATGCCCAACGGGCAGATTTCTGCCCCACCAGGGACCTTCTTCCCCAAAGGGTACCTAACCACTTGGGCAAGTTTTTCCCCTCTCTCTTCGCTATTGTTGACCTTGAAAAAGCTTGCCTTCCTCTCATTTCCTCACTTGATTCTTGCATATCTTTGAGGATTTGAGAGAGGAGATCATGATCTACAATCCCACCAATCCATTCCTCCTCTAAGTGAGGGGAACCTACTAGATCTTGATCTTGGAGTTCCATTTGTTGTGTTCTTCATTGTTCTTCCTCTCTTCTCCCCCACAAGCATTAGTTGCTTTTGGTGGGATTTGAGGGTGAAAGATTTGAGCACTTGTGTTCTTGCCATTACTTTTGTATATCGGTTTGTGCTCTCCACGAGGATTCGTGGAAGTGAAAGTTCGTTAGCTTGTTACTCTTGGGTCTTTGGACCCTAGACGCCTTTTGTAGCGGTTGAGACCTTTTGTGGTCACTTGGGAGCTCCCAATCCTTTTGTGGGTTGTGTCTCAAGATTGTTGTAAGGGACTCGATTTTCGCCCAAAAGGAAATCAATAGTGGAAGGTGAACCGAGCTTTTGGGCAAGGTTCATCGGAGAATAGAGTGAGGTCATTTGTGGCGTCTTGAGTTTGAAACTCACACCCCCTCCAACGAGACTAAAAAGGAGAAACTCGGGAATACATTGTCGTCTCCGCGTGTCTCGGTTATTCCTATACCCGAGCTCTTTACTTATGCACTTTACTTTGTGATAGGCTTCATGCTTGAAGTCTTATATATTGCTATCACCTTTTTGCTTATCTTGCTTAGCATATATTGTTGGTGCACATAGGTGACCTAGTTTATTTAGGTTGTTGCCTTGTTAATTTAAACATCTAGTTTTATTCCGCAATTATCAAGCCTAAACCGGAAAAGTTTTAAATCGCCTATTCACCCCTCCCCCCCCTCTAGGCGACATCCTTGTCCTTTCACTGCCGGTGCGGATGAGCTGCTCGCGCCGGCGGTGGAGCTGCCCTCGCCACCGTGGCAGAGACGAGCTCGGAGGACGAGTTGGCGCTCCCGCCGGAGCCGGTCAAACTACTCGACCTCGCGGACGAGGAGCGACGGTGGCACCGGCATGTTGTTGTTGGTCCATTGGCGCGCGTTGCGCTTACGTGCACCGTCGCTCCGGACCACTAGCGCCCGCCGCTCGTCGGAGTAGTCGCCATCGAACCTGTCGTCGCCCGGTAGCGCGGCGCGGTCCCTCTTCGGCGCCACCTAAGCTCGACGGTGCCGGATCTGAACCTGCGGCCGGTGAATCGCTCGTCGGAGGCGGTGGAGCGGTCGCCAGATAGGTCGTCGACGGCGGTAGAAAAACGAGGGTTTGGAACTGAGAAATGCCCCTCGGCCGTCATGTATAAGTGTTGGCGACTGACATTCACGGGCCCCCTTATCCGGTTTACGGGCCGAGCCATCTTTACGGGCGCTGCTCTGGCCAAAAAAGGGCGTCGGCCCGTAAACTCGCCGGACTTTTAAGGTTTTCGCGATTTAAGGGCTCTTCTAGAGATGCTCTTAGTACCCTTCCTGAGATATCACCCAACGTGTGATACTATCTTTTGGACCAAGTTGGTGTTAAATTGTTTTTGTTGTTAAATTTTCTGCGTTCCGTGGGGTCTTTCCAACTAAACTAGTACACCACAAATTATGAGATGTAAAGCGGTTAATAAACCAGTTTTCTCCTATTATTTCAGGTGGTAAAATGATCTACAACGAGGCCCTGGCCGCAACGCTGGACTGATCCTCGGCCGTGAGACGGATTCGATCCGGCCACATGACCTGGACTCGATCCTGAGGGCCGAGCAGGGCCGGTGTCTGATTATCGGGGCCGTTGAGGCTGGGAATTTACGATGAGTGCGGATGGGGTGGGGAGAACTCCGAACCATGGGAATCTGCATGCAGCTCTATCAGACAATTAGCAGAAGCTTTACCCTAGTATACGATAGCTAGGGCATCTAACAGAAAAAAGAGGTCTGGAAACCTAGCCGCGCCGCCGCCACCACCTCCGCCTCCACCATAGATCGGTTCCCCCTCCTCCGGCCGGACTCGACGGTGTCGCGAGGGGTGGGAACCCGATCTATGGTTGGAGTTCTTACTAAAAGTAGTGTTTTCAATAGATTTGATTAAGCTTTTGGTGCCGTCTTCTTCATCTGCTAGAGATGCTCTTAGTACCCCTCCGCTTTGGTCCCGACGTCAATGGTGGTGTTGTAAGATTAAATTTGTCTCGATTTGATCCTTCAGATCTAGCTTCGTCGGATCGATTTTGGATCTTTTCTTATGGTTGCCGTGAGGATTGTTCTCGCAGTATTTATCCCAGCTGCTACGTCCTCGGCAATGGTGATTCGTACTCTCTGCTCCCAGCGACGTCGACCAAGCTGTCCGGTTGTTATTCCCTGAAATATTGGTGTTGGTACTCTTGCCGATGTTGGTTGATTAACTTAATGGATGCGTGCGTGCGCGTAACCTTGGCATTGCGGCCCAAAATTATGGGAGAATCCTCGTTGGTATTCGTAGGTTTGTGGATTGCTATATTTGTCGTTCGACGGCTACCTTCAGAAAAGTTCAAGATTGTGTCACGGAAGAAGAAAGAGTTTGAAGATTTGCTTTTTTCTTTTAGACTTTATTTTGTAATCGCTGTAGTCAGCTCTTATATCTCTATCATGTACTATTCGCTACTATAATGGTATTAATTGTAAAAAAAGCAGAAGCTTTACCCTAGTTTGACAAAATCGGACAGATGCACGCACCGCTCTGAACATCGGACGGTTTTTGATAATTTTGTATTGAAAAAGTGTGTGCGGACAAATTGTTTACATGCTCATACATGTATGTACGTATGAAATGTTCACACATTTCTAAATAATTGTTCATGAATTGGAAGCGTTATTTTTTATATATGATAGAAATGCTCACACGAGTATGGATGAATGTTCATGTGTTTCTATATAAATGTTCATAAAGGCTCATGAACAACAAAATGGGCACGAAAATCACCTTCGAGCTTTTATGTTCATTCGTTATTTTCATGGATCCTTTGTGTAAGGCAGTCATATATTATGTGTATGCGTCTTTATTTGTAACATCGCAATATAGACCCTTACACTGCAGCACGTGTTTCAGGAAAAAAGGCAACTCTTTTCTCATCAAAAACCTTAAGCGGAAAGGTAGAAAGTGTTACGAATATGAACATCAGCTGATTTCGTTGCCTGCTTGTCTTACAATCACAAGTCTGCTGCAAAAAGAAATTCTTCTTTCTCCTGAAAAGATCAGTGGATTGAATCTACTAGATTCAGAGACGAACATCGAAACATCCTACACATGGAGTGAGGCAATATTATGGGGATCATCCATACTGAAGTACAAGGCAACAGGTCAAAATTATTTTTTTGTACAGATACATAACAAACAACAGCTACACGGATAAGTAAAATTACGTTACCTAAGAAACTGGAAAGATGTTTCTCTTTCGGCCAGAGCTATTCACCAGCTACTAGGCCAGTTCGAATGCTACAACATGTCAATGCTCACAATTCAGGCGATGCGCTCTCGACGTCGATTCTTCCTCATTTTCTTATGACTGATTCTAGCTCTATGTTCTTTAACAAGGCACTATCCATCCATCATTATCTTGGCGCCGTCTATCAGGTTCTCTTGGCATGCAGGCTCATGGCGAACCCGCATTCTTCGCTGTTGCTCCCTTCCTCCTTGCATTCCAGACAGAGTAGGTGAGCACGCTGTGGAGTGGCCTTCTCCCCACGGACAATCTGACGCAACATATCACAAAAACAATGTCAGCATAAGGTATACTAATATGATGAGAATAACTTTCAAAATAAAATAGTAAAACTATCACAATTTTGGGACAACTGTTGACGACATAAATGGGTAGAGTGTAGATATTCACGTACAAATTTGCCGGACTCCAGGCTCTTGTAGATGACGAGGGCGTCTCCTGCCTCGAGATTATGGGACTTCACAAATTCTCCTGGGGTAAACACATAGCAATTATCAAGCACATGTGCAAACTTAACAGATATTGAAGTGTTTGCCGAAATGTTAAAACGTACCAGTACTTTCCATGATATACATTCTGCTCTTGTTGTTAGGCCAGAATCTGGGAAGTATTTTGTATCAGTGTGATACAGTTGAACTAGTGAACAGGAGGCAGATATAAACGCTCCAACATTATGAAGCTATCGTGGATAAAATATTAAAACCTAACTAGTGATCACCTGTACTTAAAGTTCCATGTAGCAGGAAGCTTGAAGTCGTTCATCCTCAGTATCAGGCCATCCCGCTCAAGCAAAGCTGGAAGGTTAGCCTCTGCATCCCTCTGCAAAATTCAGTATAGTGAATTTATAAAGTATAATCACAACGAATCAACGTATAACTTGCATGTTCATTAATCGATAGAGTAATACTGGGATCTACCTTTGGAAGCACAATTCTTCCAATATTTCCAACATCACTGTTGGTCAAATCCTTGCGCACGACAACACGGTATTCTCTACAGTTGAACCTCTGTACACAATTTAGCAGGAAGAAATCCAGAGTTAGTTCAGTGAGAAGACACTGCAAACTGCAGAAACTGATATGCATCAATGTGTCACGTTACTTACAGCAGTCAAACTTTCATTCCCCTGACTCAGGTTCTGATTCTCGTCTACAGGGACGTGGTCTAGTTCATCACTGTTTTCACTTTCCATGTCGGGTGGTTCCTGGAAATCTCACATCAGGTCTATTCATGGTGATTTCAATTATATCAGCATATATGCTCTGCAAAACTGTCCTGTTGTTACCTCTGAATTCTTCGCTTTCTTTGTGTACATGGCTTCACTCTTCACATTTTTGGTGTATGTAGCTTCATCAAAAAACTGTGCAGGAGAGTGATTGTTTGATGCCAGAGACATTGGTGGAAAACACGGGGCAGGCACTAATGTCGGATCCACCCTGAAGCTAGCTACAAATCCTGCACCATCAGATGCCACATATTGAAGCAATGCGCAAAAAGTTATCCATCTCACAAATAGTAACATGCAAGCAACCCAGTATAAGACTTGGATGTGTTCTGGGCTTCTGGCGTAACATAGTATTACACCACCAACAATATGGCAGTATGACTTGGTATTTTTTTGAAACGAGGGGGGATATGAACAAGTTGCTCCAGAAAACATTCTGAGGTTTGAAGTCCTCCCATTCTGTACCCTGAATTAAACCCTTAGACAGTTACTGGATTCAACACAACACTGCACTAAACAGTATGAAAACCTGAATGTCAAGCAAATTCAATAATAAACCTTGCACCCAAACAAATTCAACCTGTCTTTACCAGATTCATAGAATTTAATAATGTAGCAGAATGATACAGCGCAAGGTTTTGATAGAGCCATTTTGTATTATTGGTGCATGTGAACCCATTTTAAAAAATTATAAAAACCCTATTTACTATAGTTATTAAAAATACAAAAACTATCACATGTGCACATAAAGGCTAGAAATGTTTCCATGTATTTTTTTTGTAAATTAAAGACGAACATTTGGGAGCTGTGAAAAAAATCATAAAATGGGTTATTGGACAATATGTTCAAGTACAAGTAACTTATGCAAAAACAATTTAGTGATTTTTGCACAATTTGCAAATGGTAAATTTTTTGACATGGTTTCAGTATTTGTTTTTGTGGGTAAGGTTTCAACACTTATTTTTTGAGAAGTTTTGGAAGCATGGTCATGCAGACCCATCTTTCGAATAGCACTTTCCAAGGTTGTAATGATTAATTAAGTCACAGGTTTGGAGTACAATTCTATCTTAAATCTATGATATAGAGCGTTGCCTGTCCTTTATGTTCTCACTTTCTTGATTAAATGAGATAAGAACAAAAGGTTCCTTTCACAAATTTTAAAAAATATTATTAAAAGTTAGTCTTATTGTATACTATTATAGACCTAATAAATAAATTGAAAAAAATATTCGTAGACCTCTTTCGCACCCATAGGTTCAATTAAGAGCATGTAGTGGACCAAGAGCTCCATTAACCAATATACCTCCCATCGAAGTAAACCAATTTTATTTAGCCATAATTAAGAGGAATCTATAAAGAAACTTGTGAGAGGAAAATATGTCCCATATGAACCTACTTTTGGGTAGTTAGTCTTTGTCTCTACTCTACCTATATATTTGCGAGGAACGAAAATAAAATGCTTGCGAGCCAGATTAATTAATTGTCAAAAGACATTTTGTGAGTTTTCAAAAAGTGTGAGAAAAAAATCCATACATATGTTGGTGAGCATGATGTAGGTGAGCCCTTACAAAAGTCATACAAAAATACAATTGTTTCTAAAAGTGTTACAAAATGACAGTGTCCTTAGTTGCCATATGAATCCCCCCGCCTCTTACTTTTTTTGCACATCACATGCATTTTTTGCACAACATTTGCACAACATTGGCAAGTGTTCATGAATCCATGAAGTCTTAATTAGTTTTACAAAACGACTAGTTTCGATAGTTTGCCACGAACTAGTTTCGATAAACACGTGTTCGAGAATAGGGCTAGTAGTAGTGGCAAAGGAGACAAGACATTTTGTAACCAAACAATCATATAATACCAGCTTATATAATAACGATCACTTCTCGCATCAATGGCCTCCGTAACCACAAAACATAACCAAAAATCTGAACTCGCCGCAAGCATGCTATATAAAGCTATGCGCAAGTAATTAGTTGACATATTTAAAAGCAACTCGTATTTTATCAAACTCAGCTCGCAGTCCACTTCATCTGAGTTTCAACCCTCAGTCTACCTTATATATATAAGCTAGGATGCCCGGATACGGCGATACGGATATGGATACGGGGATACCGCGATACGGTGATTTTTCAAAAACACGGATACGGGGATACGTTTACATATGTATAACAAAAAATAATAATATATAAAAATTACTAATTTCTAATTTTTGCACCAAAATAAGAAATATTATCAGGGTAATTTTACTAATTTCTAATTTTACGGCCGTACCGTAAGGCATCAACGCCGGCGTAGCGCAGCAAGAAGAATCAGTCAGTTCGACACAGTACAGAATTTGGACCAAGAAGTGAGATGGGATCATGGGATGGAGGAGCTAGTTCATCATTTGCGCTAGACTCTACAGCAGCGGAAGTGAGATGGGATCATTTGGACCAAGAGAAGTGAGATGGGATCATGGGAAACTAACCTGCAGTCCGGCTCAGTCCAGCGGAAGGCGGCGGCGGAGGCTTCCCGGCGGACGACGGCTAGATCTCTTCTCCGGTGCGGCGGCGCAGGCTGCCGGAGATTGCTGTGTGGCGGCGGTGGCGCCCAGGTCACGAGTACAGGAGGTGAAAAGACGAGGCGTTGCCGCTTTGGTCGCTTTATACGTGAGGATTAGGGTATTTTCGTATCCGAAACGTATCCTGATGTATCCTCTACGTATCCGATTTATTTAATTAATTGTTTTAAACGGAAAATCACCTGATATGGCTGGGATACGTATCCGGCAACGTATCCGCGTATCCGCGCGTATCCAAACCCTGATACGCTGGTTTTCTGCCGTATCCGTGCAACGTATAGTATATAAGTTACACAAAACATGGGCCAGGTGGACTATGAGTTGAGTTTGATAATAAAAGACAAGGGTCCCTCTGTAAATATGACAACAATAAAAGTTCAAAAAGTTTACATACCGCATCATAGCCATTTGATAACTTGACTGATTTAGGATCCGTTTGGCATCAAAGTATTTTCTAAGTATTCAACCAATACCACGATTTCGAAAAATACTGGGTGTTGAGTTTGATAGAAGATAAAATTATTTTTGTAAAAAATGAGAGCATTGAACATATCCAATCTCAAAGGTCTAGATATTGTGTTCAGATGGGGCGCAGGTTCAGAAAATCCACACATATAATATCCACTCAAGTACCATTGCCACGAAACCTCAATCCTGGATAGAATGACACATATACCTGAATCTTCTTCATGATTACTGTTGCCCTGGTAGGAAGGAGCTTGATGATCCTGCATCGCGGGAGGGTAAGCGCCGTAGCAAGGGTTCATGTACATGAAATTAGGCCATGCGGTGGTGGAGCATAGCCTCGAGGTGTGGTGGTAGCCATTGTTGCTGCTGCTGCTGCTGCCACAGGCAAGAGACACGTACGAGCTGTTGTACACCGTCCAGTCCCCAAAACCTCTCTGAACCTGCTGCCCCGCCGCAACGCCGTTCTGGGAGCCAGATGGTGGCCAGTACTGGTAGGTTCCTAAAGAATAATGAAACAGAATCAATTGATTAATCAAGGAAATCTCAGGAATAAACAAACAGGAAGAATTAAAGTAAGATGATGATGAATAACAGAAATGTGCGATATATGGTCGAAATTTATGTCCATGTCGCCTGAAAATGATTTAAATGGCTCGAAATGGAAAGCCCTGATATGATCGAAACTGCGCTGGGCCAAGATTGCTATCTGGAGCCGTTCTTTACGCAAGTTCTGACGAGGTCAGAGGAGAAGAAACCCTAGAACAGGAACGACGATCGAGGAAGACGGATCTCACGTCCATGGCGGCGCGCTTGCACAGCGGATCCGCGCACGCACGGCCATCAAAACCCTAGAAATGACGCGGAAGAATCAAAACCCTAGATTGAAATGGACGGATCACGGCCGGGGACGACGAACGATTGCGCGAGCAGAATTCAGCGAGCCGCGGGCCGAACGAACGATGACGCGCGGCGATGCAAAAGAGAACACTGACCGGCGGGCGGTAGCTGGTGGTTGGACTGCGGCGGTGGCGGCGGCGTCCGAACGGCGAGCGGGGGCGGCGCCGGCAATGGCGCTTGGATCAGGGCAGCGGGGTTGTAGAACTGCTGCTGCTGGTGGTGATGCGCGACGTTCGCGGCGCCCGGCGCGGGCCCGCCCATGGAGGCCAGGAGCGCCTGGAGCGACACGGGCGGGACCACCGACCCAGCGAGCTCGCTGGGGCTAACGGCCGCGCCGCCGGAGGACGCCGGCGATCCCTTTGCCTCGGCCATGTCGCGCCGCCGGAGGAGGCAGCTCGCCTCGCCCTGGCTCTGCGTTCTGTTGTTATGGGTGGACAGAGAGAGAGAGAGATGGTGGCCTTTCAGGGGTGTGTGTGTGATGTGCTAATTTCGAGATTTTGGGGAATTTTTTCTAGGTAGCTCAAAAGGGAGTATGAAAATGGAAAACCTAATATGGGTTTTATGAGCAATTCAAAATTGATATATAAAAAAGGAAATTCAAAATTGATGAAAATCAAATATTGGGATTTAACATTTTCATATAAGAGTTATAATATGAATCGGCAATACACAAATTTGTTCAAATAATATAAAGAGTTAGTAGTAATTGTAATTGTGTTGGCTCCCGCGGGGCTTCCCTTCGGTCGACGTTGCGCATCTAGGCATGGTTTGACGAAGAGTTTGCGAGATTTTTCTTATTACACGCTATATTGTGGAAATATTTGTTGTCTTTACTACAAGATTCGGTGGCCCCCGCGAACTTTTGTGCGCATTCACGGAGGCGGCTGCCCATTGGACATCCAGCTAACGGATTTTCATTACGCGCTTTGATTCGTATCGGAATTTAAGGAGGAGATTGTCGTTACCCTCGAGCGTGATAATTGGTGTGAGGTGTGGCCAAGGCATAGATTCGTTGGCGTATCACCTGGATATGCGCTGCGAGATTTTGTGCCTATGACGAACACGTGGATGTCCTAGTTGTGGTTTCGCTAGCGTATCATGTGAAGATATACTGCAAGATTTTGTGTCGACGACGAACTTGTTTGGATTCATTAAGGCAGTTGCACGCCATTGGACGACGTGTAGCTAACGGACACTTTTTGCGTCACTTAATTCTTAGGCCGACATTAAAATCGACGATCTCACCAACCACCCCGTTCTTATCCCACGGCTATTTATATGGGCTCTTCGAATGCAATTCCATCATCACTCTCCTCTCCTTTCCGGGTCGAGATGGGTTCTCCTCATAGCAGAGGCTCCCACCAGGACCCCTCCATAGATAGCATGAACAGACGGGATGGGGAGTGGAGCTCTGACCGCCAGGCGTGGTCAGGTAGCGATGACTCTGTCAGCTTTTGTCCTCTTGACGGACGAGTTGGTAGTCCTTCGTTAGGGGACTATCCTCCCTGGAAGAGTCCTCCCCAGATGACTGACGAGGATACCCTGTTTCGTCGCCCCGGTGACGACTCGGACGAGTTCAGCGACGACCCGCTATCGACTCAGCCCAACGGCGACTCAGACAACAACAACAACGACAGTGTCGAGAGGAAGGCGCCCGGATTCTACCCCTTCAAGCGGTGCTCCTTGCCCGACATCCCCGTCGTCAGCAAGCGTCCCCATGTGGCAGAAAGCGTTCGCAGCAATCACCCAGGTACGTTTGATGGTTCCAGCACCAAGCGTCCCCATGAAGGTGAAGGGAGCATCAACAAGGTGGCGGAGCCAAAAGGAATCGCCAAAAAGAAGAAGGGTACATCGAGAGGCGGCGGCAAGAAATAGTTCGGAACTGTAGTTTTTCCCGGTTTTAGAAACTACAAATTTATTTCCTTTTTTGCATAATGTATTTTTGGTTAAGTAATGATAATAAAGCAAGTACCGAACTGTCTAATTCTATATCTAAATGACCTATTCTCTTGCGGAACTAGTATGCATCCAACACTCTATGGCTGATACTCTACGACACTTGCATCCGTCGCCCGTCGGTCTGCCTTGATTAGTTGATCTGAGTGAAGGGCCGTCGTTTTTCGTCGGACATACATCATACATAATTTCTCGGATGCATAGAAGTACTCCTTGTAATTGTTGTTTCATTAAATACAATTGCCATGTACTCGGTCTTCCAGTCGTACTCCCTCCGTTTCAAAAAGGATGACATACATTATTTACATGCGGACGTATCTAGACATGTTACATTTATAGATACGTTCACATGCACACAAATGAAAATTATCCTTTTTAGAATGGAGGGAGTAGTTGCGACCGATAGACCTTTCCTTTTATCAGTCAATGCAGTGTGTCCTGTGGATGCTCGGTTAGCGGACGCGATGGCTAAAGCGGCCCTATCAAAGTTCGCGCGTGTGTCTCATTCACCGCTCGGCACACACATGATCATCCAACTATCCAAGCCCACGAGAACTAACTGAAGTATATATGCATGGTTACGTCCAATTGTTGAAGTTTGATTGTGTCTGCTCGGATCCATTTCCAAGCAGCCAAGAGCCCAAGAGCATTAAATTACCATTTCCTATACTCAAAAAAAATATACCATTTCTTAAATATATTTGACAACACATTTTTTTAGATGAACATATGCATCGTGTGTGTTAATCTTTTATGTGGTTCTCTTCATGTACCAGTGGATTCATATTCATACTTTCCACCGTGATTCATAGTCATATTTTAAAAAAAATAGTATTAATCATAGTGGATTGTATTCTACGGCTGACGTTGCACATGATGTATGGCTGATGATACAGCCGGCGCGACATGTCCCTGGCTCCCATGACATGTGGACCCCACCCGTATGGAAGGACAGTGTCCCGGCTCCGCTGACATGTGGACCTCGTGCGTGACATGTGGTCCCATGGCTTTTCCGTTTCTAGTAACTCCACCGTCATGACGTTTTGTTTTCTGTTCACCTTTTGACCGGGTCAAGTTTGACAATCTCCTAAACAAATTGTCGATGAAAGAAAGTACTCGAGGTCACGAACATAAAAGCCATCATCCTCACGAAAACAAGAGGTTATATGATCAGATGACTCGCTAATCAGTGCTCAGGTATAGGTTTTCTCGATCGGTTTCACATGAGCCTCTAACTGAATGTTGCCAGCAGATAATTCAGGATGACAATTGCAGTGTTAGCATTTCAGCTACGATGATCAAGTCAAATGTAAAATGACATTTTTTAACAGAAAAAAATGAGATTATGTTCATGGAAAAATCTCCCTTAATCCCTCTACTCCTGGTCTCAAAGACTGAAACACTCAGTTATCAGTGAGAACGAAACAAATGGTTCGAAGGCGGAGACATCACAGCTTTACCTCTGTAGCGTGCATACACATACAGCATTGTACATTAATACACTGCTATGTAACAGGGCAACCAAGTTTTCTATCATCAGAGAACGATACTAACTGAACTACAATATCTGGCATGAAGCCTGACACCAAGTATTCATCCAACCTGAAACTCCCAGCGCAGGTGTACATCCAACGAACTATGGAACGCAACATGATAAGTACATAGTCTGCCATGTCCTCAAGAAGCTACGTTTAAAGATTATAAACCACCTGTAATGTACAAGAGTTTATTGTCATCCCTTTATTAAGACATAATAGAGCATCTCACCGGAAGGCCGTACAGCATGGAGAGGAGGTTCTGAGTTTTGTCTGGGAGACCAGCAGCGCTTAACAGTGTCTACCCAGGAGGGAGAGGACATCATCTGGACGACGGGGGCAGCGGCATCGGGTAGGGGATGTTTATCGGAGCACGGGGCACCACGGTTCCCGGGACCGGGGCATGCATGCCGTAGGCAATGTGGGGCGGAGCAGGGACAGGGGTGCCTACAGCGGATACAAGGGGGCCGCCGACCGGCTGCCCGATCGTGGTGCCAAAGGCGTCGACGCCTGGCGGGGGGTTTGCTGGCTGTGCAGGTTGCTTGGAGGACTTCCCGGGAACAGCGGCCTGCCCGTTTGTGCCTGTGATTGGCCCCTGAGCGGCTGATGCTTCTCCGTTCACGCTGGTGATGTCGTGTATGCTTGATCGCCGCCTCTCCCTGTTCATCGAGTTGAGGCGGATGAAGTACTTCTGCGCATGGCTGGCTACCTGGGTGGGCGTCCTTGAGATCACGAAGTTCCTTGAGATGCTCCTCCAGTCACCTTTGCCATACTTTTCCAGCCCAAAAAGGAACAATCTGCAGGTTTTAAATCAGGTTATAGCACTGATCAGTGACTAGCAAATGTAAGCCCTGCAGGAGCCATGAATAAACATATATTTTCTAATTCAGTAATTCAAATCATCACAGCCACAATGGTCTGATTTCTCCACTTTGGAATTTCACAAGCATGGCATCTTATCAGTCAGATAAAAGAGATGTAGGGAATAACGAGGTCGAATCCAAGGCGAATACCAACTTCCACTTAATGAAAGTAAGAGGTGCTAGAATCCCAATCTGTTTCAAACAAACTAAAATTATCAATTGCCAATATCGTATCCTAGGACACTTAAAATGGCAGAAATATGTGGCAAATGAAAAAGGACTAGTGGACTGCTTGTACATATAGAAAATGCCTGAACAAGCATGTGCTAACTTGACTTGTTCAGGGTTGAAAACTTCAGCACAAAGCACTCAATAATTCATTGCTCAAAAGGTGCTATACACCAAATGATGAGAAACCATCTATGAAAAAGGAGCAGCATTTATGAAGGAAGTATACATTTATGTAGTGGTACATAGATTGGTAAATGATAATAATGTGCTTGAATTCATATTTAGAAGGGGGAAATGCATTAAGTTCATATTCGAAATATATTCACTCAACTAAAGGGAAGTCGAGTTGCAATTGAACAATAAGCTATCAAACAGGTGATTAATCTATCGCATTTTAGTATATTTAGAATATTATGCAAAGCCACATAAGAATAGAGAATAAATATGAAATGTGAGGAAATCATCCAAAAATAAAAAAATGTCCCTTTACTTAAAACAATGAAATTTATCATGTTGGGAATACAGTTAGAAAAACATTTATTTTTTCATAAGTGACCATAGTACTCAGTTTCTGACTTCTTAGTACAGATTTCATGCATAAGGTAACAGATGACAAGCTTAAATAATTAGTCCGCCAAAATGTCAGTACATACAGAAAATAGAGCTTGAGGATGCAACTTCAACAGCCACACATTTAACCAATGTTAAGAAGCCGTTTACTATTCACGGATTGCTCTACACTCATAAATGAATTGCATCGAAATACAACAGTTATAAGTATTGCATCAATCCCAGTTGAGAACAAGTGTGGGGGGCTTTTAATCTAATCCACCAATCGGGGCCCTGCATCTACAAATGGCTGAACACATGACATGACCTGATCTGCAAAATACGACAAACCAGCCCTACACGCGTCGAGTCTCGGATGGAAAGCAGGTGCCAAGCCATCTAAAGAGCAGATTTTCAAAATACTCAGCACACTCCGACAAACTACACTAGCTGGATAAGCAGAAACCCGGATCAAGTAGTGTTGACGCTTTAGCTTCTAGGTCCGCCAATTCGCCAATCAATCAAATATGTAAGTACAGCTACGAGTACAAGTATGCTCGCTCGCTCGTCTGTGTGCGGACAATGAAATCGCATGCATATTGCAGCCTAATCTCCCAATACATACAAACAATGACACGTAAGGAAGCTCCACTGAGTACTGATGTAGTACCATGAGAGGGAGCAGGTAAACTAAGCAAAGCATCCAAATTTCCAATATCATCTCTACCTAGCACCATAGGACGATTACATGGATCAATCAATCACAGGAATTTGCAAAAGGACAGGTCAATTCAATTAAGCAACCAACCAAGCACCTAGACTCTAGAGCAGCACCGCTAGTATAGTTCCGGTCAACGAAAGGAAACGAGAGGGAGGCGGGAGGCAGGAACGAACGAACCTGTGCTCGTCCTCGGTCCATGCGATCCCCTTCATGCGCTCCTGCTCGGCGGACTTGGACGCCGCCTTGTCCCCACCGCCGCCACCCCCGCCCTTCTTGGAGCCGCCGCCCTCGTCTGGCCCGGCGGCGTCGCCGGCGTAGACGAGCAGCGGCACCCGACCGGCCTCGATGCCGTCGACGTCCTCCACCAGCAGCTCGTAGTGCCGCCTGACCTCGTCGGCGGTCTTCCCCTCGACGGCGTCCGCTATCCGGTCCCACATGGCGTTCGAATCGAGCTCCGCCAGCGTCGCCAGCGCGTTCTCGAACGCCTTCTCCTGCTGCCGCGTCCACCCGCCAGAGCCGGACCCGGAGCCCTCCTCGCCGCCGCTGCTGCTGCTCGCCTCCTCCACCGCCATGGCTGGCCGGCCGACCTGCGCCCCAAAGGAAAGAGAGAAGGAAAAAAAGAGAACTTTTGATGGGTCCGCGCCTCCGCGGGATTCGGAGGGCGGCGGGATAAGGGAGAGGGGGATTTGGAATTGCGGCGGGTTTGGGGGAATAAATTGGGGGTTTCCTCCTTCCCGAAAAGAGAAAGAGAGCAGGGGGAGGGAGATCTACCGCCGCCGCCGGGACGAGGATTTGTTACCGCAGCGGGGAGAGGGAGGGAGGGGGATATTTTGGATTCACTGCGCTGCGGCACGGGCAGTGGAGTGTCGGGCTTGGGTTCTCTCTCCTCCTCTGGGTTTGGGACTGGGAGTGCCGGAGCGCTGGCCTGCGGGGAAGGAGACAAAGGTAGAGGGTGGCCGCGGCGGCCGGTTTTTGTTCTGGTGGTGGGTTTTCTTTTTTTCTTTTGATGAGAAATGCGGTGGCGGTTAATGGCTGCTTATTGGACTTGCCTTGTCAGTTCGACCAGCTAGCTAATGGTCCGTGTCAGTGTCATTGTTCATGGACTACCTATCAACGTTTCTTATTTATACTAGTTGAATGCCCGTGCGTTGCCACGGGTTTTAAAAAAAAATCCCGTTAAATATGTCGACATGATGCACATAAATTTAAATGAAAATGCCATGGAGCCGAGAGAAGAAGCATGCAGTTTGGGTAATTCAAGATACAAACATGTTTTTTTATCATTGCTTTCGAATCATTCCACCCCTAGCCTCTCAACTTCACTTTCAGTTGAACATCATGCGTTGCCAGTTGCCACGAGTCATCAAGTTTCTTTGTTCACAACTATTGTGCTTCAGTCACCCTACTCCAACCCCACTCCAACAACAACGACATGTCACTTATTGTTGCACCGGTGTTTTCACCAACTCTAGGCCAAATCACCGTGAAGGCCCTTGTCAAAATTCAATATTCACATGCTTCCTCAACCACTGTGATCTTCCATCCCAAGTCATGATTTTCTATTAAAAACACTACTTTACTTTGTAGGACCGTTTCAAGATAGCATCATTCGAATAGCTGTGAGGTCAACTACAACATCGTAAAACATCAAACAAAATACAACGACAAAATAAGTCGCATGTCCAGTATTAATGACACTTGAAATCTTACTAAGTTGCAGGGCTCTTTTGAAATATGGAGGGGGAAAAAGAATTTTTGCAATATGCAAGTAGCACAATAATAAATTAAACACAAACATATTGATGGGCAATTTGGGATGTTCCATACAAATGTAGGAGGCCCTCAACTCTTGCCCTGCCATCCGTGGATGTAGGAGACCAGCTCTTGGTGCTGCTAAACCCTTGCCTTGTCATCTGAGCAAAGCGAGTTGCAGGAAGAACTTCCAGTTGCCTTGCCAACGGTGGATGTAGGAGACCAGCTGTTGGTGCCATCGGTGTGCCGCTAACATGCTTCAGTGTCACACTGCTCGGCCAGTGAGCGGTGCGCTCGATATAGGTCACCAAGCATGTCCACCAGGACAAGGAGCTTCTTGTAGTACACTTCAGCGTGTTTTGTGAATGAGTCTGCATCTTGGTCAATCAGCTTGAGCATCTTGTCATCTAGTTCTGCCAACAAAGGGAAGGGAGAGCACATTTGGTAAGAGGCAAGTTAAATATAGCAGGGAAAGGATCCTTGTAGTGCAAGGTCGAAAGTACGGATCTATGCAAATCACAAATGATTGTACAGGCTGTTGTGAACTTGTAATGATTTTGCTTTATTATAATTCAAGTTAAACATGTAAACTGTGTAACGATGCAGAGGCTAGAGGAGCAATCTTTCACTATTACCAAATGAAAGAGAAGTTAAGCATACAATGTTTTTTTGCGGAAAAAGCATATGAATTGACCAGGTGGAACTTTGTATCCATGACACTCGGTGAAATCTCTAGCTAAACCTCATACTGAACATGACAACTTCATTACAAAGCTCAGACATTCCATGATGGCACAAACTGTAGTGGAGTTTAGATGGAGCAATTTTTACATGACAACCACACTATATCATGGCCCTAGAGCATACTAAAAAGAAGTAGAACACCAGAGCATAGGCGGGCAGTTTGGTAAAGAAATTGTCTAGTGCAATATTCAATCCATGGTAATGACAACAACAATCTCAACTGGAGAGTGCTAAGGGAGGGACGTGAACCGAAAGCGTGTTGCCGAACCATGGGGATGGCCTTGCGAGGTTGTGGCTGTCGAACCACCATGCCTGCTGCAGCTCCTTCTGCCCAATCTCTTGTCTTTACCTGCAGCATTTACAAATCTCGAGAGGACAATGCAAAGGCAGGAACACATAAGACAATATCCACATCTTGTTGCCAGTTGAAACTTAAAACAAAAAATATTGTGAAAATTAAGAGTACATGATGGCCACTGAACACATACGATCGACAATCCACAGGTAGATTGAATCTAATGCTCTATGAAATAAGAAAGATGAAAGGTAGGTCACGAAATAAGAATACATGATGGCTACTGAAGGCTGAAGCACAATTGGGATACTTATATCTGCAGCACATCAGGGATACACAGTGAACATGCTGATAAAGTTTCATTGAGTAATTAATTGGCAACTTGTTTGAAAATGGAATACCAGGTTCATCACTGAGCTTTACTTCCTGGGAATCTTGCTCACCTCCTTGACCACACACGTGAGACATACTCAATTGAAACAAAAAGACACATACATGATACATTCAACTTTGGACAAAAGTAATCGTGGTGGACTTTCCACTCTGGCTCAAATTGTGAAATATCTAGCAAGTTTTTTCAAAATAATTTTTCAACATTCGGAAGCCTCAAAGATGTTCTGTTTTAAGAAAAGTATGAGAGCCGAGAGTTCACATCATTTAAATAATACCTTTTCAAAAAAATAGCACTCACGGAGCAACGGTTTAGAAAGCTAAAATAAGTGGCGCAAACAGATATGAGTTTGGAAGGACAAATCGCAGTGAACAAAATGCAACGATGGATATTAGAGAACGTATTGTTTAAAGATGATGTATTACTGGATACCAGGTACATCGTCAGTTGCTAAGATAGTGATTAGGCCATAATCTGTATCTCCATACACTCCCTTTGAAGGATTTGATACTTGACCTGACAACAAAAAAACATCAAATGGAAGAACTCGTCATGACTCTTGCTGAAAAAACATCATGTGATGCATGGAAAAAATATTTATATCCCATTTTACAGACTTCATTCACACATCTGTTATAAGTGTAGCAAAAGTATACTTTTATTTCTTCATTCACAAACCAGTTATAAACGCAGCAAAAAGAATCACATAGTGGTTCTAGTTCAGTTCTCGTAGAAAAGATAAAAACCTGTAGTTTGCTAACTGTTTGTTATAAAGCTTCAGTTTGAAAAGAGGACAACGGCCATGGAGGTCGCCTACCAAACAGAGAAACAAGATCAGCCATGAAGAAATTATGACACCAATATGACATTCAAATGAAAGACCATGGTAATCTCAAAACATTACAAAGTATTTACTGGTAGAGGAGGCCTCAAATTAAATTTCAGAACTCACCGTTTCCAGACTTGACAACACTACAGCTGTAAACAAACTGTACATCTCTGCTCCTACAAATCGAGTGGATCTTCAGCGTCAAAATCAATGCTCAAACTTCACGAGTAGATGTCAATTGATCCTCATTGCAGCGAGTAGAAGGGTCATTTAGTTCTGCATAAGACATTCAGTTAACCATTAGGTCAGTATAGACGTACAAACACAACAGTAAAATATCTATCTACACAATAAGAAACATGGAAAAATGATTTGAATAGAACCAGCAAAATACGACCAACTGTAAACCAGCTAACAAAAATAAAGGGTGCAGCATCTAACCTGAAATCTAAATAAATGAACTATTGACAAAGTAACAGCATAAACAATTGCATAACGAAAGTTCATATGTGCCCAATTAGTGAGATTTACGTAGGGCAACAGTACCAACATGACATCGTTTCTGCAATAAACCTTCTAGGTATAAAAGACTGTATGTCGATGATTCTGAAGCAAACGTGTAGGGGGGAGGAGAGGCAGACCAACCTGGACGAGAGCATCTCGCCGGCGTCCGAGCCCACAAGCGGCCAGGCCAGCGGCAGCAGTCCAACGGATAGATTTGAATGCCTGCAAAGAAACAAAACATCATCATGCACACTGACCGTGATATGAATGCTTGCAAATATATATCATAACAAAGTCGAGAGATTTTAAATTCCTTCTCGTCAAAATAAAGCATGTGGATTAGATATTCAGTTGCTAGCCTATTGTATAGAAAAGGAACAATATAAGAGGCTTACGCTAGATGATTAGCAGCAGCAGACAAGCACCATTGGATGATCATTATGTTAAAGAACTATCTGTGTTCGCTAAACATGCTCCCAAAAGAGGTCGCGGGCGATGTAATTGACGAACTCCTCGTTGGAATATTAGTTCTACTGATTGAGGCAAACTTGCAATGATGAGAAGGAAAGAGGTTGAAGGCACAACACAAGCCCAAAAGCTTGCACCGGCCAAGCGCGAGAACCCGCAAGAGGTAAGAACAGGGGTTCCCTTGCTGAGAGATTTGCCCGGAACTGAACTGTCACGCCACCGTGAGACCTAGCCAGGGGTTGGAGGCAGAGGTGCAGATCCACGAGACCACGACCATCTCCAAGGACCTGACAGCGAACTCTGCCCGGACGGACTTGAGAGAGGCGTCGACGCGCCGAGGAGTACCACGGAAAGTTGGATCCATGGTGTCTGGGAGCTCCACCGAGATCCATGGCAGCGGGGAGCAGGACCGAGATCCGTGGTGGCGGGGAGCAGGGGTACCGTCGAGGGGCTGGCTAGGCGGGGCCTTTGTGGGTCGGCACCGCCGGAGCAGGTGGTAGAAGGTCCGGCGCGGAAGTAACCACCAGCACGGCGAAGCTCGGGGCTTTCGTCGGCGGCCGCTGCATCTCCCGTCGGTTGCCGCCGCACCGAGGATCAAGGGGATCGAGGGAGCCGTGGACGTCCGGTGGTTCAACGGGTTTGGGACGGCGGGTTGATTCCCAACTTTTAGAGGGACTGAAGTGTAAAACGACCGCGACGTACGACGGGGACGGCAGGAGACAGGTATAGTAGAGATATGGAATTTGGCCTAGAAAATATAAATTATACTCCATCCGTATCAAAATATAAGACTCTCTAACTAACTAGTACACACATGTATCTTGACATGTTTTAGTGCAAATACATGTGTGTACTAGTTAGCTACGGAGGGAGTATGTCGTAAAAATTATACCATTGGATTTATATTTAAAAGAAAATTTTAGTAATATAAATTTAAGTTCAACTAAATTGTGGCAGCCAATCCTTTACGTGCCACAAATGGTCCGCTATATCATTTTGAAATTGATCACGAATAACTTCATCACGGATCTCCGTTTGCATAGCGAGGAAATCGGCCCACTCCGCCGGCACAAGGTGATCAACAACAGCAAGAGGACATTGGTTATCATATGGGCGAGGATCATTCACTGGAGCTCCAAGTTCACTCTGGATAATCATGTTGTGCATAATCACACAAACACTCGTGACCTCCCACATGGTATTTGTCGATCGGGTAAGAACAAGGTACCAGATAATAGCAAATCGCGTTTGGAGCATGCCAAATTGTCGCTCGACATCTTCCGGGTACTCTCTTGTTGGGAGGCAAACCAAGATTGTTTGTTGCCTAGAGAATCGGAGATTGTCTTCCAAATGTCGACCACCTTGGATAGATGCCATCGGCTAGTTCATACCCTATGGTGTGCATGTGGCCATTGATCTTATAGTTGATTGTCGAAGCATGGCCTTCAACAAGTTTTAAAAATATCGGAGAGCGCTGCAGCACGTTGATGTCATTGTGAGATCCTGTCATGCCAAAAAATAAGCCAAATCCACACGTCGTAATCTGCCACAGCTTCGAGTACCACACTACAATATTCATGATTTCCTTTGTACAACCCTTGTCAAGCGGATGGACAATTCTTTCAGCTCTAATGCATGTAATCGATGCTTTAGACCATCGCAAGAAATTCTCTCGTTGCGTTTTGTGCCATGATCTGAGCTGATTCTTCTTCATTTGGCCATCTCAAATAGTGTGGACCAAAAACTCCCATCACTGCCCTGCAGAATTTGTACATGGATTCAATACTTGTGGATTCAAACATGCACAAGTAGTCATCTTGACCATCTGTAGACACTCCATATGCAAACAACCTCATTGTAGTAGTGCATTTCTAAATTGAGGAGGAACCAGTTATTCAGATGCAATCCTTTTTCAATTTGAAGTATAGATCATACTGTTCATTCGAAAGCGCCATAAAAAATCATTTGGAGTAAAAGTTGGCACGTCGGCAAAATAGTCTCCATAGAGCATGTAATGTGCTTCCTCTTCCTTGGCTTGGTGTCGAGGTGTGCCCTCGGCAATTCCCATGGTTGCTATACCTAGGGTTGATTGTGTGGTAGAGAACGCGTAGTATCGGTGGAATCGACGGCTGACAAGCTGGATTTACCCAGGTTCAGGGCTCTCGAGTGAGGTAAAACCCCTACTTCCTGCTTGTCTGTGTTTATGGTATGAATATGGAGGTTACAAGGTATTGACGAGCGGCTAATCTCGTCAAGGTTTTGGTGGCTATGGAGTGCTTGTCTCGATCGATCACCTTCCCAGCCTTTATGTAGGAGGCTGGGTCCCGGGAAACATAACCGACCAAGGTTACATGTATGGAAAGTCTTAACCGACTATAACTTGATCTAACTTGGAAAACACTCTTCGTCTCAGGCCTTCCTTCGTGGGCTTCGATTAATCTTTGGGCTTCTTTGATCATTACGTGCACCAGGTACCCTTAAGTTGGGGTACCCGCAGAGTATAACCTCGTCATTAGCCCCCGAGTACTTGCTTGACTCGAAAAATCGAGCATGTGCTCCCTTCATCATGCACGTCATAGTCTTTGCTTTTATACCTCGAGTACCGAGCTCAGCTAACGGCTTACTTGAGCAAAAACCTTACTAGTTTTCAGTCAGACTCGAGTCCCTAGATTCGAGCCTGGAACGCAGTCGAAAGATTTTGCCTAGAGATATTGACATAGTAGGCCTGACTCACTCGAAAATCGAGCTCAGTTAACCGCACATTTGGGCGAAACCATACTAGACTTCAATCAGGTTCGAGTCCCCGGACTCGAAACTGGAACACTTTTGCAATTTTTTGCCTAGGGATATTGACATAGTAGGCCTGACTCACTCGAAAATCGAGCTCAGTTAACCGCACATTTGGGCGAAACCATACTAGCCTTCAATCAGGTTCGAGTCCCCGGACTCGAAGCTGGAACACTTTTACAATTTTTGCCTAGGGATATTGACATAGTAGGCCTGACTCACTCGAAAATCGAGCTCAGTTAACCGCACATTTGGGCGAAACCATACTAGCCTTCAATCAGGTTCGAGTCCCCGGACTCGAAGCTGGAACATACTGGACAGACTCGACTCAGGCCGTTGTAGGTCTTACTGATTCGTTCTGCAGTTTAACTTTTGATACCTAACGCGTCCGTCAGGATTTTCATCATGTCTGTTGACACGAAAAGTTTCAAGGGAAAACACTGTTGGAGTGTCCCTCGGCCCATCTCGATTGCTCGGCGGGTCTTACCTTTGCATTTGCGTATGCAGCATCCGAAACATCTGCGATTGGCATAGTCCGGGAATTTATGAAGTTTGATTCTTTGATTTGTGAAGTACTTAATGCATTTCAATCGAGTCTGTGGTCGAGTGAATTTTCTTACCTTGTTTGGAAATCTATGGGAGCGCGAAAGCGCTCCCATGGGAGTAGCCCCCGAGATTGTGGTTTATTGTCTTGCAATAGAGGACAATCTCAAATCATCCTTTTATACTGTTTTTTGTCAATCGAAATATTTTGTCTTTGAAATCTACGGGAGCGCGTCAGCGCTCCCATGGGAGTAGCCCCCGAGATTATGCTTTATTTCGTTTGAAGTAGAGGATAATCTCAATAATTTTGCTCCTTTTTTACCAATCGCAAGAAAATTTTGATATGCTCCCATGGGAGTACCTTTGCTAGTCGAATCCGTTCATCGATTGCAATTTCGAATCCTCCAATCGAATGTGAATGCTATCTTTACACCTGACGTCAATCGTGACGTCTTAGGCGTGCACTCACTGCTTTGACAAGACATGTCTGTGTGGGCCCAATGTTCAGATTTTTGACCGCAGAAGACGCCGTTTTTATTTTGGACCCAACTTATCATGGTCTAACCAGGGCAGTCCTCGGGTAACACATCTGTGTTTTTGATTTGTGCCAGGTCCCGAGTTTTTCGAGTGGATTTGTGTTTCCTGTTTGACTCAGCCCCCGAGCATGTTTTTGGGTTTTTTGTTTGACCCAGCCCCCGAGCATGTCAAGTGGGGTTTGGGTTTTCTGTTTGACCCAGCCCTCGAGTATATCGAGTGGGATTTTGGGTTTTCTGTTTGACCCAGCCCCCGAGTATATCGAGTGGGGTTTTTGAGTTTTTATGCTGACCCAGCCCCCGAGTATATCGAGTGGGGTTTTTGAGTTTTTCTTTTTAACCTAGCCCCCGAGTGTTTGAGTGGGGTAAACAATAAAGGCAATATGAGGAAATGGAGGAAAATGTATTTTTATTCGAAATATGTGTTCGACCAGCAAGCCGCCTCATTAAAAACCTTCCAGTCCCCTTAGGTACCCTGGTAAGGGAAAAGAGTGCGTCTGAAACCTGCTGGTTCTTCCGACATTATGCGCTATTACATATCTATGCATAGAACTGACGCAGATGCGCCCCTCTATGTACTAGTGTGACTTGACGACATGTTGACCGTCTCTGAACTTCACTCGCCTGCCCCTTGTGCTTCATCGCGTCGTTGATGACCTTGAGCCCTCTGTCGATTGCCATTTTCTTGCTTTCTGGTAGAGGTGTACGGTCATTGGAGACCTCAAGCTCGGCGAGTGATTGCTCCATCCCGTACATCTCTGAGATTTTGCTGAAGTCACGGTCACATGAATCTGACCTTTGAAAGTTCCCGTTGATCGTGATGACTCCTTTTGGTCCTGGCATTTTGAGCTTGAGGTAGGCGTAGTGTGGGACGGCCATGAATCGAGCGAAAGTGGGGCGCCCAAGTATTGCATGGTATTGTGACTTCCAATCGACCACTTCGAACTCAATCGACTCGGTTCTGAAGTGAGTAGGATCTCCAAACGTAACATCGAGTTGTATGGTGCCTTCTGGGAGCACTGCTTTGCCTGGGACGATACCGTGGAAGGTACTTGCGGACTTTGGCAGATTTTCGACTGATTTGTTCATTCTGCGTAGCGTATCTGCAAAGATTATGTTGAGCCGCTACCTCCATCCATGAAGACCTTGGTCATGGCGTAGCCTCCGATTTGGGCGTCGAGTACCAAGGCTGCATGCCCTGGTCGATATACTGCGGGTGGGTGGTCCTCTCGATTGAAGACAATCGGAGTTTCTGATCCTTTCAAAAAAATTGTGATGGCTGGGGGTGCCATGACCGCCATATTGACGTGTCGAGTGTGTAATTTTTGCTCTCTATTGGAGGGACGTCCTCGCTGGATCATGTTCATCTGCCCGCGAGTTACGGGATATTTTTGTTCATCTCCTTGCTGCATCTGGTGCACGGCTGCTGCCATTTGTGTTCCCGTAACGGGTTGTGCTGGCACCATATACACTGGCGTCGGTTGCGCTGGTGTTGGTGCAGTATACACCTGAGTAGGCTGTGTTTGCGGTGGTATGGAATATACCTGTGCTTGTTGTACTTGTTGCGGTGCTGGATATGCCTGAACAGGCTGTGCTTGTGATGTAGTCGATGGAATCTGCACTAGTTGAGGAGGTGCACGTCCATCTCTTTGCAGTCGCAGTATATGTTCAATCGCAAGTTGATCGAATTCCCTGCAATTTCTCAGCGAGTGGTTAGAGCGAAGCTTACCATCATCCCCTTTGTAAAGATGGAATCTGCAATAATCGTCCATCCTTTCTTCGATTGAGCGCTCAGGATCTTTGTCTGCTCGCCTGCGCCACTCTGGCCTTCTGTAGCTATCGCGGTCGTCGCGTCTGTGGTCTCGACTGTCACGTCGATCGTCTGTACGATGGTCTCGATTACCTCGGCGGTCGTCCGTATGATGATCTCGATTATCACGATGATCGTCGGGTCGTCTGTCAGTTTGGTCGCGACTGTCCCTTGACTGGACAAAGCCTGCTGCGATGAAGTTTGGATGGTCATCGTCGTGATAACGATTCTTGCGTTTGCGCCTTCGATCATCTCTGTAGCTATCTCTGCGGTCTCGACTGCCACCCTCGTGATTTTCATGTGATGCTACGGGTCGAGTGCCTCGTACGGAGTCTTCTCCGTCTGCCCACTTTGTTGCGAGTACCATGAGTGCCGCCATTGTCTTTGGATCTTCTCGACCAAGTGTTTCTTTGAAGTCTTCTCTCCAGAGTCCGTTTTTGAAGGCGTCGATTGCCCTATCTTCTGATACGTTGCCTACTGAGTTACGGATGGTGGTCCACCGCCGTATGTACGATCTCAGAGATTCATCTGACTTTTGCTTGCAGGTCCGGAGCTCCTCGAAAGTTTTGGGGCGCTCACATAGAGGCTCGAAGTATTTGATGAAATCACCTTTGAAGTGCTTCCCACGAATCGTAGTATGATTCGGGTAGCGATTTGAGCCAATCGCGAGCTGTTCCTTCCATCATGAGTTGTATGTACTGCATAGCTGTAGTTGTGGTGCCGCGCTGACATCCGACTGCCAGCCTGTAATCTTCTAGCCAGCCTGATGGCTCTTGTTTGCAGTTGAACTTTGGCGTGGTAGCTAGCGAAAACTTCTTGGGCATACGAGCCTCCCGGATCCGTCGAGTGAAGCATAGCGCTCCACATGGCCCGATTTCTGCTTCCGAGTCTGAGCTGTTGCTGTATGACCTCCTCGAGTGGCTCCTGCTGGAACGATGACGGCGTGAGCTTTTTCGACTGCTCCTTCCCCGAGGACTTCGACTGCGACGGTCCCGATCTGTATCTCTCCTTGGAGTTGCTTGTGGATGCTGTATGGCTTGTGCTGCTATTGCCAGTTGTTTGTACAGTTGGAGGTGCTGATCCCTCTTTGGGTCTCCTGCAGGAGGTTCGATTGTTCTGAGGTAGGTGCCTAGCGTCATCAGCGCCCCGGCTGGCTCAGTAGGTATGGGACTCCTTCCGCGTCGACTGCCATAAAGGCTGGGTTTAGGTTCCGAGTGACCGCTGCACGATCTGCGTCTCCGAGGTTTATGAATCGTGACCTATTCGCGGGGTCGTTTCTGCCCGTTGAACTCGTAGACAATGCTCTTCGCCGAGCACTCGATATGCTGGCTTGCTTTTTGCGTTCTTCGAGTACTGCTCGGTAGTTCTTCAACCGTATCGATTCTTGCCACTGGAAGTATTGTAAGGTCAATACCTCTTCCGGAGTTGCGTTTGCTGGTAGCATTGTGCAGCTTTCGATTACTTTGCTCACTTTTTCCGCCATCTCTGCGGTGATGGTCAGCGTGGTTGTTCCGTCTGGCATGGTGACTGTGCAAGGGTATTCTGTAGGTCGACGGCATGTTGCGGCTGCTGATGTTTCTGCTGTACTCGCGGTGTACACCTGATACGGTACCACCCGATCTTCTCCCATGTGTGCGCTAATGCGATTCGGCGTCGTCATCCAGGCTCATGTTGGAGTTGCTTTGCTTTTTGGGGTTTCTGCCGCAATCGAGTTGATCTTCGAGTGCTTTGTCCAGGCTATCTGCGTCGCAGGTGAATATCTCGTGGCTGGCACGGATTTCTGGGCCGTTGAGATCGGCGAGGTATATGTTGTCATCTATGTTCTCCTTGTTCCCCGCGACGTCGTTGCAGTCGACGATGTTGTCGAGTGACTCGATTGAGTTGTTTGGGCGGTACGCAGATTCGATCTCGCTTCTTCCAAATCTTTTTGCCACCTCGTCACGGAACTCTTGCGAGGTCATGGATGTTGCAGAGTCGCTTGGCGATTGGATCGGGACGATCTGTGACGATGTCGCGCCCAAGATGGATGGTGTTGCAGTCGAAGCGTTGTCGATTGTCTCCATGTTGAGTGTCTCCATGTCGAGTGGGTCTAACAGGTCCTGCACACCATCTTTATCGACAAAGAAGTTAAATTTTCCAACTGTAATATCCAAACCTGATTCGAGTCCGGCAAAGGCTTGTTGAGCTTCCATCGAGTGCGGCATGAGCCTCCTTGGAGATTTTGGCGAGTGATCGCTTTTTGAATTGATGCTGGTAGATCTTGCCGGCGAGTTGCTGTTTGCAACGGTGGTCGGTGATTTGCTTTTTGATGATGTAGTAGGCGAGTTACCTTGTGCAGATGCGATCGCGGGTGGCCGCTTGATGATGAAACCGGCGAAACCGTGAGCCCAATACTACCTTTTCCCACAGACGGCGCCAATTGTCGAGGTGTGCCCTCGGCAATTCCCATGGTTGCTATACCTAGGGTTGATTGTGTGGTAGAGAACGCGTAGTATCGGTGGAATCGACGGCTGACAAGCTGGATTTACCCAGGTTCAGGGCCCTCGAGTGAGGTAAAACCCCTACTTCCTGCTTGTCTGTATTTATGATATGAATATGGAGGTTACAAGCGATTGACGAGCGGCTAATCTCGTCGAGGTTTTGGTGGCTATGGATTGCTTGTCTTGATCGATCACCCTCCCAGCCTTTATGTAGGAGGCTGGGTCCCGGGAAACATAACCAACCAAGGTTACATGTATGGAAAGTCTTAACCGACTATAACTTGATCTAACTTGGAAAACACTCTTCGTCTCAGGCCTTCCTTCGTGGGCTTCGATTAATCTTTGGTCTTCTTTGATCATTACGTGCACCAGGTACCCTTAAGCTGGGGTACCCGCAGAGTATAACCTCGTCACTTGGACTTTATCCTCCTCCCAACCTTACCTCCGCGTTTATGTTGGGCATTGGTGGCCTCGTCCGCCGGAAGTTGAAGAAGACAAGTAAGGATCACCAAGTGCTCATCATCTTCATCGGCGACGATGTTGGCTTCTTCTTCCATCAACAAGTGAACCATCAACTAATCGTCTCTATTCATGGTCTATGCAAATCAAAGAATCAATCAACCAATCACCAGTGCCAGGAATATTCTAAATTTTGAAGCCTACCAGGGCAATCGGTCGAACACCTTGCGGACAACGCAGAAGCGCGACATTGCTGGAAAGCTCTGCGCCCGGGAGGCGACGAGAACCGGGCAGGGAGGCCTTGGTGAGTGACGGGGTGGAGAAGGGCCGGCAGGCAATGTTCTGTGATAGGTGAGCGACGGGGGTGACGGTGCTGGGGAGCGGTGACCAGAAGACGGCGAGCGAAGGCGAAGTGAAATGAAGAGGCAGGGGAAAACAAAGAAAGAAACTAGGATTGGCTCGGACGACATGTATGGTCAGTCGTAGACACCATCAGGTTGTTGGCTATATTTACCTTTCGCCGTAAGATGCTAAGATGGTCAATTTCTCCTCATATTTGTTCATGCGTATCGCGGCCGTCTGCATTAATGACAAGCAAAACTTTCGCCGTAAGATGCTGAGATGGTCAATTTCTTCTCATATTTGTTCATGCGTACTGTCTGCATTTGAACTGACAAGCAAAATTGTACCGGATCAGTCAAAGGTTCATCTTTCTTAACACATTCTATTATGAAAAAAAAAGTTCCCGCTACAATCACGCGTGCTCCATTCATGCACACGGGAAAGAACTGGGTCATACAACGTGTACAACCCACTCTCAGTAACCCGAGCAACTCAATCCATCACTTAGATTGATCATATGCACTGCAACGTGTCATTTTTTTTTTTTGAAAAGCCCACGTATAATTAACAAAGTACCACATACAGAGTACATAGTACAAGAACACAAAGAAACGTACAATACGCAGGGGAATCAGCACCAGGAACGACGTCAGAAGCTCCTCCGTCGTCGACGTCGAAGACCGCCGGCCACCTCCTTACCGCTGCCTGAGGCCACCTTCTTCGAAGGAAGATGCCGCATAGCCTGTCCGCCGCCCCGCGGCGGAACTTCAGTCAGTGAACGGCCACGGCGAGTGGCCTCACTCTCCTTCTTCTCCACCTTGCCACGGCCGCCTTCGAAACCGACGCCAGCAGTCGCCGCTGACCTCGACCAGCGCTGGTTTCCAGCCACCAGATCCGCCGTCACCGCGGCTCTGATGGAAGGCAAAGGAACTCGAGCACCACGCCGGGCCTCGAGCTCCCGCAAGTCAGGCGCAAGGACGGCGAGCCCCGAAGAACTCCGCCGCCGGAGAAGGTTGCGCTGACACCAAACCGCCCGCCGACACCACCAACTCCTCCAGAGCGCCGTCGGCGAGACCCCCACCCTACCCTACCGTATTTACAAGTCGGAGCCGGGGATCCCCCACCCTCCCGCCGCCGAAGCGGCCGGCGGAGGGGAGGAATCCCGCGGCTCGGCGGCGCGCATGGTGGATCGACGGGGACGCCCAAAAAGTCGCCTCTCTCATCTGCTACAGTGGCGGGGAGGGGAAAGACGGGGATGCCAAGTCTTTACAACGTGTCATTTATCATGTCGGAACACTAATAACGACGGGATTTTTGGGCTACCTCTGTAGCATGTACAAATAGGATTGAGGAGAGGAATTGTGTGTGTGGTTAAAGATAAATAGATAATAATCCCTCCGTTTCACAATGTAAAACCTTTTAGCAATCTAGTTGTAGAGTACATGTTTTGATGGACATACCCTACTAGTTGGTGCAAGCTCCGCCGATCCACATGCTAAGCTAGCTCTCTCAGGACAATACATGCATTGTTTCAATTAGCTTTCGTGCCTCGCAACATACTTTCTGCTCTTTGACTAGTATAATGTGAAAATGAATACAGAATAATCTAGAACAACTGCGAAATGTAGCGGAAAATTACTCCTACACTAGATATGAAATATTGAGTGCACATCTCTCTCAAATTTCTGACAACGAGACATGCAAATCCTAAAACTGAACATATATATATAGCTCGGGCCTAATAATACTGTTATCTAGCACCAGCAGCACCGTGAGGCCTCTCCACTAGTAGAAAAAAGCTTATAAGTGAGATGCTATCAGTGGCGCACCAGGTTTTCTCTCACTTCTGTTTTGGGGTTTGCCAGAAAATACCAGTGGCGCACAAGATATTGGTACGCCACTGGTATATATTTACCAGTGGCGCGCCGTAAACCTAGTGCGCCGCGCCACTGGTAAGTTCCATCAAAATTTTGAAATTTTCGGGATGGAGGAGAGAGACTACCAGTGGCGCACCGGGTTTGTGGTGCGCCACATGTAATTTTCTATCTGTGGCGCACCGAGCATGGTGGGCCACTGTTAAGTTCTGTGTGTCGCGTACAGGTGTGACTACACCCACCCGAACCACACACGCGATACACTGACACACAGACCCCACACCGCATGCCCTCGTCTCCATCCTCTCTTTTTTTGCGAGTCGTCTCCATCCTCTCGCTCGCTCGTTCCCATCCCCGTTCCCAACTCCCTCCGGCGACCGCGCGCCTCCCTCTCCCTCAAAACCCTAGCTTCCCCTCCCCGCGCTCCCTTCCCCTCCGCCGGTGCCGCCGGCTCGCCCCCGCCCGCTCGGATCGCGCGGTGCCCCGCCGCCGCCACGCCCAAACCCTAGCTTACTGCCTCCCCACCCGCGCCGCTCCCCAGCCTCGACGCCGGTGCCGCCGGCTCCTCCTCCTCGCCGTGCCGCTCCCCCTGGCCGCCGCGGAAGCCCTGCCCTGCTCGGCAAAGGGAGGCGGCCTGATATGTTCCGTCCAGCCAAAAGAAACGAGAGATTCCAGATGGAAAGCGAGGGAAAGCGCAGGAAGCTCGCGGGAGAGGAAGCCATGGCGATGGCGGCCGTGACCTAGGAACCGCTTCTCCTCTCGCCGGCGACCCGCCCCCTTCCAATCGAAGGTGATTGGGACCTCCACGGCGACGGCCCCCTCCCCTGAGCTGCTGAATCCACCGCCTCCAACCTCCGCCCGTCCTCATCTTCTGCGACTACTCCAGCTCCGTCCCCATCCTCTGCGCCCACTACAGCTCCATCCCCATCCGCTGCGCACCAGAACCCTAGCTGGGCACTGGGCAGGTATGGCTGCTTCCCTCTCCCTCTTTGTTTTCTGATTTTGCTTTGCTTGCTTTGCTTGCTGTGTATGTATGTGCTCTGCTTGCTTGCTGTAGAACTTGGACAGATGGACACAAACGTAAGTTAATCCTTTTTATTTCATCTCAAATGTGATGTTTGGGCTGCTGTTCTTAACTTGCTATTACATATATACTATTACAAGGTGCGATCAAGAAAGAAGAGCACGTACAAAGAAGTATCTTCCTTGCCAACTTTGCACAATTACATGGTAATAAACATTCCTTCTAGCTGCTTGCATTCCTAATGCACTATCTGATCTGAAATGCTACTATTTTCCTTCCGAAATCCACTTATATATCCTATTATAAGCCTTGGCGACTCGGGGCGACTAATCAAGCCAAGTCGAACTGAATAGAATGGTTGACATGGACAATTTTCTTATACAATAAATGATTTTGATGCAGTGCAAATGATTTGAGATACAAATGGAATACACAATCATGTGGCTCATTATTTAAGGGTGCATAATTTGATTAAGGTCACCGACTAGGAGTATAACTTCTGGCAGTAGTTTTTGTTGAAGCTGAAAGCACAAAAAAAAATGCATGTCCATGTCTTGTGTGCCCTATCATGTTTGGTTAGTACCACAAGGAGTATAACTTATGATGCTTAGTGTAACTTATGATGCTTAGTTTCAGTACACTGCCTTCTTTTCTGTTGCAGTTGAGTTCCTCCTTACAACTTCAGCTGCACATAAACTTACTTAATGAGCTCAACTAAAAGTATTGTAGACAGGTAATGGAAAAATATAACCATATGCTTAAGAAAGATCCACGCAGAGAAAAACCATAACCAAGGCAACTTATAGCTTCATTCTGAACTATATTTCAGTTGACACATCACCAATCTGTTGGAAAACTCATATTTGGTAACCTGCAAAAACTCACATCCGCAACTGCATGCTCATATTTCTATAGAGGTTTTCCCCCTGTCCACTTCTCCCGAGTTCCACATAACACAGAAGATAACCGTGGACATTACTTAATCTTGTTTTGGTAAGTATAGAATGCTACTGCTTACTTAGCTGTCACCGTGGACATTACTTGGCATTACCACAACAACCAAACAAACATTATTACTTGGAACCAAACAGACATTATTTCTTGGCGTTGATTTATCATTATTTTGCTAGGCTGTAATGAACCTATTTATGCATTCCGTGTGTTAGGATTTGTAACTGAAAGTCTGTTAGGACCTAAGGAGTAAGGACATGTCTAAATTTGTGCTCTTGTTATGTAATATTAGTACTATTTGGCTTAATGGTTTGTATGGTTTGTTGTGCCTTGGTCTCCCATTGGTTTGTTTTTTCTGTGGCTTTGTAGGTACAGACGTGCAGTGCAAATGATTTTGATGCTATTTAAAGTTATGTTACCTACTTAAATCTATTTTTGTGTGTTGTGCAAATGATTGATGTAGTAGATGTATAATTTGATGCAAGTGTGCATAATTTGATGTGTACTTCCATGCCAGTGCTTGCGACATGGGACTGCGGCGCAGCGAGGACGACATCGACACGGCGCTGTGACGGCCATCGACACCGGGTTGCAGCGACATTGTCTCCTTCTGTATATTGTGATTCTGAAACAATGTTTTGTTGTAATTAATATTGTAGGATACCACTCTTGTAAATGCTATTTGTGTTTTTGAACTGTGCAACAGATAATTGTTTTGCTTAATTTTTTTAAATTCCGAAAATAATACCAGTGGCGCACCAAACAGAAATAGCGCGCCATTAGTATTATTTTTTTTATAATTCATACATCATTACCACTGGCGCGCATGCTAAAGCGTGCGCCACTGGTATTCAGCTTACTAGTGGCGCACTGTTTGGCCGGTGCGCCACTGGTAACTGATTTACCTGTGGCGCGTGGCGCGAGTTTAGTGGCGCACCGTGATAGCTGATTTTGGTGCGTCACTAGTAGCCTTTTTTCTACTAGTGCTCTTCGCATAGACGGGAACACCGGCAGTAAGATGGTCAGTCACCACTCAGTAGAAGCGATCTTCAGCTCACCGTGCCTTCTTCAACTTCAGGAATGTGTACCAGCTTTTATACATTCGTCTGAATCAGTAATCACAAGGGAATCATCAGATAGGAACTCACATTCCTCACAAAGAAAGATAGGGAAGTCACACATGATACAAGGGATTTCCTTTACTTACCGATCCAGTGACTCATCCATGAAGGCTGCCATTATAAACACATTCAAGGATCATTAACTATGACATGTATATGTTGAGGTTACAAAGGTGCATTTCTTTCATAGAAACACGAGATGTTTATTAAAGAAGAAGGATATCATACCAGAAGTATGTGGGGTTGAAGAATGCAGACTGCACAAAGCAACAAATCAGTACGAGTATATGTGAAGAAGTGTGTCCAGCTTTCATTTGATTCAATCCATGATAATTAATCAAGTATGCATATGTTGTCAATTATGTACCTTCTCCTTTTACTGAGATAGAGCCTGTCGATGGCAGGTGCTGGTGCACGGTACCGGAGCAGTCGTTTGACGTGCCGCCTTGGACGAGGACTGGCGAAAGCAAATGAAAAGATGCTCATTTCAACTTTTCAAGGGCAAAGTATGATATCGGCGTTGGTATATGCAGCTATACCGAAACAAACCAGACAGATCAAATGGATAAGACAAGCAAGCAAAGCAAAACCCACTTGATGATGGGGAGGATGTGGTGCGGGAGGAGCATTTGGCCGTCGATGGGCAGCTGCATCAGGCGATCCAAGTCCGGATCCTCGCGAGCCAAGCGATGTGCAAACATCCCAGCCAAGATCCTCGCCGGTCGCGAGTCCAGGGCGACACTGATTAAGTAGGTTCAAGTTGGTCACACAAATGCGCAGAGACTTGAGAATGGACAATGCCATGGTTGTGGTGTAGGTACCATTGTCGCGGTGAGTCGACCATGCCCTTGACGATGGAGCAGAGCTTCCTGCAGCGGCCGATGACCATGGAAAATGCCATGTCGTGGCTGTGCGCGCCGGATTTGACGGATCCGTTCCTGGCGCCGGCGGCGACGTTAGCCAGTGCCCAGAGCGTGTGGAGGAAGAAGTGGAGGGTGTTGGAGGCGACGGTCCTGCGCGAGTTGAAGCGCCTGAGGTAGCGCAGGGCATCACTCCACTGCCCCCGGACCACCAGCCGCTGCAGATGATTCCCGCACATGTGGGCGTCCGTCTGCTGGACCATCCTGCAGTGCAGCATCGAGAGACGGATTAGCACTAGCAGCAGCAAGCAATCGAGGTCGAGTCAGGGTAGAGGGAGCTTACGAATTGAAGGTTGGATGAAGGCGTTGCTGGCAGAGGTAGGAGAGGAGCAGCTTGTGACGAAACCTCCTCGCGAAGGTATACTCCCCCCCCCCCCCCCCCCCCCCCCCCCCCCCCCCCCCCCCCCCCCCCCGGGGCCGGCGAAGTTGCCGGCGAAGCCGGACATCGGATTGCTCGTCACCGTCATGTCTCGCCAACTGCTGTCGTTCGGTTCTGTCTGATTTGGGGGATCGAGTGGGGGCTATTTATAAAGTGGAGCGGGTCGAGCGTCCGAGAGCCGGTCAAGCCGCTTCCTTACCCCACGAGGCTTATTTTTGGTAGGGCCAAGCGGGCCTTGTCTTAATGGGCTTCTGTATGCAAAATCTTTAGGGTGCGTTTCGGCCATAACTTTTTCGGATTAGAGGGAGTACAATATTGTGGTTTACCATGGTTTTAAATATTAGTTTAAAAATTCAGACGGCTCATAAAATATTGTGGTTTACATGCATGTACTTTGAAGTACTGTACGATTTTTTTTTCAATAACACGTGTTGATTTCCCTTATCAACTTTTTTTTGAAATGGAGAAGCCTGGCCTCGGCATCGATAGATGCATACGGGTTTTTATTCACTTATCAACCTGTTGTGTTTACCTAGGGACATATGATCCTCGCGGCTGTCTAAGTTATATTGGTCAAAGATGATGGTGTCTAACAACTAGATATATGTTTTTTTTTCATCAACTAAAATCAGTGGCCACTCAAGTGCAACGATGACGTGATCTGAAGAAAGACAAAGTTAAGACCCATTTGTGACCATAGTCCCAACTTTGATTGTGATTTGATCTACCTTTTGTCTAGCGTTTTTTTTTTGAAAAGGGGTTACGCCAACCTCTGCATCGATTGATACATACAGCAACTATTTATTAATTTATAAAATTTAGCAACTACAAGGAGATTACACCTTTTGTCTAATGATGGACGCAAGATTTTTAAATGTCCAATGATGGATGCAAGATTTTGACAATTCGTATTCAAGCTGGGAAAAGAACATTCCAAAAAAAAGTTCACAAATTTTCCATCATTGCGACATCATCTCAAACTTTAGAAACATTACATTCAAACATCATGGTGGCTCGACTTTGTTAACCAATATTATGTTTATGCTCGTCTCATTATTAGAAAAATATAAATATGTAACAATCGGAAATCCATATCGGCTCATATGTACCCACTGCTCAAAAAACATTTTTCAAAATATAAAAATATTCCAAATAATATTTTTGGATATACTACATGACATATTATGTTAGCACAAAAAGTTCGTGAAGAAAAGACATTTTTTTGGGCTGTGCAAAAAAGACAAATCCGGAATTTTCAAAATGACTTTCTACATGATTTTTTTATTTTTTGCACAGGTCACAAAAAATGTCTTTTCTTTGCGAGACTTTTTTTGCTAACATAAATGTCATGATATATACGCGAAATTTTATTTTGAATTTTTTTGACATTTCGAAAAAAATATTTTATATAACGGGTGCATCCGCACCCGTGACCCGAACGCCGTGTCCTGTAACAATCCATTAGTTTCAATATCCCATTATTTGTTGACAACATAAATATCCATTATTTGTGGACCAATCATATATCGGGATACCAAGATATTTGAAATGGAATGAAGCAGCCTCGCAACCGAAAAAAGTTCCTTCTTTTTTTCAAAGACCGCGCGGAAGCACTTTACAGTGCTGGCTGATTAAATTTGCGCAGTTATGGTTCCAAAAGAAAAAAACAAATTGCGAAGTCATGGCATATGTGGATCCTCACCCTGTTTTCCCCCAAATCAAGCAGAATCGAGCGACCGCAAGTCGGCGGCGATGAGCACGACGGTATCCGGAGCCGCCGGCGAGCTCCCCGGTTCCGTGGAGTATGCCTGCGCGAGGCGGCTCCGCTTCCTCGTCTCGTCCTACACGACCCGACTGGTTGCTGCTAAAGTGCTAATGCGGCTTGCCGCGTGCGTGCAGGACGGTCCGGCAGACGGACGCGCACCTCCGCCGCTTTCTGCCCCCGGCGCCGGCGACGACATCGAGGCCCGCCCTATCCTCCTCTTCCTCCACGCGCTCTGGGCCTTCGCCAACATCGCCGCCAGCGCAAGTCACGCCACCGTGACGCCTGGCATGCACGTCCACGACTTCAACATGTGTTTGTCAGTCAGCCGCAGCAACATCCTCAACCTCATCCTCCACTCGCCGGTACACCTGCAATCTATTTTCTTAGTTTTTTTCTGTGATCCTCCTCAAGTGAACCTTAATAATTTGACTTCGGATCTGCTCATGTCCTCGATTGTATGAACTATATGCAGGGCCAACTTGAACTGGAGCGTGATAAGGGTCAAGGCATTGTCGATTGCCTGTGATTTGGCTCATGACTCTCCAGAGTTAAACCCCAGGCTGCTGCTGCCGAGCGACCTACCGACCCCGCACGATGTGGTTCCCATCTGGTTTGTGTATTCCTCTCCTCCGACATCAGACCTGTCTGGCTTCGCACAGTGTTTCTCAGGCCATGTTTGGCTACAAAACTTGTATCTCCGGTATAGTTATGTGCCAATTGCATGCCAAAGCTGATGTATAGTGTTTATCTTCTGCTTTTGCTAGTCCCCGCCGAATGCCTTACGTGAAACAACTACCCGGGGCGACCGCCAGCACATGCTATAACTAAGCTCTATCTCAAGAAGAGGAGGATCGGAGGTACAAACAACATGGACGAGATCATCAAATTTTCACATAACATTCACACATATTGGTGCTAATTCCTTGCTTTTTGCAGCCTCCTCTTTACCAACATCCTTTCTTGTCATGAATTCTCATATAACCTGTACATATGTCAGAGCTCTAGGCCTATGTTTCTTAATGGCAGGAGTCGAAGACAGGTCACTGAACCAGGTGGCAGATCTTATCAGTAAGACTATTCTTGCATATTATTCTGTTTCCAGTTTATATGTGCATCAGTTAACTTCTTTTTCATGACATTTGGTAGCTTGAACTCGCATATAACTTACCTTGGTATTCCAATTTTGTTACATCTGGAACATATCTGATTATTTTCCTTTGTTTGGGAAATCGCTTGGATTATGTAGGTTCCTATCTGCTGATAAACTGATGTGGTATGTGCAGAGGAATGTTTCAAAGCTAGTGTGTCTCTGAAACTGCTCCGATCAAGTAAGGAGCAAGATCGAACTAACTCGCCTTACTTTGTGCCTTGCATTGCATCTTGCTTGTTTACTAATGTGATGCACTTCACTTTGTTACCACCAGTTATTGTATCTTACAGCACATAATTTATGTTTGTTGCTTTTGAAATTGCTATGTCAGATACTTAGATTTATGGTTAAGGTACTTTGTGTTGTGCCTTATAAGTTTGTGATACTTCAGATGCTACATTCTGTGCCATCCCTCGTGGTTTGTTCCCTAAGCATATTGTTTGCCCCTATATTTACAAGTTGCACTAAAAAAACCGCTGCGGCAGCACCTTTCCCTAAATTCGCTATTCCATTTTTCTTTGTTGGATGCTCATTCATTTTTATACATTTTAAATGTACATGGTAACTCGTAATAACACTCCAGTGCAGCAGCTTCATCAAACTTGGTGTTGTTCTCTGCATTTTTTTGGTGCCTGGCAGCCTACTACCATTTTTACATCTTTAGATGAGACCGAATGTGTTAGTTCTCTAGTTGTGATTGTAGTACTTCATTGGTTGATGATCAAGGCTGGAAACATCTTTCCCTAAAGTTTTCACTTACATTACTCTGTTGCCTGATAAATGCAGTCCTTACTATGCTTGATGTTGTTCGTTGCATTTTATAAATGTCTTGTTACCCCATAACACTTTTAACTACCAAACTGGTTGCAGATGCTCCTAGTGCCAAATGCAGGTAAATTAGTTAAACGAGGTGCTTGGTTGCTTCCTGTAATTTTTAACTGCAAAAATAGTTGCAGGTGCACATTCAGGTTTAAGTTTTTAAATGTTTTGATCATTTTTCAAACCTAGATGATCCTCCATCTGCATGATTAGTTCAGGAATTGTTTGATGTTGCTCTAGAACATCCAACAAACCTATCAGGGACTATATCTATAGTCGTCATTTCTAACTGTTAAATTCTTCACAGATTCTCCAATCTCATGCCCTGCTAAGACCTCTGGCATCTTATCTGCAACAGATGCAGGTAAATTGATTGAACTCCTCAAGTGTTTTCTTTCAATATAGAGACTCTGTCTACATAAACTGACCCCTACAATTGTTATTTGTTAGATTAACTCCATGTCTCCATCGCTAGTACAAATATTTGACCTGCGATATTCATAACGGACCATGTTGCTTTCTTCTATCATTTACGATTTTGTTTCGGATAGGCTTCTTTTGTTACTCTTGCATTTGTGATGCACCTTGGTGGACCTTAGTCAACTTTGTATGTTCATTTTTTACGATATATACGTCCCACTATATGTGAGGATCTTACAGAAAAGCAATGAAGAAGATAATAATCTTTTTGCATTAATACATAAAAAATAAGAAAGTAACTGGAGTTTAGACTCAAATTTTATGTTCACAGCGTCATCCCTCACATTTATTTAATCTTTGAAATGATGACTGGTAAGATCATAAGCAAATTTTGGTTTTAGTATTTTAATCAGTATTTGTACTTGGGCAGGCACAGTGAACACCTTCCAGGGTATCGTTACAAGAAAGCATCCGAGGACAGAACTGTCAGCTGTTCAGGAAGAACCTGATCTGAAAAGGCAGCGGACATGCATCAAGCAGGTAATGTTTAGTACAAGTGGCTGCTTTTAGAAATATGGCGAGGAATACATCCGATTGAGACTTGTAGCAATTAATATGGTGTCTAGAAACCCGTTATACTTAGGATGCATGACTTGAGAAGTTAATTAGTTTCCTGCTGCAAAGATATAACTAAGTTGCACTGCCACCAGTATTCTTACCGAATGTTTTACTGGTCCCTAATGGCTTTCCGAGTAATTACTTAGCAGTAGTACTAAATGGATCGAAGGGTAGCCACAAAATGAAGAATCACGCACAGGTCACCGTACCTGGAAAGGCATATTTGTACAGATGCAATACTGTTTGATGCTAGGTGATTACTGATTAGTGGCATGCACTTTGTTCCTCGCACCTGATTTTAACTACGCTCTAGGGTACGACCTGAAAAGTAAGTTGCATGTAGTTTTGTTGTATGTTGGGCCCTCTAAAAAAGAACCGCTATTGTGTCTATTCATAACGTGTTTCTTAACGCCATTTTCTTCAGTTATGTGATGTACTATCTTGTATGTAAGGTGCTGTGTAGCACGGTATTAACTTGCCAGAATACTTGCCGAGTGCAGGCCAAGGGATCTGCTACCGACGAAGACAGATTGAACTTGACGGTGTGTAACTGCTAAGTGGTGGGCAGCCTATTGCTGTTGCTCCTGCTGTCTGGGTGCATGAGGAGTAGTCGATAAGCTCCCGGCTGTTATGTAGATTAGGTGGTACCTGCTCTATGTATGGTGTATCAATTTGAGGATTCTTGGTAGTTTGCTTGCTTGTTGTATCTTAAGTGCAAGTAAGTAAATCAGACCATGGATGTTATGCTAACTACATCCTGAATCGTGTTGGTCAGCTGTCATGCAATGCCATTTTCTTTTATACATGATATGATTCTGCCCGTGCCAGGAAGTTTCCATGTCAAGGATGGATAGGTAAGCTGCTTTGAGTACACTATTCTATACAAGTACAAGAAATTGATTTTTAGTTGTTTGCGCTTGCAAAATGTTTACAAGAAGAAAATTCTCTTAGCAGAAATACAAGATGAGCCTATTATCTAGTACATGCACTATCAATTATTTAGTTGTTGTTTTTCAACTTTTGGAGTTTGAATACTAGGTGGCCTGAACTGAACTAGATCGTGAACTGGGTTGCTCAGTTCTCGTTTAATGCCTGCCACATGTTTCTGTTATATATCTACTATTCCATACTCCTATGAGTAACCCGCCGGTGTCAAATCTTTGAATTTGCCCATGCAAGTTCCCATGTCAAGGATACTTCCCAAAGAGTATTTTGATACCTGTGTTAGCGGCTTAGCGCACAAGGCAGTGAACAAGCGCTACTCTGTTCAAAGACGCGTTTCTGAATTATGATGAATTCCTCGCGAGGCCGAAAGTCTCTTCATGGCATCGTCTTAAGGTGACCTGCGGCCGTAATATGCCAACGACGACAGAGAATCTCAACTGTAGCCTACTGTAAGATTTTTTTTTTTTTGCAACAACTGGAAACCTCTTTATTCAACAGAATAAGGTTACGTCAGAGAAACGAGTCTCACAAACACGGGCACGTGAAAACAACCAAGTTTACATATATATAGCATACATAGAGATATGTCTGACATGATCAGAAACACAGTTGCATAACATTACTCAAGTTTCAAACTACAAGACTCGCAATCCTCAAGTTGATATAATATAGCAAATCCATCTTCACTCCACCACCGTGCCTTCTTCAACTTCAGACTCCATGTGCATGAGATTGGTTGCACTCAGCAACAAGTACTCCAACAGGTGTTCACCTGCATTTACACCGGCATGGCCTCAGGGGCTTCAGAATGCAAGACTGGCCAGTGGAGAGTTTAACAGTTAGACTAGCTGGTCATTGATATACTCCAAACGTGAATCATGTACATGGAGATCAACAGATGCATCTAGGTTTGAAAAAGGCATAAAATAATTCAACCTGTATTTTGTGCCGATGAGATCCCCATTTTTTTAGCCTGATTTGTCAAGGTACCAGACATGATCTGTGATGACACAGGAGCACCTGAAACGAATTTTGGAGTTAGAAATAACAGTAAGTAGCAAATCAATAAGCTTTTAGGCATTCTACCTGCATTTGGCACTGACGTAGTCTGCAAAACTGGAGCAACAGGAGCGGTTTCAAGTGGCATCAGGAAGGCAGGCACTGGCAAAATTCAAGAAACAATGTCAAGCTTCATGAACCTGATGATTGGTTGGAGTACAAAACCCAGAGTATATGAGACAATTCTAAGTGGCTAGGCAAAATGATAAAACAAGTATCGATTAATTACCTCGCCCAACTGACTGAAGTTGATTCTGATGCTTACCAGTCTTTATACATTCATCTGTATCAATTACCATGTATATAAGTTAATCAGCAGATAGGAACTCACATTGCTCAGACAGAAAGGATAGGAAAGTCAGACATGATCAAAGGGATTTCCCACACAGAGGACTAAAACAAGTAAAAACATCGGTATAATGTTCTAAATATGCTGGTAATTGGAGCAATCATTACATACATGTGCTCTCGAGCCACCAAATGCTACGAACAGAAAACTGATACATGGATATGGAAACTAGAATTAGATGGGACGTTAGTTTACTTACCTAGAAGACCCGCCACCCGATCCAGTGACTCATCAATGAATGCTGCCATTAGAAAACACATACGAGTATCATTAACTATCACATGTCGAGGTTACGAGGTGCATTTCATTCATAGAAACATGAGAGGATTGTTAAGAGAGAAGGATATGATCATACCAGGAGTATTTGGGCTTGAAGAATGCATACTGCAGAAAGCAACAAAAGCAACAAATCAGTACGAGTATATGTGAAAAAGTATGTCCAGCTTTCATTTGATTCAACTGTTCAGACCATGATAATTAATCAAGTATGTTTTCAATTCTGTACCTCTTCCTCTTGTTGAGATAGAGCCTGGCGATTGCAGGTCCTGGTGCACGGCGCCTGGGCAGTCGCTTCAGGTGCCGCCTTGGACGAGGACTGGCGAAAAGCAAATTAAAAGATGATCATTCAAGGGCAATATATCAGCTAGAGTTGATATATGCAGCTACACCGAAGCAAATCAGACAGACTGAATGTACAAGAGAAGCAAAGCAAAACCCACTTGATGATGGGGAACACGTGGTGCGGTAGCGTCAGGCCGTCGCCCGGCAGCTGCATCAGGCGATTCAAGTCGGGATCCTCGCGAGCCAAGCGATATGCAATCATCCCAGCCATGATCCTCGCGGGTCGCGAGTCCAGGGCGGCACTGATTAAGTAGGTTCAGGTTCGTCAGAAAAATGCAGAGATTTTGACACTATCATCATCTGGACGATTTGATATGCAGGAGGACTGGAAGTGGATGGGAGGAATTGAGTAGGTACCATTGTTGCGGTGAGGCGAGGATGCCCTTGACGACGGAGCAGGAGCTTGGCGCCGCGGCACATGACGGTGGAGAATGCCATGGCGTGGCTGTGCGCGCCGGATTTGACGGATCCGTTCCTGGCGGCGGCGGCGAAGTTGGCGAGGGCCCAGAGCGTGTGGAGGAAGAAGTGGAGGGAGTTGGAGGCGACGGTCCTGCGCGAGTTGAAGCGGCGGAGGTATTCCAGGGCCTCGACCCACTGCCCCCGGACTACTAGCCGCCGCAGATGATCCCCGCACATGTGGGCGTCCGTCTGCTGGACCATTCTGCATTGCAGCGTCGAGAGACGGATTAGCACACCAGCAAGCAAATCGAGTTCGAGTCAGGGCAGACGAGACGAGGGAGCTTACGATTGGAAGGTTCGGTTAAGGCGTTGCTGGCAGAGGTAGGAGAGGAGCAGCTTGTGACGAAACCTCCTCGCGAAGGCATACTCGCCCCCGGGGACGGCGAAGTTGCCGGCGAAGCCTGACATCGGATTGCTCGTCGCCGTCATGTCTCGCCGACTGCTGTTGTTCGGTTCTGTCTGATTTGAGGGAGGATCGAGTGGGGGCTATTTATAGAGTGGAGCAGGTCGAGCGTCCGAGAGCGGGACCCACAGCTTTCCTTGGTGCACTTTTTTTTTGAACCTATTCTCCTTTCTTACCCCACGCGGCTACCTTTCGGTAGAATCTAATTGGGCCAAGCGGGCCTTGTCTTAATGGGCATGTAGTTGTGGATGCAAATTATGTACTCCCTCTCATCCGCTAAAACTGTCATGAAAATAAACTGGGTACAAGTTGCGACAGATTTTTAGGATCAAATATTATTTTTTCTAGAGGATGCAAAATGTTTAGTCTTGGATGTCATTTTTGAATGTTAGATCTATTGATAAGAAATAAGAGGTTAGCAAGTTTGTGAGAGAAGCCGGTCAAAAAACCATACGAGACACTTGATGCTTTTCGGCATATAATGCATACCCACACAATCACACGACAAGGACACGCCTTGCCCAATAAGTGGCGCAGGTCAAGATATAAAACCTCTCGACCGCATCACTATATGTGCAATACATCTCGGAGGTATGATCGTAACTCAATCAGCAATTCAGCATCACTCCGACATGTTCATCGCGTCTGCTAGTCTCGCTGTCCCTTCACTCATCGAGACACTGAACGCCCTATAGAACATGGCTAACGAGAGACGGCGGCTCGCCGGCGAGGCTGCGCCCGACACAGCCGTGCGTGAGTCCTTTCCACAACGTTCTCCCCACCCTTTCTCCAGGGTGCGACACTTACGAGCTACATTCCTATTCTTACTAACAATAGCGTTCCTAAACATGCGGTGCATCGCGAGATAACGGCGTGTTTGTTACCCCGGACCAGTTGGCGTCATCGATGCGCACGCCGTGCTTTCCCCTTAGCAGACGAAGCAGGCGATCGGTTGCATCCTCCTCGGCGGCGTGCACATCTTCAAGAATGCGGCCGGCGAGACGAACCACTTCCATGCAGCCAATGCGAAATACCAAGAGGACAACCACTGTGTAGTACACGACTGCCACCGGTGCACCAGGCCCTATCAGCTAAATTTGGAATGCATCTTTAAATGCAAAACCGAGGGGATTTTTTTTCGAGTAACCTCTCGAGAACGGCAGGGCTTTCCTGCAATTCGTATAGAAGAATAGAATTGACCCAACTTATAAGCAAGACTGGGCCCAAAAACCATACATTGACCTGTTTACCAAACGCAACGAAAGGATACCACGAGCTCCGGGGCCGCCGCCCTGACTTACACCACTCGGCACTAAAGCCGCACACGAGCCACAATGCCACACGATCCAGCCGTCCCGTAGCCCTTACTAGCCTCGCTAAAGACGACCACCCGCAGACCACAACGTCGCGCTAAATCTGGGGCCGCCATCCCGGCGTATCAACCAGATCAACCTTCGCATTGCCCGAAGGTGATCCAGCTGAGTCGACAAACTTGCTGCCCTCGCAGCACGAGGTCGCCACCCCAAAACCTCGCTAGGTGAAGGCCCTGCCCCATAGGACCGTCGCTCTAGAAGGGACGGAGGCCGCCGCCTCGACGTACCACCACCGTCCGGGGTCGCCTCCCCAGCATCCGCCTCCCCGACCATAGAACCAACCTGCCCAACCGATGCAAAACCGACGCACCGCGAGGGCCAAGAGCTCCAAGTCGATGCCTTCAACAAGGAAGTGACGTGTCCGTCACCGTCGCCCGTGTAACAACCCGAAGTAGAGAACCTAAAAACCCGTATAATTTTTCCGCTTTTGTGTTCCTTGCATCATGGCATCCATGCATCATGTTGTTGCTAGGGAATTGTGCTAGGGAATTGTTGTTGTTGCTAGGGAATTGTTGTGGTTTGGTACCACCTAAAAATAAAATGCCAAACTTGCTCTAACAAATTTCAAATTAATGAAGGCACTCCAACTTGCAAAACAAAAATACTTGACATCGTATATTTGTCAAGGAAGTTCCAAGAGTTCAAATTAATATTTTTCACTTGCTTGAAAAATCCTAAAGTAATATTATTTTGGTTTTAAGAAAAATGCCAAAGGTGTTATAAAAGGAAGGACATTCAATTTGCCTTGATCCAATTGAATTCAAACACTTTTTAAATCCTTTACACTTTCTAAACAGAAGGCATGGATTGCTTCACCACGAGGTTGGGAGCCTCCACTCTTTTCCTTGGTGACCTTTGGAAAATAAATTATGTTCAAATAAATTTTATAAAGAGAAAAGCCCCAAATGCCTATTGCTTTGCTTTCAAGTTTTGAAGTAATTGTTGACCATCAATTCTCACTTTTGGTTTGTTATGTGTCAACAATGTTTCAGGACTTCAAAATATACTTTTCTCAAGGACAAATAAATGGCTAAGTGTTTTAAATCTTAAAAACACCAAAAATACCATACCTCAATCCTATGAATAAAAGTGGTTCCAAACTTTTTATCTTGAGACACCAATTTTGGTGGAGCTTCTTCTTAATGTGGGGAGGCAACACAAATTTTTCCAGATTTTATTAAAATGCTTTAGTGCCTCAATTAATTACCTACAGTACTACTGGTTTCTAATAGGAAATTAGAAAAGGACCTATCTGTGGGGGGAAAAGTTCTCCAGGGAGGTTTTCGCAAAAGTGTTTTCCTCTTCCTGTAGCCACGAGAAGCACTGGCGCCATGTCGTGCTCCTCCCGCGTCGATGCCACGCCGGGCCCCCTCATCTTTGTCCTTCCCCTGCAATGAGAAGAAGAGCACACGCCCCACTTGCGCAGCTCCCCATTCCCTCACTCGTCTGCTCCCCCTCTCTCCGTTCCTCTCCCGCGAGGAAACCGAACCCGAGCTGGCCGTCGCCGACGCATCGCCGCCACGGTGGGCTTCCCCGAGACGAGCCAACACAGCCAATAGCTCCAACGTGCCGTGCTCTACCCCCACACCGAAGGAATCGAGCCGCTAAGCTCGGAATCGTCCGCACCGGCTTCATCTTCTCCGCGGTCGTCGAGCACCGCCGGGAGCGATTCGCCGCCGTCGCAGCGTCCTCGACCCCGCCGTAGTCTCCAACGTGCTCAAGGTGAGGTACTGGTCCTCCCCGTTGCTCCCATTCCTCCCCTCGCCGCCGTGTCGCCGGCACACCGCCAGTTGCAGCGCTCGCCGCCGTGCTCTCCCTTTGGTTTGGATATTCCGAAGCCAGTGGACTCGGTTAATCCGAGCTGTTCCAGTGCGGTGTCACTTTAGGTCCTTAGACCAATTTCAGTCGGCAGCTCAATCGGATATTCCGATTCTGAAAAATTCGGAAAATCCGAATATAATCAGTACCCAAAATCTGCCTGTTCATCAGTGTCGGATAATCTGAATTCTAACCGACCAGAAATTCCGAAAATTGTCCAACCCCAAAATTCTCCTTTTTCTTTTCCTTTTCCTTCTATTTGGGAAAATAATGGTACTAGGTTGTAAAATAACTTATTAAAGGACATAATTTTAAAAGGAGTTATAACGATAATAACTTTTTAATGGAGCATCAGAAAATTTGTGTGTATTATACTAAAATGTCCGGAGAAATGTGAGTTATCCAGAAGCATCACTTCATGCATGTTTAATCACAATTACAGTGATGTATATTATCGAAGTAGAAGAATTATTAAGTAAATATGGGGTTCTCCTATCTCGTTGAAGTATCTTTTCCCGCACCCCATTTAAAATTGCTAGAGAGCTATTAATAAGTTCGGTACATTAAAATGTCATATCATCATTTTTGTATGCATTGCACAACTGCCATGTGTTGATTGTTGTTTTTGCTTTCCGGTGTTGTTTGTTCTCCGGTAGATCACGAATTCGGAGTTGAGCATCGTTACTCCGCCGAGCAGTTTGACTCCTCCGCTCAACAAGGCAAGCGTAATCCCCCTCTGAGCATATCCTATCCTATTTTCCGCAAGTATTTTCTCCACTATAATATTGCATGCGGTTCCAAATATCAATTTTATTGGATTAGAGTATCCTATAGTTGCATTAAGATTCCGATGCCATTTACCTGTTTCCCTCCTATTATCCATAGGTTTGTATTATGGGCCTGAAATACTTAACTATACAATATTGATGCTTAGCCATGCTTAGCTAAATGTGTATTCGTCCGATGGATACTTCATGTCGGAAACAGGTGTTGTTATGTTCGGATGATGGTGGAGGAAATTGTGGTGACAGGTAATAAAATGCTTAAAGGTGGGGATGAGAGGCCACTGTGGTTGTGGTGCTTTGTCTCGTTCCCGTCGCCTAGGTGCGAGTTCTTTACCTCTTGAACCAAGACTGAGCATGCAACCATTCGTGAGGCCTATGCATTCGCAGTGCAGGAACCCTCATAGACTAAATAACTCGAGCGGGGCTAGCCAGGGTCCTCTAGTTCGGGCTTCCATTTGCGCGTGCGTGATGATGGTGGTATGAACTGAGATGTGGATGGTGGTGTTAGGAAAATAAGTGGCCGTGGGGCGGGTGTTGCAGGCACTGGCTGCCCTGCCGCCACTGATGATTCTGGAAAGTCCTTAACGAGGGAGAAGTCGACACCACTCCCACCCAGCCGGCTTTCCAAGGAAGAGAGCTAATTGAACAGGTAATGGGCCGAACAGTACGCGTGGCAAACATTGTACACCCCTGCAGGGTAAATCTTTTCGAAAAGCCGTGTCCACGGTTATGGACGAGTTGGGAAAGGACGATAAGATCATAGAATAACTTTAACAGAATGATTAAAAACTGGGTACTAGAGGTACCACTCAGGATTGTAAGGTTGACTTCCTCGAGGGTGATTCGGGGAGGTGCCTTTGATGAACAGGTACAATGGTTGATGATGGTTGGTGTTGAGAAAGGTGAATGAAAGAAAAGAGTACTTCTTACCCCTTTTGAAAACTATTCTGATTAGTCGATGCCATTGAGTTATGTTTTTCATAAATAAAATCAGCTTTATGCAAAACAGCCATATAACTTTGAAAGCCTCATCGAGCTAAAGCTCTATATAATCTTGCGAGTTCGTCGAACTCAACGTCGTTTGTTTTGTTTCAGAGGAGGACTTCACCGACCTCGAAGGTGGGTTCTTTGTGGACGTCGACAAGTAGTCTGGGGTTCCCAGGTGGCAGTTTGGGACATCCCGAAACAGTTGGCGCTGGAGGTTTATTTGTAGGCCTCTTAGGCCATAATCTGGATCTTGTTGTTTAGAACAACTTATTTTGCTTCCGCTTGTTGTAATGTTGGGTCTGTGATCTCTGGTTGCCATTTGCTATCTTTCTCTATTATAAGAGTTGAACTATATGATTTGTGTCGTAGAGTCTGTGATGTGCCAGTTGTTTCACAAGTCTTGATCTCTCTATTATGCTTTGATAGTGTGTCTGGTGGTATCGGATAACCGTGGACACAGTATCACTGTATAACAGTCGGGTCGGGGCGCCACAGCCCGCTCTAAGGGAGCTTAGGTTTTCACCCGGAGATTTTGAAGCCACTCACGTCGGTCAGGATCAGAGCTCCACGATGATGCTAACAAGAAGGGAAATGACGCCTGAAGGCGCCGCCGTCATGGACACCGACCGAAGTCGATGCAAGGCTTTCGCCCGGAGCACGATCTGCCCGCGAAGCGCTGGGAGCAGCAAGACAAACACAGGCGCATTGTTGTCGACCACCAAACTCCTCGCTCCTGCTGTCGCGCGCGCGAACCGAACCTTGGCACCTCCTGCCATGGCCACGCCACCGCACCTCCTGGCGACCTAGGGCCGCCGCCCCAGCATGCTCGCCGTGCGTATCCAATGGCACGGCCGTGCTGCCCCTACTCGAGCGCCGAGAGAAGTTGTTTGGACGAAACCCCCTCTTCATCAGTATAAACTGAATGTTGATGCAACATTTTTCCCAATCGGATCAGGAGCATCCACGGCAATAATACGTAATGACCATGGGGAGGCTGTCACGGGGTGTGCGCAGAAGATGAATAATCTACTTGATGCAGCAACGGCAGAGGCAAATGCATTGAGGAATGGGTTGCAGTTAGTGGCTTCTAAAGGCTGTGACCGAGTAATTGTTGAATCAGACTGCCTAGAACTGATTAAGCTTGCAATGGGACAATTTTTTTATGGAGTCCATATACTGCAATTTTGGCTGATTGTTTCAGCACTGTTCGAGGGAAGCTAACAGAGCAGCGCACAATTTATCTATTGAGCTATGATTTAGATTGTAATTTTCTGTGGGATGGAGATTGTTAGAGTATATGTGTACGTGTTGTTATGGTAGTATAGGATAGAGATAGGATGCGTATCCATACGGTCCTGACTTGACTTGTACTCCAAGATGATCCCTGTACTCCTATATATACTCGCCCATGAGACTCAATAATACAACCACCAATTCCGCATATCCCTCTCCATCCTTCTATATGGTATCAGAGCGGCAAGATCCTTGACCTAGCCGCCGCACACACTTCCGCGCCGCGCCCGTGCGCCGCCCCCGGGGGGGTCGATCTCCATGATCTCCGCCGGGGGCCGCGCAACCCGTACGCAGGGTTCGTCCGCCGATCCGTGATCGGCTGCCCTGTAAGTCTTTTTTTTCCGATCTCTTGATCGGTTTTCTTTTTTGGTTTACCGATCTTAGATCGGATTGAGTCGCCCACCACCGTCGTCATCGCCGCGCCTCCACTCCGACCATCGGCATCGACGATCTACACCGCGCCCGTGCGCCTGCCACCTGCGCCGCCGTGCCTACCTCGGTAGGCCGTCGCACGCCTGGTACTGGCAACACCGGGAGTGCCTTCGTCCCCGACGCGTTCCCGGGTCTGGCAAACTCGGATCGGCGCCTCGTCTTCATCGGCTTCGACAACGTCTTCTACGGCATCGACCCCTCTACGACCGCCTCGACCGCGTCACCGACGAGTTCTTCTTTGCGTACTCAGTTCTGGCAAAACCGGAGTATGCCTTCGTCCCCGACGTGCGCCTAGTTCTGGCAAAACTATGGCTGCACCTCGTCCTCGACGGCTCGGACTGCATCGGCTACGGCGTCGGCCCCATCTTCGACGACTGCCTTGACGCGTCTCCGTCATCCTCCTCGCGCACTATGCGCATGCGGCTTCATGTGCGGCTTCCTCGACACCGGCCACGACATCGACCACGGCGACCCCTCGCGCGGCTACCCCGACCACGGCACCGCCCAACGCTCTCGGCTCCCTCGACATCGGCACAAGGGCTACCACCTCACTTGAGCATCATCAGCGTCCTCTACAGTCCAAGCTTCGCGCCGCGACACCGTCCACGACACTCCCGCTCGGACTGCGAGGGATGTCAGCCCACTGGATCTAATTCGGTTTCTCTCCAGTCTGACCGTCCGCGACGTTCCAGTTGTTCACGGCGCTCCCGCTACGACTGCGGGATGTTAGAGTATATGTGTACGTGTTATTATGGTAGTATAGGATAGAGATAGGATGCGTATCCATACGGTCCTGACTTGACTTGTACTCCAAGATGATCCCTGTACTCCTATATATACTAGCCCATGAAGCTCAATAATACAACCACCAATTCCGCATATCCCTCTCTATCCTTCTACATCTCTCCATCCTTCTACAGAGATCCTCCCCAATCAGTCCTAGATGATGTACTTAAAGAGATTTTATTATTATAAGCAATGAATAATGAATAAAGTGCGTTGTTTGCTGTAAAAAAAGCACCAAAAGGCTACATTTACTGACAGATTTCTACGAAAATCAACTTACGGACACACGTGGAGCAATGGCACAGGGTGTGCAGCCCAGAAATCACGGGAGGGATTCAATCAATCACAGCAGGTGATTCAGTCCGTAAGTCTAGGATTTCCGCGCTCACTCGCCCAAAATTAAACGTCCGCGTCGTCCACAAACAAGGCAACCCGTAACGGAAATTAAGCCAGATCGAAAAACAACCTCCCACCAATACGAGTATCCTACCAACCATATCTCCGATTTATTCTGTTGCTTTTTTAGGGAAAAACTTATTTGGTTGTTTAATTAGATTGATACGAGGTCGATCTCTTCCTTGATTCCCAAGGCTCCCTGTACACGTGATATATAAACGTATGAGCTGATCGCCCCGATGTGTGGCGTCATCTCATCTCTCTCTCTCTCGCTCGCTTGCACTGATCTCCCTCCTGCCACTGGACTGCAAACCCTACCATGTGAACATCTCATCGATCCTCATCTCATGCCCGCAGATAGATATTTTGTAATGCCCTGCATGCGCTAAACTGTTTTCTCCATTTTTCTTGGCCAAGTAAGGGACGGGAATGGTACCAGCAATGGGGGCGGCGGCGGCTGGTCGATGCGACCGATGGACGCGGAGCAGTTGCGGGAGTGCGGGCACCGGATGGTGGATTTCATCGCCGACTACTACAAATCCATCGAGACATTTCCCGTCGTCAGCCAAGTCCAGGCACGATCACTCTTTACTCTTCTGCAAATCCTGCAATACCAACTTGCTCACATGCTGCTTTTGCAACATTATCGCCTATGTAATATGATCGACTTGGCTCGCCGACTCACCCATCCACTAGTTTAATCCATGTGTACTGTAAATAACTCTCTGGTACACAAGAACTCTCCCACTAATGGAAAAAGATGCACAACTGTGAACAAATCTTTCTCTACCATGGGAGATGAGAGCCTTCAGTGTTGTAGAGAGGTGGCATACTTAGCTGCCAGTCAGGAATACCGTTGCCATCTGTTCCCTGATAAGTGCCAGGCTCATATGCAGCCTTGTGGCGGCTGGCGAGAAAACGATAACTGACCAGTGCTGGCTGCTGGAAATATGAAGAAATTGGAATGAAAGACCGTGTACAAAGACTTGGAACATCCTTTTCCTTCTCATCCTTTTCCTTCTCTCTTCATTTTTAAGGGTCACAAAACTATGCATTGCCATGTTGTGAAGTGCTGATGTTATCATTATAAAACTATGAAAACAGTCGAACATATATACTACTCTTTGTCTAAAGAAGATGGGTTGTAGTAAGTACTAAATTTGGCACTCCCCTATGATTTGTGCATCGATATCCATTGACCGGGTAATTTCATTGCAGCCAGGATATCTAAAGGAACTTCTTCCGGATTCAGCTCCGAACCAACCTGATACTTTGGATGCCCTATTTGATGGTGATCTTCCTTCCGGTGCACTTTCAAGTGACACTGGAATTTAGGTTTATCAATTGCAATCCATGAGCTATGCTTAAACAATCCTACATTTTATTCAGCAAATTCTTCTGATGCCCAGATATACGAGAGAAGATAGTTCCGGGAGTAACTCACTGGCAAAGTCCAAATTATTTTGCTTACTATCCCTCAAATAGTAGCACTGCTGGATTCCTGGGGGAGATGCTTAGTGCTGCCTTTAACATTGTTGGTTTCAGTTGGATAACCTCTCCTGCTGCAACCGAGCTGGAGGTTATAGTCTTAGACTGGTTTGCAAAAATGCTAAAGCTTCCAAGCCAGTTTCTGTCATCTGGTAAGGCTGCAATCATATTTTTTTAGTTCGATGCATAAACTATTTGTTGATCACAGCATATATTTTTGCAATTTTGTTCTTTATATGTAGCACCTCATAATTAATTTGCATCTCTAGATATGATATGAATGAGAAGGTCAAGATTAACAAAAACTGTGTGGAACTTATTCAATTATTTGTTTGTCATGCACTTACATTCTTTATTTATTAAGGTAACGTTTCTTGTTTCCTTGACATGTTGATTGGTTGGTCTAGTTTAGCGTTACTACATAGAGGATCCCGAACTACTTTTTAAAGCTACTCCGTAAAAAAAATGTGATAATTTCTTACTTTCCTGCATGCTCCAATGCAAGACACTAAGTACAATTTACAATCATACTGTGCTATAAAATATGTTATGAAAAACATGAAAGAAAATCCAGTGACATTATTTCTAGTCAATTATATGCTTTTCACAGTCATATTTTTGAACAGTTGATGGTATGCACCCTAGGACAAGCTACAATATTTAACGGCTGTAATACTTATTCAGATGTACCATTGTAGCCATGTCGTGCGACATTCTCAAGATTGCCAGAATAGTGGTCCTATGTAGGATTATTTTCATGTTCGTGGATCTTATCATCATGATAGGATCTGACCTAAAAAATCATGGCTCCGGAGATCATACGATCTGAACCACGGTACTAGAGTTATATGCTACCACCTGATTATTGTCCTATGTGGATCGGAATTGAAATAATTTGATAGGATCCTACTGTGATTTGGACTATCCTTGATCCTAGACATGTATTTTATAGATCCTGCATGAGTAGAATGGTACATAGAGCTGCTATCTTTTTGGTATAGTACGTGCATATCCTTAGCTAAAGTCACGCTTCTGAGTTTTTCTACTGCGTCTCAATTTACAGCGCTTGGTGGAGGAGTAATCCAGGGTAGTGCCAGTGAAGCAGTCCTTGTTGTACTGTTGGCTGCACGAGATAGAACTTTAGAAAAGCAGGGGAAAAAATCCCTTGAAAAATTAGTAGTTTATGCATCCGATCAGACACATTCTGCTCTGCAAAAGGCATGCCAGGTATGCATATATAATCCAATTCAGTCTCACTAGAATGGTTTCTAATTATCTTTTATTATGAATAAATTACATGTCTTTGTCTGTTTTTTTGGATTTGATGTTATACAAAGAATGCAATGAAGTAGTTAGATAATGTGCATTATGTTCTTGTAGTTTTTTTATCTGTTTTGACCTGATCAATAATTCTTATTTTTATAGGTTGCAGGAATTTTCCCAGAGAACATCAGAGTTGTGAAGGCAGACTGTAGTAATAGTTATGCTGTTGCACCTGAAGCAGTTAGCGGAGCCATTTCCGCTGACTTGTCATCTGGGTTGATACCATTCTTCATCTGTGGAACAGTAAGCAATAATCTGTGATTTCTTTCTATGCAAACTTCTTAAAGTGAATGAAAACTTGCGTGAATTTCAACATTGAAGTATCGATTTAATATTACTGAAATTTAAGAAAAATGTTCCTGAAAGTTTAAAATCCTCAGTTCCTCACACTAGTCTTACGTCCAACTATCTTTGTGCACAGCTACATTCATGTGCAAAAACTTGTCGCAATAGTGTGTACCCTTGAATTATTCTAATATTTTGCCATTTCTTTTCGGTTGGAGGAGCGGCCGAACAAATTATTTCTCGTGCACGAATCAGTAGAACCAAATGACCGAAATGACACATAAGTTTGGGCAATCCACATATATTTAAACAATAACGTGATGAATGCTACAGAAATTAATTACTTGAATTCATTCTCTTATGTTTAATAGTTATGCTTAGCTTTCTGCTCATTAGTACACTTTATTCCTAAAGAATGTTCTTATTTGTTTCAGGTAGGCACAACATCTTCATCCGCCGTCGACCCCTTGGATAAACTAGGAAAGATAGCACAGGTGTTTGGGCCCGTTGGTTGTGATAATTAGTAAATTATCAAAATTAGTTTAATGAAATCTTTCAATATATTTAATATTTTCTATTTCTATCTTTTCTAAAATATTTTCTAAAAGAATGTTGAACTTCTGCCAGCAATGCATAGAACACTGTTATCTTGCTGCTAGTTGAAGACCTAGTTATTATGTCCACTCTTGAGAAACAAGTCTGCACCTTGATGGGTGTCGGTAAACAGTGGTCCCCAGAAATTTTAGGTCGGACCAGAATTTTGAAGAGCAATTATTTTCATAAAACTGAATTTAGTTTATTTTCCGTATTTTATTTCTATGTAATCCAAATTTGTAGTTAAGCCAAAAATAGGTTTTGAACATTTCACCAGTGGGAATTGAACCAGCTAACTTTTATTAACTATCTTAGTTTGTATATGACTCGTGCAAATTATATATAAATATTTAAATATACTGATGAATGTAGTTGATAGATTCCTTCTGTTTATTATTTTTGTTAGGCTCATGACATGTGGTTCCACATTGATGCTGCATATGCTGGAAGTGCTTGTATATGCCCAGAGTACCGACATCACCTTGATGGGGTAGAAGGAGCTGATTCATTCAATATGAATGCTCACAAATGGTTTCTCACAAACTTCGATTGTTCCTTGTTATGGGTTAAGGTAAGCCATGGGATGATATTATGTCAATATTGCTAAAACACAAACTGACATCACATGTAAAAAACAGGACAGGAGTTATCTCATAGAAGCATTATCTACGAATCCAGAGTATCTCAAGAATAAGGTTACGATATGTCCTTACCTTCTCTATTTTTCTCTTGGGATATTTACATCATTGTTCAGGTAGGGGATTAATCTACAATTTGAAAAGGTTGTGTTTATCTGGATTGTGAGTGCATGTTATTTTATTTGATTCCCCATTTTCCAAATCCTAGAGTTAACCATCTGGTTATGCCGGGACCAGAAATCCTATTAGCTACAGGGAGCATTTTTTCCTAGTGGAAATATGCTAGTTTGAACTCTTTTTATACTTTATCTGTATGTTGTTAGAAGTTGTAGTTTACAACTTTTTAAAATGAAGCAAGAGAAGAGAATAAAATCTGACCAATTACTGGCTCTCCCGGCATGTGCTGTCGTGGGAAATATTTCTCGAGTAATTGTTAGGGGAACATCATTAAAATTCTCATTAATTACCTTATCCTTAGTAATGTGATACATAAATATTGGCAGCAGTTTTAATCAATTGGTTGGACAAACTGAAGTATATATTTTCAAGGGAACAAAAGGATTGTATTGAAAAAACAATCCTTTGTCCGCATGCCTGCAATCTAACCAATAAAATTACATTTAAAAATAATTATTGTGTTTATGAGTTTTTTGTAAAAATATTTTTTAGTTGGCGATGGTATAACTGTTTTACATTTTCAGGCTTCCGAAGCAAATTCTGTTGTTGATTTCAAGGATTGGCAAATTCCACTAGGCCGTCGTTTTAGGTGAAATCCTCTTGGCAATTATTTCATTACCGTTAATGAAATGTAGTATTTAAAACTTACATACAGTTTAGTACTTAACATTTTGACAAGGAATGCAACATCAGATTAATATTTTAATAAATCATATATTTTGTTTGTGGAATTAATCTTTTTCTAAGATGAAGTTTATTTAATAAGCTTTCTGCATTGCTAAATAACTTACCAGTGGTAATAACGATGTAATCAAATGATTAAAAGATCACCAAGCAAAGAAAATTTTCGTGTTCCATGTGGTATTGGATGGCTGCATGGTGTGCCATCAAAAGAGATCTGTTATGTTAGGTGGGCCTGCACATTATGCAATGTCATTGTTCCTATTAGAGACCAAATTGTATCTTTTTTACTCCCTCCGTTCACAAAAAGATGTCTCAATCACCAAATTTAGAAATGATTGAGACATCCTTTTATAAACGGAGGGAGTACTATAATTACTTTGCTTGCAATCAAGGATCAGTTTTGAGGCTATGCACATTTTTGAAAGAACATGAACCCCTATAGTTATTATAGAAAAGAATCTTAAAATTTTAATATCAATCTGTTAACATCTAGCTTTCCAAGTGCAATCAGTATGACTCGTTGCACTGTTGTTCACGCTGTATGTGGCAGTTGTATGTCAAATGCATTAATTTCTCTTACCTAGTGGACCTTTTCTTTTAGATCACTCAAGTTATGGATGGTATTGAGGCTTTATGGCGTGGAAAACCTGCAGAGCTATATCAGAAAGCACATACAATTGGCTAAACATTTTGAACAACTTGTATTGTCTGATTCAAGATTTGAGGTAACAGAGAAAAGAAACCTGCAATTAGCCCATCTATTTAATATTACTATGAAACTCTTCGTTGGCTCTAGTCCGAAAGAAGATATGTTTTCTTATTTTATTAGAAATCTCTATTTGACAGAGTTCTCATTTACTTCACTAATTTAGGTAGTAACTCCAAGGAACTTTTCCCTTGTTTGTTTCCGCCTTCTGCCCCCACCTTCTGAGGATGACAATGGCCGTAACCTTAACTACAGCCTAATGGATACATCTAACTCAAGTGGAAAGATCTTCATATCACATACGGTTGGTTATTAGCAGATCCTTCGATGATCTAGCTAGATATCTATTCATAAAGCATAAATATCCACTCATTTTCTTTGTTGTACTTTCTTCTTCAACAGGTTCTTTCTGGCAAATTTGTCTTGAGGTTTGTAGTTGGAGCACCGTTGACCGAGGAGATACATGTGGATGCCGCTTGGAAGATTTTGCAAAATGAGGCCAGCAAGCTGTTAGGAAATTTGTAGATTATAAATGTAGGTGCTCGTTGATTAAGCTCCACCATATTCAGGCCTATTATCCTGATAAGTTTTTACAGCTGCTCAAACAAATACTTTGGTCCTGATGAAGTCATTATAACAATAATTCCGGCCGGCTTCATCGGCCAGGACTGCTAAAATAATATTAACCCCATATTGGTTCAAAACAGCATGATATACATAATTTGACCTTGTGAGAAGTAATTGGGGCTACCGTCCAGCAAAATCGGTCCATGCATGATATCATTTTGTGCTTGTGATGATCTCTTGTGTTACTTTTCTCTCAATTTGAATGATTATAGGAGACATTAAAAATTAAGTTGAACTTTCATGACATTCAAATGTTGTTCTTAAGAATGCATTCTATTTTTGACACTTCTAAGTGTGCATGATTGAAAACTATTATCTGACGTAGGAATTAAGTTGGTATACATGTGCACGATTTTAGCATTCTCCACCATTTGAAAGGGGTTGCTTACAACTTCGTTATCGTCTGCTAAAAAAAAAATCCTTTGATACATATAAACAGTATCAAACTGAAAGCATCAAGCAAAGGAACAGAAACCAGAACAAAATAATTGCTGCACCTAACCAGTAACCAATTTGACACATTCTGTCTCTGCCCATGGGAGCTAGCCGGGGGCATGTGTACGACTCTCTCCGTTCTGGACATATCTGAAATAACTACCAGACCAAGCTGCTGATATCAGCTGTCGGCCGGACACTTAAAGAAGAAGAAGAGTCATTTTACAGTGGTATCAGGGGTTCATGATTTTGTAGCGCTAACTCGATACGCAGCTACTGCCTCTCCCGCGGCGCCAGGTCGCTCGTGCTTGGCCGGTCCAACGCCGTGCCAGTCGGCGTGGTGTTGCTGCCCCTGCTGCGCAACGCTTAGGCGCCGAGCTTCTACAGCAGCAGGGGATCCAGATCACCCTCGAGTCCGCCGGGTTCGGATTAACTAGCTGCTAGCTACTGCTGCTACCACGTACGTACATAGGCATAGAAACTAACTAGTTACAAGTAGTGGAGAGAGCCTGGCAACTTGTAAGAGTTTTAAAGTTGTAAGTTGTATACAACTAAATAATCAACTGAAAACATTCAAGTAAGAAACTGGAACTCCCAGATAAACAGAGCAACAACACTCTGTTCTTACAAACAGCCTCATCTGAGTCAATCACTTTGATAGAGAACTCAGGGTTGCAAAACTGAACAAAAGGCGAAATTAGGAGCAGAAAAGTAGTTAAAAAAGGGAGAGAAGCTGAGGGCTGCAGGCCGGCTTGTGATTGGATTGAAACAAAACGAAAAAGGAGGATCTAAAGCAACCGCATTGGTCGTTTGTGATCAGCAACGTCACCTTGAGTGAGCCCCTTGACTTTTTCCAGGCATTGTCACCATAACTAAAGCACATGCGAGCCTCTCAACAAAGTAACCGTGAAACGAAACAACTGTGACGACTCGGGTCACTTTGCTTCATCACAGAGACGGCGGAGTTCGCTCTTGACATCATGCATGGCATTCAGTTCTGATAACAACAGCTCAACCAGAACTTGCACTCTGAAGGAGTGGATGTCAGACTGCACCATATACAGATGGGTATTTGTTAAGTTCTATCTGACTAAACTTGCAGGTTATTTATTTAACCACACTATTATGATTTACGCAACACGCAGACCTGGTTGAAGCTTCTCGATAACCGCTCGCCATCCAGAGCTCAATATATTTCAGAGCAAAGAGGGAACATGAACATCTGAAATAAATAGCAAGGAAACTGTCATTGATACATAAAAAAACCATTACGGGTGAAGTTAATAATATCAAAACATACCCATCTTCTTGTGATGGTATGTGATAGATTTGGTTGATAGGCCAGTTTGTAACATCTGGCACGTCGTGGAGGCCGTGCCTCCTTGCTACCTCTAGCAAGTTTTTAATCCGTCTAACCTGCGTCCACAAATTAACATTAGCATCTAACTTAATCAACTCTCGGCTTCAAATTTATGTCAGATAACATTGTTATCAAGAGTTTGTCACCCTATCATTTATATGGCTCTGGTACTGTGAATACGTCCTCGCTGAATCGAAAACTTGGAACTGTTTGCTCTTATTGTTGACGACCAACACAATAATGTGTTCCTCAGCAACCATTGGGAGAAAAACCTGCAGAATTTTTGTGCTTCAACATTTTATTCCCTTTATTTTAAAATAATTTTAATCATTTCTCACTTTTACCAGCTCACTCTGAATCAGGGACTTTGCATGATCAAGAAGACCGACGCTCTTCGTACATGAAACATTGCCATTGACAATACTTGGAATATCTTGATCCCAGTCTGAATCGTAAACGAGAAATCTTTTGCTCGATACGCAGCTGGCGCGACGATGTGAAATTAACTTAATGTACAAGTTCATTACCTACAAAGTTATTTTTTCATAGATGTAAATATCATACATAATCAGTACCATATGTGTCAATCAATAAAAAAAAATCGTTCACTCACATTAGTAGGTATGATTTTTTCTCTACCATCATGTGTTTTGTCGATCGTGAGGCACTTCATATATAGAGCTTGCAAACGATATCCGCCTATCGCGACCAACACGGTGTTTGGATTTAAACGGCAATGATTCTCTACATAGAGTACGCAAGTCGATTCTTCTTTGTTTAATCCTACACAAGGAGAAAAAATAATTTAAATGAGTTGGTTAGAGAAAGCATATTTGCATTGAGCTAGCCCTTTTTTTAAATCTCACCGTGGGCTTATTTTAGGGCATCTTGCAGTGAGCTAGTCGGCTATGTAGGTGAGGAAAGAAAATAATTAAATCAGGTGGGCAGTGGGCCTTTAGTCCGGATTCAGTCCAATTGTCATATAAACTAAAGGATACCCACTCCGTTGACAAATAGACCATTTTTATATGAGTACGTTCTCCAACATGCATGCAACTCTGAATATCAATTCACATAAAAAACTTTGAATATCAATTTTCATCCTAAAAATATGTTAATGAAAACTGTATGTTTTTTAACCAAGCAAATAGTGCGAAAATCCATATCGGATCATGGGTGCAGATGCACTCACTGCTCAGAAAACAATTTTCAAAAAGTCAAAATTTTAAAATAAAAATTTCGGACATACTTCAAGACATTTTATGTTATCACAAAATGTTTCGCGAAGAAAAAACATTTTTTGTGACCTGTGCAAAATAGACAAATCCGAACGCTCCAAAATGACTTTGTATGAGACATTCTTTTTTATCTTTTTTGCACATGTCACAAAAATGTTTTTTCTCTGTGAAACTTTTTGCGCTAACACAAAATGTCCTGATGTATATCCGATTTTTTTAGATTTTTTTAACATTTTGAAAAAAAATTAAAAATGTTTTGCACAACGGGTGCGTCTGCACCCGTGATGAAACGCCGTGTCCGCAAATAGTGTTACTTTATTAAGACTCGTAAGTTCCACTGCTTTAATTTACCTACTAAAATATAACTAGTGAGATACATTACCTTGCACTCTAGTTGATTGTAATGGATAACCCTGATGAAGCTCCGGACGATTACCAGCTTTCAAACATTTTTCTGAAACACATGTAACATGTTTATTACCCACAAAGAAATTAAGGAAGGTCAGAGAAATATAAATCAGATGTACGTCTTCATATTTGCGCTCAACGCTATGTGCCCATAAGGAGTGTTATAATGTACTTCTTACCTGGATCTAAAATATAAATGTTTTAGGACATACATGTCATAGTCCATCAATTTATGTTCAAACATGCTGCCTCACATAAGACTAGCTATAAATTATGGAAGTATAATTCACGAAAAGCCTTGTAATACCAATCTGATATTTTGCATGTTAGTACTAATTCTATAGTTGTAGACGGTCAAATTTATACATGTTTGGCATTTTAAAAGGACTAAACATTTCAGATCCGAGATAGTAATTATAAGATTGAAACCGAAGGTGAATATATATACTGGTACCAGATTAGAGAATAGTTTTAGATACTGATAAGATCTGTCGCCCGGTCCAAAGCCACCTCACTGTCGGATCCTACAATTTATTGAAAACATAGGCATCATTTACTAGGACTAGGATCTATTTAGAAGGGTTTATCATACCTGGAAGTGGGCCTGAAGAAGAAGGCTGGCTGCAAAAGGAACAAAGGAGTATAACTTAGATAAGACAACAATCCAGGCCGGGACTTATATATGAACAGTAAAATAAACAGGGTGCAATATAGTTACGTTCGGCAACCGTAAAAGATGTACCTCCTTTTCTTGTTACTCTTGTTGTTAAGAGCAAGACAGAGCTTGGCAATAGCAGATGCTGTTGGGCGGCTAGCTTTTTTCCTCAAGTGTTGACGCCTCTGACTGCAGGGAGTATATATCGTCGATCATGCATGTGAAACATGATGATAGAATTCATAGGAAAAGTGATAATGTAGACGAAGAACCCGTGGTGTAGATCGACACACCGGAATATGGGAAGAAGCACGTCGTGTGGGCCGCCCGGTGCCGGCAGCCGTAGAACCTCACGCCGGCTCAGCTCCGGGGACTCGAGAGCCAAGTCGTGGGCGATCGACGATGCCTCTCGCTTCACTACTTCCCAGTCCAGGGACGCCCTATATATACAGAGGCATGCATTCATGCAAGCAAGCGTAAAGGATCGATGATCAAGGTATTGTGTGTTGAATTATTGAAGTTACATCACCGGTACGAGTGTACAACTACCTATATAGCGGGGAGTTGAGGATGGTGACGGTGGTGATATGGGAGGACGGCTTGGCCCTGTGGCAGACGGACGCGAGGATCGCGACGTCGCGACGGTGCTGCGCGGCGGAGACCACTTCGACGGCGCTCAAGCCGGTGGCAGCGGTGTTGGCCAGGCTCCGGAGGGCGGTGAGGAAGAGGATGAGGGCACGGGCCTCGGCGTCTTCCGGGATCAGCGGCAGGAAGCGGCGGACGTAGCTCAGGGCATCGCCCCACCGTCCTCCGGCCAAGAGCTTCCGCAGGTGCGCTGCGCTGAAGATCGTGTGTTGACGCTGGCCCGGCTCCTGGATCATCCTGCACGTACGAAGGCAGTTAACCAGCAGGACGAAGCTGGGAAGGAGAGGAGACGAAGGTCCATCGCGTAGTGGTAGTTACGAGTTGAAGGCAGCCTCGTAGCCTTTGTTGTGGAGGTAGGCGAGGAGGCGCCGGTGACGGAGCCGCCTCACGCAGGAGTAGTCGTCGTCTGCCCCGCCGGCCGCGGCCATATTGGATTGCGTGCCTTCCTACCTGTGAGAACGATCGTCGACGTACGCGAGAGACCGGATTAATTCAATTAGCTTTCCGGGAACAGTTTAAGAGCGTATGTTTCATGTACGGCAGCGCGGGCCGAGTTGGGGCCGGGCTGTGTTTATTGTGCATAGGTCGCCTTCTATATTTCCTCCTGTCGTGCACTTGCTTTTATACCTCAGAAAAAGACATGCACATATATGGCAGAATCTATGTCCCTATATATTTTGATGTCCTAGCACGATCTCCACCGGCGATAGCTCTGAGCTTGGTGCTAAACATTGTCCGTATTTTTTTTCATATAGACCCTTCTTTTAGAATTAACCTGCGCTCTATCCATTGGAGTTTTATAAATGTTTCGGTCGAGGTTTCATCCGATTCTTGTTTTATGAAGAAACACAAGAAAATGTTTTATAAATGTGTTAAGATTCAGCATAGTTTCATATATGTTTTATGCATGCATGTTTTCATGAAGGAACATGTATGCATATATGTAGTTTTGTATATGTTTCACTCAGGTGTGAAACTTGTGTGGTTACTATGTAGAACTTCTATAACAATTTATGTGATACTGATACCTCCATGGAAAGAGGTTGAGTATTGGTTGATATTTGTAACATAGAGGGTCTATATGCAAATATGTCAAAGATCAACCATGTGAGGTAGTTTGATTTTCATAAAATAAAAGGGTCTAAGTGCAAATTTGTTTGAAGCAATGTGTAGCCCGAATCTCAGAACTTTGAACGGCGAGGAAATAGTCGGGACGTCAACATACATATGACTGTTTCACTGACTATATGACCTACAGATCGCCAGAGGTGGCCTTCCCGCGCAGGGCCGGTTCACACATATTTGGGGCCCCGGGGCGAGACCAAAAAATGGGTCTCTTGTGGACAAATAAAAATTTAGAATGTATTGTATTTCAAAAGAAATTCAGTAAATAGCATAGATCGATGGCCTTTGAACCATAAAACACAAGACACAAATTATATATTTGTAATGGTTTAGAGAATTACATCATAATTGTGTAGAAACAATAAAGTTTTACAAATATTTCTCTTCTAAGTGGCACAAAGAGACCATCATTTCATAGTTCATGTCCAAAACAAATAACCATGAGATTATGTTAATCCATGAGAACTTACATTAGTTTCTGTCCTCCAATTTGTTATGTTCTTCTCTCCATGCCTTCACCCGAATAGTACTTCTCCAAAGTTTCCTGCGTAAGGCGTAGTAAAGAATATTTAGCACTTTTGTGTCTACACTATGATGATCAGATCTTGGAGAACTTACATTAGTTTTATCCTCCCCAATGTGCAATGTTCTTCACTCCATGTCTTCACCCGAATAAAATTTCTCCAAAGCGTCCTGCATAAGGCACAACAAGTGACTAGTGACTTACTGTGGTTAGCACTTTATCTCTACTATATAATATGCCTAGAGGTGGTGATGGTCATGGTACGTTTTTCCAATTTCCGTTTCTACCCTTGTGTTAATAGGTTAATTACGGAGTATGCCACCGGCAAGTCAACATAACTGTTCGTATTGCGCTGGACCGAAAGAAAGGAACTACAAATCGGGCCGAGCTAGCGAGCGGCGGCCGCCGCGAGGGAGCGAGGGCCGTACACGGCACCACCCCACCATAACCAGCTTCTACTCCGGCCCCACGCCGCCAGCGGCGTGCTCGTCCGGCCGTCGGGAGGCCGCGGCCCTCTTGCTGCCCGCGCAACTGCCGGGCGCCTAGGACCCTTTCTACTGCCCGCGCTGCCGTGCTCCATGGCCGACCCCGGGCGTGGACGGCCTTGTCGCTGCAGCCCGCGGCCTGGACCTGCTCGCCGTCCCCGCCGTGCCGACGACCGACCCTGGCACGGACGACCTCGTCACCGCGGTCGTGCCCCGCGGCCGGCCCCAGCCCGGATCTCCTCGTCGCCGCCGTTGTGTCTGCTGCCGCGAATCAGCCATGAGCCCATGACCGCCGCCCCAGTTTGACCTCCTAAAGCGGCAGGTGCGCCAGGATCCCCGCCATGGCCAGCCCGATTCCTGTCGGCAGCTTCTGCCTCAGCCCTGCGCGCCCATCTTCATCAACTGCGCCGGCGGACAAGAAAACCACGAGTACGGCTCCCCTTTGCCCTCCCAGGCCCCCGTTGTTCCTGTTCTTATTTTTCTTGATTGAATTTCTTCCGCCATGCCTTGCAGTACCGGTGCTCCGCCCATCCTCCGTCCGCTGCGCGTCTTGTTCTTGCCAACGAAAAGCTATGGACATGCCATGCCGTGCTGTATATTACTTCAGATGTTCACAAATTTGGAGATTTTGCGTGCAGTTTGCACAAGAGGACACAGGCAGTTAAGTTAGACTGAATCTGAATGAGTTGTCCTGACGTTGCTGTGCTTCTGGACACCGACAGTGAGCTTTGATTTCAGTTCAGTTTCTCCACCTTGCATCAGAAATGTGTCTGATTGATTTTTTTTTTTTTGTATGAGATGTTCAAAGGAAGTTCAACCTGATAATTTGCTCAGTACAATCATGCTGTGGGTGAAGTACACAGACTTTTTTTGACATTAAGTACACATATTTTATGGCATAGCAATTGAAAAGACACACACTCTAAAGTCTAAACATGCATGGAGATACATACGGTCAGTCAGTGGAAGTACATAACTTTATCGAGAAGTTTGATGCATCCTTGTTGTTAACTTCGGGCTTGGACAAAATGTCTCATGATCTTCCGGCGTTCCCATCTATCCCGGCACGCCAAGATGTTACTTTGCTGATGTGGTTTAGTATCTAGCATCGCTGCGTAGCAAAGAACTGACGAGAGATAACAGAGAGACGGTGGTTAAAATGATACGATACGGAGAGGATAATGACAGCTAATGCGTGGACAAGAAATCAGTGTAAAAAATCAGCTTTTTTGAGCAGTACACTCATATTTGGGTTGTTTCCCTACTAATATTTAGGCCGTACACTCACATTAAAAGAAAATATACAAACGTCCCAAGGGGAAGTACACATAAACGTCCCACAGCATTTTTTTCTTCTTCTTCTTCTTCGATATATTTTCCTAAGATTGCATCTTGTTAATGCATGAATCTGATTTTCTTTTGTAAGTATATAAATCCACAGATTATTCGGATATATATGGATTAACAATATTTTTGGAACTTGCATTAATAGAAAAATAAATACATGCATAAAAAAATATCCAGTATATATTCTTGGCTGTGAAAAAGATGCTCTTTGGATCACCTATATGTAAATACATGCATAACAAAAGAAATATATCTACTGTATATTCTTGGTGGTGAAGATTTTTTCACATAATTCATGGTGGGTAAAAGAGTCTTTTCACATGCCTGTTTAACAATGTTAGTGCTCAAAATACACTAGAGGGCCATGTTAGGAAGAAAATAAATTAAGGTGTCAAATTGGGAAGAAAAATATTTTAGGGCCAAATAGAGAAGACGATTTTAAGGATGGGCCATATAAGGAATTTTCTCTCAATTTCATTCTACTTTCACTCAGACCATAAGTTCGAATTTGGTTGCCACTTAGATTTGCATAACAGTATTGTTAATTTGTCATCTTACACTTTTATGAGATGTATAAATCGTTGTTTCATCAGACCGTAGCAACGCACGGGTATTTTGCTAGTGTTTATACAGTGATGATCAGATCTTGTTGTAGTTGTCAGATTGAGTAGTCAGAACCAGGGAGCCGGCCTATTTAACATCGAATCGAAATGAGGAACTGGATATTAGGGGAAGGAGAGAGATGAACCATCTCGGATGCCTCAAACACCTACTTGATGGTGAATGTTGAGGATGGAAATAGAGATGAGCAGGGAAGAAAATAACACCACAGGTCTCCATTAATTGAAGCGGTGGCCTCGAATTTGGAAGTGCGCGGGAGCGGCGGCGCTCTCTCTGGGATTGGAGTATTTGGGGGAGCCGATGAGACAGGAGACGGACCGATGATTACGAATTTAGATGAGATCGATGGGATGCTGCAGCAACGTATAGATGGATCGATCGGATTTTTAGCAGTAGTGATCCATTCTCTCGATCCATCAGTGCTAGCTACATGGTGGGCCTTTTTTCTCTTATTTTCCTGGAGCTAAATCAGAAACACTTATCATACTGTACTCCTACCTGGGCCGGGACCCATACCTCCCAGGGGCCCGGGGCGGCCGCCCCGTTGCCCCGCCCTATGGGCCGGCCCTGTTCCCGCGTCCGCCATCTCCACAGTCTGTCGTTGACCTTCAAAGATGTGGCGACAATGCAGGTGGTGGGGGAAGGTTCAACTTTTACATAAGGTATTATATTTTATTGGACAATGGTGAGGCGTTGGCAGTTTTCACGCATCGGAGTAAGTCATACCCGCTCTGCTTATGCTCGGGCAGTTCTCACTCCAGAACCGACGGGGAGAGCATGGTTTAGTCCGTTGGTACTTCATTCAGAAGTCGGTGGACTTCCCACGTTTCGTCTCTATGCCATGGTGGCTACCTGCGAAGGAAGCCAAGAGGCTAATTTCTGTTGATGGAGAGCAACCACAACGGTTGGCGATGGTGGCAAGCACAAAGGTCACCATAGATTTGTATTTGTACTCGATTTTGTATGTTATCCTTTTTTTTGCGGGGAAGATCAAGTGATATTACACCAGGGTCCTTACAGAACAGTGCATAAGGAAAAAGAAATTACAATCCAGTCCTGCAGGAGAACGAAGACGCCACCGTCGAAGAAGACGTGCCGTTGGCGCGCCGCCGCCGCTCCTCCACTGCAACCTTGGATCGGAAGGAGTCCCATGACGGACGGGAAGTCGACGGACCTCAGCTCTGAAGAGCCTCCACCCTGCATTGCCATCGTCGCCGTCGATCTGGTTTACATCACCATCACCTTCAGAAGCTTCAACAACCGGAGCCGCCGCACCACGGCCTCCGGCACGGGAAACAGGCGCACCACAACTCCACCGAGTTGCGAGCGTGGGGAAGGAGGTAGATCCATGGCCGCGCTCCGTAGAGCACCACCACCGGAGAGGATCTCCGCCTCCACCAAAACGCCGGACCAGCCGCGCCATCCTCTCCACGACGCCTTCCCATAAATCTAAGTATCTGACATAGCAATTTCAAAAGCAACAAACATGAATTATGTGCTGTAAGATACAATAACTGGTGGTAACAAAGTGAAGTGCATCACACTAGTAAACAAGCAAGATGCAAGGCACAAAGTAAGGTGAGTTAGTTTGATCTTGCCCGTTACTTGATCGGAGCAGCTTCAGAGATACACTAGCTTTGAAACATTCCTCTGCACATCACCACATCAGTTTATCAGCAGATAGGAACCCACATAATCCAAGCGATTCCCAAACAAAGGAGAACAGAAAAAATCAGATATCTTTCAGATGTCACAAAATTTGAATACTATGTTAAGTTATATGACAGTTTAAGCTACCAAATGTTATGAACAAGAAATTAACTGATGCACATATAAACTGGACATAGAATAATATGCAAGAATAGTCTTACTGATAAGATCCGCCATCTGGTTCAGCGACCTGTCTTCGACTCCTGTCATTAAAAAACATAGGCTGGGATCATTAACTATAGCTCTGACATATGTACAGGTTATATGAGAATTCATGCCAAGAGAAGATGTTGGTAAAGAGGAGGATAAATTGTTGAATCTGTTGGATCATCTAGTCTAGAACTTCCACGGTAGCATCAATAGGGAATCGAACTAATCCATGTCCGACAGGAGAAACAGAGAGAGGGGAAGAAAGAGGGGTACCTTCTCCTTGGCTCGAGGATCCCGAGCCATCGGCCATGGTGGAGGGCAACGGTGGTGGCGATGAGAGTGGGCAGTGGCGGCTGCTGCGGAGCTTCCCGTCACTACTGCGAAACCCTAATCGGTGGGTGTGTCGGTGGGGTGTGCGGCACGCGACGAACCTCATAGTGCGTGCCGCCGGCCCCCACCTTTTTATATAGCGCAGCGTGACAGGGGCCCGTCATCCCGATCAGGGCGCAGGTCAAAGGGGCCCGGTGGGCCGTTGGGCCCACACGGTGGAGATCAATCTAACATTCTCCCCCTTGATCTCAACTTTTACTTTTAACCATATACTTTTACTTTACTCGTTTCATCACAGATCGATACATAGAGCATGTTTCATCGTCACAGCTCAATTGCCGATAGAATCAGACAGCTACAATATACCTCTCTGTTTTGAAACAAATTCTGTTCCTTTTCGGGCCTCTCATGATCCAGGAATCATAGGCTTTCCATTAAACCCATGCCGGCTACGTGTTCCATGAACACGCTGGGTGGTAAGCCTTTCGTAAGCGGATCCGCAAGCATATCCTTTGTCCTTATATGCTCGAGACTTATAGTTTGATCCTGGATTTTATCTTTCACAACATAATACTTTATCTCTATTGGTTTGGTAGCATTACTCGACTTGTTGTTGTGAGCATAGAATACTGCGGGCTGGTTGTCACAGTACATCTTTAGTGGTTTGTCAATACAATCTACCACTTTCAAGTCGGGTATAAATTTCTTTAACCATATCACCTGCCCTGTGGCCTCATAAGCTGCTATAAATTCTGCATACATCGTGGATGATGCAACTATTGACTGTTTGGAGCTTCTCCACGAAATAGCCCCTCCAGCGAGAGTGAACACGTATCCTGACGTGGATTTTCTATCATCTCTGTCTCCCGCAAAATCTGCGTCTGAATACCCTCTTATCTCTAGGGAATCAGATCTTCTGTATGTTAGCATGAGGTCCTTTGTGCCTTGCGCATAACGCAATGCTTTCTTTGCCATTTTCCAGTGCTCTGGGCCTGGATTCTCTTGATATCTACCGAGTACTCCGGTGATAAAAGCTAAGTCAGGGCGAGTGCACACTTGTGCATACTGTAAGCTTCCAACAGCCGAAGCATATGGTATCCTTTCATTTGATCGATCTCGTACTGGTTCTTGGGACATTGGAATTTCCCAAAACTGTCGCCCTTGACTATAGGAGCAGGTGTGGCACTACTCTTATGCATATTATACTTTTTAAGAACCTTTTCAAAATATGCCTTCTGCGATAGTCCTAAACTCCATTTTTCCTATCTCGGTGAATTTCTATGCCCAAAACATATGATGCTTCACCAAGATCTTTCATATCAAAATTTGAGGATAATACTTCTTTGTTTCTTGTAGCAGACTAACATCACTGCTAGCAAGCAAGATATCATCCACATACAAGATTAGGAAAATATATTTCCCATTTTTAAACTTTGCATAAATGCAGTTATCCTCAACATTTCTTTAAATCCAAAACTTTTAATTGTCTCATTAAACTTTAGATACCACTGTCTAGAGGCTTGCTTTAATCCATAAATGGATTTCTTCAGGCGGCATCCCATATCTTCCTTGCCTTCCATGATAAAACCCTTGGGTTGTTTCATGTAAACATTTTCTTTTAAATCCCCGTTTAGAAATGCCGTCTTTACATCCATTTGATGTAGCTCTAAATCAAAATGTGCAACTAGTGCCATTATGATTCTGAAGGAATCCTTACATGAGACTGGTGAAAATGTCTCATTGTAATCTACCCCTTCTCTTTGTGTAAATCCTTTTGCCACAAGTCGTGCTTTATACTTTTCTACATTCCTTTTGAGTCATACTTAGTTTTGTATACCCATTTGCAGCCTACTGTTTTGGCTCCTTTAGGAATATCTTCTAAGTCCCAAACATCGTTGGAACTCATCGATTTCATCTCTTCTTCCATTGCCTCCACCCACTTCGATGAGTGAGGGCTTCTCATGGCTTCTTCATATGAAGTGGGATCACCTTCCATATGAGCTATTTCTGTATTGTAAACTTTATAATCAGTAGAAATAGCTGATTTTTAGCTCTTTTAGACCTTCTAAGGGCCTCATTTTCTAAAGTGGCTGCTGCACCTCCCTTTCATGCTCAACAACGGGTTCAGTCGGCTCCTGACGGACAGGTTCCGGATCTTCACCCATAGTTGTCACGGGTGGAGTTACAACAGGTGCTTGCACCTCAACCTCAGGATTGTTGGTGCAGGTACAACAGGTAGTGTAAAAAATGGCTCCTGAATCATCGGAAAAGGTGCACACACCCTCTTCTCCTCAAGATCAATTTTCCGAGCTACCATGCTCCCCCTCATCATTTCGTCCTCTAAGAAGACTGCATGTCTCGTTTCTACAAACTTTGTGTATCTGTCTGAACAGTAGAAACGAAAACCTTTTGATCTTCAGGATAGCCAATGAAGTGGCAACTGACTGTTTTGGATCTAACTTTGCAATATTTGGATTAAACTTTGGCCTCAGCTGGGCTCCCCCACACCCTGAAGTGTTGTAGAGAGGGTACTCTTCCTGTCCACAACTCGTACGGTGTTTTGGGCACCGACTTGCTTGGTACTCTATTGAGAATGTGAATGGCGGTTTTAAGCGCCTCCATCCATAATCCCAATGGCAAGGTGGAGTAACTCATCATGCTGCGCACCATATCCATAAGTGTACGGTTACGCCTTTCAGCTACTCCATTTTGCTGAGGGTCGCCCGGCATTGTATACTGGGCCACTATGCCAGTCTCCTGTAAGAACCTCGCAAAAGGTCCAGGGACTTGGCCATATGGAGTGTGCCGACCGTAGTACTCCCCCCACGGTCAGATCTCACTATCTTTATTCTTTTATCATGCTGATTTTCTACTTCAGCTTTGAATATCTTAAATTTATCCAACGCTTCAGACTTTTCTTTGATTGGATAAATATAACCATATCGGGAGTAATCATCTGTGAATGTTATAAACGAGTCATAGCCATCCACACTTTTCACAGGAAATGGTCCACAAATGTCAGTGTGAATGATTTCTAGTGTTCCTGTACTTCGGTTTGCACCCTTTTTGATTTGTTTTACGTACTTTCCTTTAATGCAATCTATGCATTGTTCTAAGTCTGAGAACTCTAATGGAGGAAGAATTTCATTTTTAACTAGACTTTCTATTCTCCCCCTCGAAATATGGCCCAAGCGACAGTGCCATAATTTCGATGAGTCATGAGTTCTCTTTCTTTTCTTTTGTTCTTTATCCGACGCGGAAACATGCTCATTCACTTTGCACACAGAATACACTTTTTCACGAAGATAATAAATAAAGCTCATTGTGAAGTAAAGCAACACCCACATGATCATTATTACACCATATGGCACACTTGCCATGTCCAAAATAACATCATAATTGTCTTTGTCCAAACGTGAAACACTAATCAAGTTTCTGTGTAATGAAGGAACATATAAAACATCTCTAAGCAGGATCGTGAATCCATCAGCTAACTCCAGGAGATGTCGCCGACAGCTTCAACGTCTGCTTGAACTCCATTTGCAACTTCAATGCATCTTTCGTTTCTTTGCGTAGTCCGCGTCGAATGGAATCCCTGTAAAGAATTTGCAACATGAACAGTTGCACCTGAGTCAATCCACCAAGTAGATTTCGAAAACTGTGTATACAAGGATTCATTTACAAAGGAAACAATGTTGTTACCTTCTTTGCCATTATGGACTTTAGAAAACAGGGCAATCTTTCTTGTAATGCCCAGTCTTCTTGCATACAACATGTATCTTGTCCACTGGAAGGACTTCTGCTGATGCTGATGATGCGGGGAGCTTTTCCATGTGGCTTTGAAGGGGAACCATTGCTACTTGATTGTAGTTCTTTTTCTTATCCTTCACATAGTTCAGAGAACCACCATGTGAAGTTTAAGTCTTTCCTCTTCTTGCACACACATGGCTATTGTCTTTTCAATGTCCCATTTTTCAGGCGACATGTTGTAGTTGACAACAAAAGTGTCAAACTGACTTGGCAGTGAAGCCATAACAGGTGAACAAGGAGTGCAGGCTTGAGCTCCAAATCATCGTCCATGGGCTTAAGTTTAGCTGCCATGTTGACATCCTCAGAATGTGCTCTCTTATGCCATGTCCACCTCCTGTGTACTTTTCTGTCACCAGCTGTTTAGCAGCTGGGTAGCATATACTTTGAAGAACCAGTGAACTGGCTCTTTATCTTTTCAAGAAACTCCCTTACGGAAGCACACTCTGCAATTGAGCCCACAATAGCGACCTCAATTGTGTTCTTTATGAAAGCCATGCACTTTTTATTGGCAGTAAGCCACTTTTTGTTTCGAGGGTATACGACATCTCCAATGGAGCGTAATCCCTCCTCTTTTTTCCCAAGCATATCATCATCTTTTTCATCTCTGACTGGCTCTGTAGGTTTACTGGCTGTGGAGTGTCCACAACCCAGTCCACCTCAGCACAAACAAAAGCCAGATCAACTTTCTTTCTCCATTCGGAGTAGTTGTCACCTCTGAGGGTTGGAACATCCTTGATGCAGCTCATCAAGTAGTACCCTCCTGAAAAATCACATTGAGGTGAGAACAAAACAACAATTGCATGCAATAATCCAACGTTGGTCAAAATTAAAACATACAACTGTTTGTGCAATTAAAACTATATCACCGTTGGGCAGAAAATAGCAACAAATGCACATATAAACATCAATAAATCATGATTATGTTATTAACAACGTTGGTCATAAAAATAACAGAATCAAAATTGTTCAATAATCACTTAACACTCTTTAAATTTAATTCTTTCTTTAATTCTATTTACTTTTAAAGAGCACTTTTATATATTTGCAGCGGAAAACATGAATAAAAAATTCATGAACTTTTTATCTTTCAGAAGCATTACTTTTACTTTTCCATTTCCTAAACAAAAAATTCGTTGGATAATTTTGAATAGGTAAAACTGGATGAAATTTGTCCAAAATCTGGACAAAAAACAGATAAAACATGCTTCTGGAAATAAAACACCAGAGAAAAATCGGCCTGTTCTTTGCTCGGCCCGGCCCACGGCCTGTCTGTGCGCGTCGTGCGCCCAGCCTAGCGGCCGATTGTTATCTACCGCCCAAAGCGACACGGAAAACGGCCCACGACGTCACGGCCCACTCACCTTTCGGCCCAATCGGTGTTGACACTGATTTTGTCTTCAGATATAAAGCAAATTCGAAATATGACAAAATGATTAAATAATGAGATAAATCGTAGAAAATCAGATTTGCCTCATGATAAAAGGGGATAAATTGTTCGACACATAAATCATCGATAGTAATTAATATCTTCATGAAAAATAAAACCATCGATAGATATGTCGTGTTGGCGACCCTCGATTTTCATAAAATATAATCAACACATGAGAAATTCAACCGGCAAATAAATATCTGCCGGTGTCGGTTTAAACACTTGTCATTGAGACGATATTAATTTACCAAATATTTGACCGCCAGACAAAACTTTACTGTCGCATTATATGTGCAAACTACCGCATCAAAGGAAATTCGCAATAAATTAATATTGGCTAACCATTTGAGCTTGACGTTCAGCTAGCTAGCTATTTCGTATGTATTTTAAACCATACACATCGCGGGAAAATATACCTCATGGTCTCATATAGCAGCTACGTACATGCATGTATCATGTATGGATTAAGCGGCGAGATTAACAACCTAATCACCCAGCCCATAGCCCAAATTAAGCCATGCATGGCTGCGTTCATATAATTAAAGCCCACACAATGATTAAAAATGGTGGCAGTCGATGTGTGCGCATGCAAAGGATTAAGAGCCCATCTTATAGCTACTTAATTAACATAAGTATGGATCAGTGGCCCATGCGGGCACACTGGGTAATCGAATGGCATGCCCCGGCCTTCTTAGATCGCTTCAGAAATTAAACCTGCACGCGTAGCGCCAGGAAACTTAACGCTCAATCTGCAGAGCAGCCACTACGCCCACGTTCTCACCCACGATCGTCAGAACGTGCACGCGCTCCATCTCCGAAGAGTCTCCCGCTGGCTGCCTATATAATGAGCAGTACTCATCGCTACCCGGAGAGTCGAAAATCATGTCAGTCCATCGCTGGAAGCACCACTCGGCAAGCTAATGATCGATCAGCAATCTCCAACGAATAACCAATCGCAAATCATCAATCACCTGCCCATCGCTGATACACGCACTAGTCCATCGCTCTCTCGCGGCGCTGCTCATCTGCATTCACGCCGCCGGCACTCGTAGTCAGCGTTGCTCGCCTTCAGCTCCTCAACAGCCACGCTTTGATACGTGTTGACTGTTTAGTTGCTGCCGGCCGGCCGTTCGACATCCACGGGTACGATACGCCGCCATCCGTGTGTTCATCGCTGCTTCCATTCATCCTCAGCTTGCAAGGTGAGAAAGAGAAGGAAAAGCAAACCCGTAGCCCTCTTCATACTATGTTCTTAGATATTGCTTTCTTGCTTACCGCATAGGATAGCTCTAGCATGTCTAATTAAACTTGACCTTCATTCGGTCTCATGGTGACTCCGGGCTCCATGATGATACGAATAAGGAAATAAATTTGCACATAATAAAATTCTTCTTGGTTCGGTCACATGGTGATTCCGATCTCCATGTCGATACAAATCAAGAATAGAAATAGAAACAAACCTCATATTGTTTGGGTCTCATAAAGTCCTAGCTGATAGGAACAAACTCCATATTGCATATATGCCATGTTTAATTAAAACTTGTTCCTTGTTTGGTCTGCATGATGATACAAATTAAGGATGCAAACATAAATCAATCACCCCGCTCCTTGTTCGGTCAGCATGATGACTCCGGTCCCATGTAGATACGAATTAAGGATAAAATAGAGATCAACACCCATATTGTTTGGCTCTCATAAAGTTCTAGCCGATAGAAATTAGAACATATTTGCTCCATATTGAATATGCCTTGTTCAATTAAAACTTGACCTTGATTTGGTCTCATGGTGACTCCGGGCTCCATGATGATACAAATAAGGAAATAAACTAAACTCCTAGTTTGGTCTCATAGCGATCTTTGGTCATATCTTGATACAAACTAGGTGCCCATAATAAAATTCGTCTTGGTTCGGTCACATGGCGATTCCGATCTGCATGTTGATACAAATCAAGAATAGAAGTAGAAACAAAATCCATATTATTTTGGGTCTCATAAATCCCATCTTGGTAGGAATTACAATATGATTTCTGCATATAAAATATGTCTTGTCCTCTAATATTAAGTCACGGTTGCATGTTTGTAGTGCTAGTCATGTAGACGTGAAAGAGGCCAGATATAATATTGTTTGCACAGATCTAGCTAACTATCTGGATTAGTACATGGTACAGACTTGGTAAAATTAAACCCAACGCATGCAGCCATGTATGTTTTAAATATTCACTAGCTCCAAGTAGTACATACACTCTCGGGCTAATATTACCTAGTGCATGCTCGGCCATATATGATTAGAGTATTCACTAACCCGAAGTAGCGCAGCATCCTGCTCTCTTCACCTGGTTAATCTGAAATTAGTTAGGCAAGCGTACTGCATGCTGGCCTATATCCATATATCAATCAAATTAATTGTGCATGCCCTTATATGGATGCACGTATAAGCTAGATAATTTCCCAAACTCCCAATATTGATTTTGCACTAGATATGACATAGTGCCCCCATGTTGTCAATACTGAAATAAATATGATTATCAAAATACTCATGCATAATATTTACTCCATGCGTTGTTTAGTCTCATATAACTAAACTAAGTTGATAATTTCCATCATGCCCATGAAACATAGAAATTGATATATACTCTTGCTCCATTCGGTTATGCTACACGTGGGCATATTGCTACACGGTGCTAGTCATAATACGGGTGAAGTGAAACTGCATTAAAACATGCTCATATAATTATGTCACTAGTTTCTCATATAAAACTAGTGTCCTAATATGTGTTGGAATCATATTACACCATTAAATTCCATGCATGCATATAGAAATCACATGCATGATAAACTTGGCTCACAAAATGAGTTAAACCATATATTGCACACATGCTTGCTGAACTAGATTATTAACCATTAAAAATGCTCATATAGCATAAAACATTACTTTCGAATGGTTAATGAACTAGGTAAAAATAGCCAAGTCATGTACGTGCTATAAAGATCATATGATAAATATTATGCTACCCATACGTTAGCATAGACATACTTCATGGCTCCCCGAATATGCCGACATCGACGACAACGAGGAGGACTTTTATTTCTACATTTTGTAGTTTGCTTTTCTACACTTTGTAGTGCTCATATGTTGTAATTCTATGTAATAGTTATGTTGGAATTCTTAATCAGGGGTTTTCTCTCCGGAGATGTAATTAACAGATCTTTTATATATATGTAAGAGTTCTGGAAATAAAGTACCTGCAATGTTTGATATCTTTATTCATCTTATGCATTTACGCATTTAAATTATACTATCTGTCTCTATGACGTGGACGCGTACGTATTATTTTGCGATCGCCCCATTTTCCCGTCATCAGATTCTGGCACGCCCGGTGGGACATATTTCTCCCCTCATCTTTGAAATTCCAACATAACATACAACATATGAATTCTCAAAATATATAGTCCAAATAGATCAAATTGCAGAGGACTAATATATGGTTCCTCCAGTTTCGATGGTGCGGAAAATCAATATGTGATTCTGAACATCGGATCCCTTTGGTTTGATGTGCCAATCGTCCTCTTATGACATTACTAAGCCGAAGTTGACTAAGGAGCACGGCGCCATCACTAACTAAGCAAGACCAAAAAAAAGGTCTTTTCTGTGTGTCTTTTTAAAACCAGCAGAGTAGAATATAACATCTGCTATAAAAGTCATGGTCACCAGGTGATGAGACCCCAACTCCAGCCCCAAATAGGAAAGGGAAGGCTGTCAAAGTGGGGCAACCATCCTACCAACAGCCCAAGAACAAGGGAATACTAGCGGAGCTAATTAAAAAAAAAAGAGTTTCCGCCACATATTTCCAAGGGAAAATATAAGATGGTGCATAAACCCATCGCATGCAACATGATGAAATATGTCAAGTCGTGGCCATATTGTCATGGAGATTTGGATCAATAGCGACACCTACGAGTGCTCTGAATAAACGCTAGCCCGATGCTCGAGTGTTTGCTCCTTCAGTGTGCGATAAACCTAAGGATGCTATGAAGAAATGTACAAGCATCCCATGGCCGTGGAACTGATCATGTTGTCTCTACCATGGTGCTACCATATGCCATACCATCATCCGCACCTTGTGTAAAAGAATCCTTTGAGGGTTGGTATGATCCGGTGCACCATCAACATTGTAAAAAAAAAAGTCGTTATATCTACTATTGCCGTGTTATAGTCGGCAAGGTAAGTGTCTACTTCTCCAAGAATATGGAAAACAACCTCTTGGATCATCGTTTCAGCAAAGGTCGCCTCATGATCGACAAACTAAAAGGCAATTCCAGTTTTTCAAAAATATCTAAACCACGACAAGCATCATGTCATGGGCCTTGACCGTGAAAATAATAGATATATCTGCAAAAAAACAAAAGGAGCGGCAAAAGCCACTTGAGGAGGAAGCTGCTCTCTCAAACAAAGAGCCCCAACAGGCTGTTGTTTTATAGCTTTGCGTGGGTAAACATTGCCAGGCTTGAGAGCTATATCACACTCATGCCAAGGGTTTCGTCCCTCCACTCCTCCGTTAGTTCCTCGCCAACAACAAAATCTAATTTGCGGGAGCTGCCATTGACAGTAAAAAAACGCTCAAGTTTTATAACCCGAGTGTCACAAATGTTGTCGAAATTGCAACAACTTGATATCATGGTTCTAGGTCACAAAGAAGGCCATGGCGTCGTAGAGAAACTGGCCAAGGTGACGAAAATAAAACTCAACAAAGACTAGAGTGTTAGTGTGAGAATGTGGGAGAGCTGCAAACTGAATTATGAGCAGGTAAAAATATGCATGCCTGCCCGGATGCATGTGTGATCCTCGAAGTGTTCAGGCGGCATTCCAGTGTCACTTGTTATCTTAGGTCCCAATTAAATATCCGGACCTGAGTTCAATATTGAAAAAAAGGGGTTGCAGACATGTGACATCTCCACCCGTTCATCACTATGTGATGGTAGGGGGCTGCTTGCAGATTTCATGAGGGAGATCATGTAAAGCATATCTCTATGTTCACAGTTACAAGCCACGGGTACCACGTCCTTGGTTTTAAAAATTGGAAGCACTTTGCACATACGTGAGACTGGTAATGGATGCAGCTACCTCATACAATGCTTTGCTGTGTCGACCGTGGTTACATGATAATCAGGTTGTACCATCCATCAGTGTATCAAGTACTTGGATCAGTCTGGGAAACAGTAAGAATATTCGCAGACAAGAAACCATTCACAGTGGTTGAATCTTTCTATACTGATGCAAAATTTTATTTTGAGCTTGTCGAGAAAGTGCATAAGCCAAAGGCAATCATAGTACTTGAATTAAATATCTCAGAACAAGATGTTGCTGAATCTTCGTCAAGCCAAAAAGGTTTATCAGTATATACCAAGTAGTCAGAGAAGAAAAGGGGACCCCATATTCCGCGTCCTGAATAAATTATCTGCTAACCGAGGAACAAATTTTCCGACACCTCTACCTCCTCTGGTTCAACACAAAATTGAACAAGCTAAGAAGGATTCACATTACCAAAACAGAAATAAAAGAAGCCATGTGGCGCAGATCACTTTGTCAAATAAAGATGATAACTCGCTGCCTATTTCTTTGTATGATAATAGAGTTTTGTACATGATGCAGAAAGTAAGATATGATACCTCCACTGGCCCGTCCTTATGCGACGGCCGAGGCCAACTTGCGTCGTTTGAAAGGGCATTATCCCAGGAGCAACTAAGGCTTTGCATGAAGATCAAACTTTGATATAAAAAAGATATGGACTAGGATATGAAGTCTGCATGACCTCGACTGAACTTATAGACATGGTCGAGGCTTCTCCGCAAATATAAAATGGAAATCAACCTACCATCGACGACTTAGAATAAATAAGTATTGAGACGTCTTTGCTTGGACTTATGAAGAAATGCCGGGACTGGACCCAAAAGTCGCTGTCCATCATCTCGCCGTACAAGATGACTTTGCACCGGTGAAACAAGCAAAAAGAAAGTATCGGCCTAAAATACTTCCAAAAATAGAAGCTGAGGTAGATAAACTCATAGCTGCAGGGTTCATTAGAGAAGTCAAATATCACACATGGGTCTCTAGCATTTTTACCTGTCAAAACATAAAAATGGTCAAACTCGTATATGTGTAGATTTCAGAGATTTTTAAAAAAGCATGTCCCAAAGATGATTTCCCAATAACTATATCTGAAATACTAGTCGATGCCACTATGGGGCATGAAATATTTTTCTTTTCATGGATGGTTATTATGGTATTACAACCAAATAAAGATGGCGCCCGAAGATGAAGAGTTGACAACATCTAAACTCATCATCTAAAATCTAGTCCAATATTAAAAGAAGCATGCTTTGGTCACTTGGAATATATGAGAAGGTTCATCCCAATTTTTGCGAAAAAATTACTCCAAAGTCTTACGAGTATAAACTGTAGACATCATGTATGCTATATTATATGACATAAACACTCCAAAGTCTTACGAGTATAAACTGTTGACATCATGGATACTATATCATGTGAGATAAAATACTCCAATAACTTACGAGTATAAACTGTGGTATTAGAAAACATCACTCCAATAATTTATCTTGCTCGACAAAATTGGGTAAGATGCAAGTTAAATGCTCTAGGATGGGTGCCTCCATGCTGGTCATAGAAGCTAAAGAAAACAGAGAGATGTAGTACCACAAATCTCCCAGAGGAAAGTAACCAACGACCAGAAAAGGTGCAGGTCCATCAGAAAATTAATAAATACACAACTTTCTTTTTATGTGCCCATCCCTACAAATGGTGAAAGTGATGGCTCCTCATAATGAATGTGCTATCTCCATGCAAAAAGAAATGAAGAATGAAAAGACTCAGTAGCTACATGCGTATAAAACTGCTAATGTCGTCTGAAAAATATATATGAAATGAACATACGTCATAGCTACGTGAGGACAAATCATTGGTATAAATAAAATGACTCCTAGCACTCACGAGTATAAACTGATTGCGCCATATAAAAAAAAGCAAAAAACGAAATACTCCAACCACACAAGAGTATAAACTGAGTGAAATCTATCAACCAAAAAGGTAATTGAAAAATAATACTCCAAAGCTGCAAGAGTATAAACTGCTAGTCTCGTGCAAAAGAAACTAGTGAATGAAAGTACTCCATTGTCGCATGAGTATAAACTGTTGGCATCATCTAAAATCTAGTCCAATGCTGCAAAAGCATAAGCGGCTAGCACTACGGGGTTGCAAGAGTATAAACTCCTATCCTCGTGTGTACAAAATAATTACACTCCAGCGGTAGGAATATATTCTGCTAGCCTCATACGCAAGAATGTAAAATCATATAAACATAACCTGAGATATTAAATGTTGCTTGAGCAAATCTTTTAAGCAGGCCAAGTATAAGCCGCCGATGTCATATAAAAAAAAATATTCAAAATTACAAATAGGCTGCAGGATCAGAATTTAATAGCCACTCCTGAGAAAATCAGTACCCTGAAAATGTTCTACGATGCTCTCCGCGTACATATAAACTATATTGTTGTACACTCAAACTACTCCAGGACTAGCGAAACATGATCTGCCAGCTAGCTAGATAATTGCAGCGGTATGGTCTACCAGCCTCACGAAAATAAAAGAAATTCTACCCAATGCTATACGAGTATAAACTACTAGCACCATCTAATGAAATTATTGTAACACTCCAAAATCTTACGAGTATAAACTGTTGATATAACGCATACGATATTATGTGATATATATACTCCAAAGTCTTAAGAGTATAAAGTGTTGACGTAATAAACACTCCAAGGCTGCAGAGTATAAAAAGTCAGCCTCATGTAAAAGAAATTAATGAATGATGTTACTCCAAAGTCATGAGTATAAACTAGGCACCAAAAGAACATATAACTCCATACCCTCATGAGTGTAAACTGGGGCACCAAAATATATTACTCCAATAACTTACGAGTCTAAACTGTGATATAAAAAAAAACTACTCCATACCCTGATGAGTATAAACTGGGGCACTAAAAACAAATTTACTCCATACCCTCATGAGGATAAGCTGGGGCGCCAAAATATATTACTCCAATAACTTACGAGTCTAAACTGTGTCATCAAAGAATATTACTCCAATAAACTTACGAGTCTAAACTGTGTCATCAAAAATGGTACTCCAAAAAACTTACGAGTCTAAACTGTGTCATAAAAAAATGGTACTCCAAAAAACTTACGAGTCTAAACTGTGTCATAAAAAATGATACTCCAAGAAACTTACGAGTCTAAACTGTGTCAACAAAAATAACACTCCAATAAACTTACGAGTCTAAACTATGTCATAAAAAAAATACTCCAGCAAACTTAAGAGTCTAAACTGTGTCAACTAAAAAAAATTCACTCCTCCATAAATAAATTTACCTTGATAAGCATAAAACGTAGGGCGTTGAAAATGTGCGCAGTACGTCTTTATAGCCCAAGGCATAAATATAACAATGAATTTAGAAATAAATGATTCATACGAACCTATTTAAAAAATAACGTGGATGTTCAAATAAATGCATCGCACAATCAAGCTCGTATAGAGGCTTGCCGGCACGCCAACCATGAAATCAAAAGGTCTAAAACCGGAGCAGATTGCTTCATAAAAAGTGGCTCAGGCGAGAAAACCAGTCAAGAAATTATCCCTTGGCGAAGAGCAGACGTACTAAGCAAAGATCGATCTTATATTCCAGATCCCGATTGATCCTTCCTGCGCAAAATTAAAAGGGGCAAACAAAAGCAAATCAAGATGAACTGCGCAAGCCATGTGCGGGACGCATATGAATTCCTGGGTAAACATGCGAACTCACCTGGAGAGTGTACGATCTGATCTTTAGTTGCCGAAGTTGCCAAACCCTACTGAGATACACTAGAAATAAGCAAAATCATCACGCTAAAAATCCAGGATAGAAGGAAAATAAACCATCAATTGCCTGATGACATACGTACTTAATGATCAAGGGATGCGAAAAGTGTACGCTCTCGGCTGAAAGTTCAAACTCTTGACTAAAGTATGTCTCCTCTGGGAAGAAGTTGAGGAAAGAAGAGTACAGCGTGCCTAACATACGAAAGGAAAGGATGGAATAAGAGTGGTCTGTTGGGTAATACCCTGGTCGAAGGATATCTGGTCCCTACCGGAACAGCCTTAATACGTGCACACGGACACAAAAATATTGCACGCATTAATATTTCTTTTAAATGTGCAACTTCATTTTCGAGCTCTGGATCCGAAAAGAGACAATCTTCTTCACACCCAGACCTCGAGGGGCATCTGTTGACACTGATTTTGTCTTCAGATATAAAGCAAATTCGAAATATGACAAAATGATTAAATAATGAGATAAATCGTAGAAAATCAGATTTGCCTCATGATAAAAGGGGATAAATTGTTCGACACATAAATCATCGATAGTAATTAATATCTTCATGAAAAATAAAACCATCGATAGATATGTCGTGTTGGCGACCCTCGATTTTCATAAAATATAATCAACACATGAGAAATTCAACCGGCAAATAAATATCTGCCGGTGTCGGTTTAAACACTTGTCATTGAGACGATATTAATTTACCAAATATTTGACCGCCAGACAAAACTTTACTGTCGCATTATATGTGCAAAATACCGCATCAAAGGAAATTCGCAATAAATTAATATTGGCTAACCATTTGAGCTTGACGTTCAGCTAGCTAGCTAATTCGTATGTATTTTAAACCATACACATCGCGGGAAAATATACCTCATGGTCTCATATAGCAGCTACGTACATGCATGTATCATGTATGGATTAAGCGGCGAGATTAACAACCTAATCACCCAGCCCATAGCCCAAATTAAGCCATGCATGGCTGCGTTCATATAATTAAAGCCCACACAATGATTAAAAATGGTGGCAGTCGATGTGTGCGCATGCAAAGGATTAAGAGCCCATCTTATAGCTACTTAATTAACATAAGTATGGATCAGTGGCCCATGCGGGCACACTGGGTAATCGAATGGCATGCCCCGGCCTTCTTAGATCGCTTCAGAAATTAAACCTGCACGCGTAGCGCCAGGAAACTTGACGCTCAATCTGCAGAGCAGCCACTACGCCCACGTTCTCACCCACGATCGTCAGAACGTGCACGCGCTCCATCTCCGAAGAGTCTCCCGCTGGCTGCCTATATAATGAGCAGTACTCATCGCTACCCGGAGAGTCGAAAATCATGTCAGTCCATCGCTGGAAGCACCACTCGGCAAGCTAATGATCGATCAGCAATCTCCAACGAATAACCAATCGCAAATCATCAATCACCTGCCCATCGCTGATACACGCACTAGTCCATCGCTCTCTCGCGGCGCTGCTCATCTGCATTCACGCCGCCGGCACTCGTAGGCAGCGTTGCTCGCCTTCAGCTCCTCAACAGCCACGCTTTGATACGTGTTGACTGTTTAGTTGCTGCCGGCCGGCCGTTCGACATCCACGGGTACGATACGCCGCCATCCGTGTGTTCATCGCTGCTTCCATTCATCCTCAGCTTGCAAGGTGAGAAAGAGAAGGAAAAGCAAACCCGTAGCCCTCTTCATACTATGTTCTTAGATATTGCTTTCTTGCTTACCGCATAGGATAGCTCTAGCATGTCTAATTAAACTTGACCTTCATTCGGTCTCATGGTGACTCCGGGCTCCATGATGATACGAATAAGGAAATAAATTTGCACATAATAAAATTCTTCTTGGTTCGGTCACATGGTGATTCCGATCTCCATGTCGATACAAATCAAGAATAGAAATAGAAACAAACCTCATATTGTTTGGGTCTCATAAAGTCCTAGCTGATAGAAACAAACTCCATATTGCATATATGCCATGTTTAATTAAAACTTGTTCCTTGTTTGGTCTGCATGATGATACAAATTAAGGATGCAAACATAAATCAATCACCCCGCTCCTTGTTCGGTCAGCATGATGACTCCGGTCCCATGTAGATACGAATTAAGGATAAAAATAGAGATCAACACCCATATTGTTTGGCTCTCATAAAGTTCTAGCCGATAGAAATTAGAACATATTTGCTCCATATTGAATATGCCTTGTTCAATTAAAACTTGACCTTGATTTGGTCTCATGGTGACTCCGGGCTCCATGATGATGCAAATAAGGAAATAAACTAAACTCCTAGTTTGGTCTCATAGCGATCTTTGGTCATATCTTGATACAAACTAGGTGCCCATAATAAAATTCGCCTTGGTTCGGTCACATGGCGATTCCGATCTGCATGTTGATACAAATCAAGAATAGAAGTAGAAACAAAATCCATATTATTTTGGGTCTCATAAATCCCATCTTGGTAGGAATTACAATATGATTTCTGCATATAAAATATGTCTTGTCCTCTAATATTAAGTCACGGTTGCATGTTTGTAGTGCTAGTCATGTAGACGTGAAAGAGGCCAGATATAATATTGTTTGCACAGATCTAGCTAACTATCTGGATTAGTACATGGTACAGACTTGGTAAAATTAAACCCAACGCATGCAGCCATGTATGTTTTAAATATTCACTAGCTCCAAGTAGTACATACACTCTCGGGCTAATATTACCTAGTGCATGCTCGGCCATATATGATTAGAGTATTCACTAACCCGAAGTAGCGCAGCATCCTGCTCTCTTCACCTGGTTAATCTGAAATTAGTTAGGCAAGCGTACTGCATGCTGGCCTATATCCATATATCAATCAAATTAATTGTGCATGCCCTTATATGGATGCACGTATAAGCTAGATAATTTCCCAAACTCCCAATATTGATTTTGCACTAGATATGACATAGTGCCCCCGTGTTGTCAATACTGAAATAAATATGATTATCAAAATACTCATGCATAATATTTACTCCATGCGTTGTTTAGTCTCATATAACTAAACTAAGTTGATAATTTCCATCATGCCCATGAAACATAGAAATTGATATATACTCTTGCTCCATTCGGTTATGCTACACGTGGGCATATTGCTACACGGTGCTAGTCATAATACGGGTGAAGTGAAACTGCATTAAAACATGCTCATATAATTTCTTTTTTTTGATGACGGGAAAATGGGGCGATCGCAAAATAGTACGTACGCGTCCACGTCATAGAGACAGATAGTATAATTTAAATGCGTAAATGCATAAGATGAATAAAGATATCAAACATTGCAGGTACTTTATTTCCAGAACTCTTACATATATATAAAAGATCTGTTAATTACATCTCCGGAGAGAAAACCCCTGATTAAGAATTCCAACATAACTATTACATAGAATTACAACATACGACCACTACAAAGTGTAGAAAAGAAAACTACAAAATGTAGAAATAAAAGTCCTCCTCGATGTCGTCGACGTCGGCATATTCGGGGAGCCATGAAGTATGTCTATGCTAACGTATGGGTAGCATAATGTTTATCATATGATTTTATAGCACGTACATGACTTGGCTATTTTTAACTAGTTCATTAACCATTCGAAATTTGATAATAAGTAGTGTTTTATGTTATATAAGCATTTTAATGGTTAATAAGCTGGTTTAGCAAGTATGTGTGCAATATGTGGTATAACTCATTTTGTGGGCTGAGCTTATCATGCACATGATTTCTATATGCATGCAAATAGCAGATCGTTAAGCCACCATATGGGCAAGCTATTATGATGATGAAATGCACTATGTTATGTCTAGTGCAAGTGACATGGGGTCTGATCCTTTTTATCATGAAAGGAACACATGGTTTAATTTTAATTTATATAGGAGATTATCTTATAACATGTGGGTTTATTGCCTACATGCAAATTATATGTACTAGTTCCGAAATATGCTATATAGAACTAGTGATACATTTATATAATCTTGGATTTGAGATATAATTTGACTTCACTTGTATCAGTAAGAACATCAAATGAAGTATGGTATTTTCTCTTTGCTTGTATCATCACCAACCTAGCATAGGACATATGCTTGTAGTGTAACCGAGCAAGAGTATATAGAGTAACTATCATATATGAATGCTCTAATCGTCATATCGTATGCAACGGCGTATGTGCAATTTATTTGGCCGATACATACATCCATATAAGGGAATGTATACTTTGATTGATGATATATGCCAATGGGCCAACATGCGGCACACTTATGCTGGCTAAGCTAAGTTTTGAAACTAAGCCAATACATACAGATGACATGCTTTGTCTGATTTAGCCGACGCAAGTTTAACATACTTGGCCACACGCATGCAAGTCTAGATCCTATACTGATCATGGATGCTAGCTAGGCAAATATGGCATGCAACATTATTCTGATCAATCCTCCATGCGTATCAGCTAGTAGTCTAACTAGAGTGCATGATGCAGATTATCATTTTAGTTTAGTTATATGAGACTAAACAAGCATAGAGTAAATATCAGGTATAACCATTTGTTCGTCATATTTATTCTAACATGGCGTACTGGTCATATACGAAGTATGTGCAGTTTATTTGGCTGATACATGCATCCATATACGGGAGTGCATGCATAATCTGTTTTGAGTGAGATAGGCCAATGCGGTAGTATGCAGCATGGTTAGCTAAGGTTGATTGACTTTCAGATTAAACCAGGTTCATTAATCAACCTAAATGAGCTGCAGACTTTGCTCTGCTTGAAAGACATGCTACTACTTCAGGTTAGTGAATACTCTAAGCATATATGGCCGAGCGTGCACTAGGTTTAGCCGGGGAGTGCATGTACTATTTGGAGCTAGTGACTATTCTAGCGTACAGTGGGTTTGGATCCATCAAGATTATTAGCTAGACAGGTGCAAATATTATTTTATTTAATCACTTCATGTCTATACGCTGGCACCAACTAATGCTACAGGAGCTCATGCATCTAGGGAACTAGAATATGATCTAGATTTAACAAGCATGGCTTAATTTCTAGTGGCATATGAGACCAAACAACGCATGGAGTAAATATCATGCATGAGTATTTTGATTGTCATATTTATCAAATGGTAGATAACATCTACAGTTTGGAACTCCTTATATGCAACAGAGCGAGGAGAATATTGCAAATGCACTATGCTATACTTAGTGCAAATATAAGGGATCATTTATCACATGATTAAATATATGCATTCATGTGAAGGTAGTGCATAACGTATTCTGGTTGACCGATACGGATGGGATAGCATGCAGTGTGTTTAATTAAAGCTGGTCAATTTTAGTACCAAGCCTAATTTGCATGCATCGAGTTGATGTGCACATGCGTCTATTTCTAAGATCAGTATTCAGTCCATAGCTGACCTAGAATGCATGTACTATTTGGTTCTAGTGCATATTTTAAGCATACGTGGTCAAATAGTCTAAGTTCAGTTCTGCCAAGTTTAACTAGGCACATGACATGCAACTATCATTTTATTTAATCTTATCTGCATACCATGGCTAGCATGCACAGTCCTAATTTCTATCATGTAGGACTTTATGAAATCAGACCAATATGGGGTTCTAATTCTATTTCTATTCTTGATTTGTATCGACGTGGAGATCGGAATCGCCATGTGACCGAACCAAGACGAATTTTATTATGTGTAATATATTTCCTTATTCGTATCATCATGGAGCCGGGAGTCACCATGAGACCAAATGAAGGTCAAGTTTAATTGGGCAAGGCATGTATACAATATGGTGCAAATATATCCTAATTTCTATAAGCTAGGATTTGTGAGGCACAAACAATATGGGGTTTGAGCTCTATTTTTTATCCTTAATTCGTATCATCATGGGACCGGAGTCGTCATGCTGACCGAACAAGGAACATGGTGATTGAGTTATATTCGTACCCTTAATTTGTATCATCATGAGACCGGAGTCACCATGCTGACCAAACAAGGAGTAAGTTTATTGATTTATATTTGTATCCTTAATCCGTATCATCATGGGACCGGAGTCACCATGCTGACCGAACAAGGAGTAAATAGTTTGAACATGCTAATCAATCATAATGTGAACAAGAGCATAGTCAAGACTGAAAGGAGCAAAAAGATTATAGCTTTGGCCCCCTTTTCTCACCTTGGCGGTGAAGACGAACGGAACGGTGATGTAGTCGAACGGGTAGCGACGTATACACTCGCGTATGTCGAACGGCCGGCCGGTAGACACTAAACAACCAGCGCTTGGTAGCGTGATTGTTGAGCAGCTAACGACTAGCAACGCCGACGACGAATGACCGGCAGCGTGGATGCAGATGAGCAGCGCGGCGAGAGAGCGATGGATCACCTAAGAAGAAAACTAAGTCTCGGTAGGACCTCCAAGAATCTGATGACGGGAAAATGGGGCATCGTCAATGTGACCACACAAGTATCGTCAATGGTATCCACACAAATATCGTCAATGCAATGTCCTTCGTTCCGGCCATTCATATATGGGAATCGGTATAACTAAGAATCTGATGATGGATCGCCAGGTAATCTAACTCAGGTCCGATACTTTCATCGCATCGCTCATTGTGTCCTAACAGTACAGACTATTTCTCCAAGTGGGCTGAACTCACACCATTAAAAGAGGATAAAGCAGAAAACGTGGAGCATTTTATAAGAACACAACTCATATATCGTTTTGGCGTTCCTTCTCGGATCATGTCTGATAATGGAACTCCTTTTAAAAATAAACATGTGGACAAGTTATGTTCAAAGTTCAAGATAGATCATTATTATTCTACGGCATATAATCCGGCCGCTAACGGACAAGCTGAGGCTTTTAATAAAACTCTATGTAAATTGCTAAAGAAAGTTGTATCTGGCAATAAGCGAGAGTGGCATGAAAAACTTCTCGAAGCATTGTGGGCGTATAGAACCACGACGCGCACACCGACGGGGATGACGCCTTATTCCCTAGTATTTGGAGGAGAAGCGGTTTTACCTCTAGAAGTCCAAATTACTTCATTAAGGGTCGCAACTCATGAAAATCTATCAGAGGAAAAATCAACACAATTACGCCTCGATGAACTAGAAAGACTTGAAGGCAAAAGACTTCAAGCTTTACAAAATCTTGAGGCATATCAAGCTAGAATGTCACGAGCCTTTGACAAACGTGTCAAGCGTAGGTCATTTAAACAAGGAGACCTAGTGCTCGCAGTCATCCGTCCTATGAATATCACTCGACGGATGAAAGGAAAATTTGAACCTAAATGGGAAGGTCCCTTCGTCGTAAAAGAAGTTTATTCCAGCGGCGCATATAGAATCATATCGCCGGATGGCAAATATTCGCCATCGCCGGTAAACGGCAAATTCCTCAAGCGTTATTATGCTTAAAAAAAAAGGGTACACAAAAATAATACTCCAATAACTTATGAGTCTAAACTGTGTCGTCAAAAAATATAACTCCATACCTCCATGAGTATAAACTGGGGCAGGAAATAATAAATATGTGATAAAATTTATATGACTCCGTACCCTCATGAGTATAAACTGGGGCGCCAAAAATAATACTCCAATAACCTATGAGTCTAAACTGTGCCAACAAAAATAATACTCCAATAACCTACGAGTCTAAACTGTGCCAACAAAAATAATACTCCAATAACTTACGAGTCTAAACTGTGCCAACAAAAATAATACTCCAATAACTTACGAGTCTAAACTGTGCCAACAAAAATATTACTCCAATAACCTACGAGTCTAAACTGTGCCAACAAAAGTAATACTCCAAGAAATTTACGAGTCTAAACTGTGCCAACAAAAATATTACTCCAATAACTTACGAGTCTAAACTGTGACGTCAAAAGAAAAAATATGACTCCGTACCCTCATGAGTATAAACTGGGGCACCAAATCATAACCATGTGATATATACTCCAAGAAACTTATGAGTTTAAACTGTGTCAACAAAAATAAGTACTCCAATAAACTTAAGAGTCTAAACTATGTCACTGCAAAAAAAAACACTCGTCCTAAATAAATTTACCTTGATAAGCATAAAACTTAGAGCGTTGAAAATGTGCGCACTATGTCTTTATAGCCCAAGGCATAAATATCACAATGAGTTTAGAAATAAATGGTTCAGACTAACTTATTACAAAAATAACGTGGATGCTCAAATAAATATTAAGAGGGCGAAATAGAAAATAGACTCATATCGATACAACATGCAAATAAATCGAGAATTGAAAATTCAATAGTCCAATCACACACGGACAATACAAGAGTGCTTATTAATCATCTGACAAGAAAGGCCAACTAGAATATGTTTAACTATCTAGCATGGCGTAGAAAGAAGATTCTGCATATTCTCAATAATAGAGTCAACTTCACTGCCCATTGCAGATGACTTCTGTTGGAGGGCCTCTAGTTCGCGAGTAGCCTCTGCATTAACTTCAGAGAGAGTGTCACGCAACTTCTTGGCTTCATCTTGTTTGCTGGATTGTTCTAATTTTAATTGCTCAACATCCTGCTCGATCTGGTGCAATGCAATATTAGCCTCTGCAAGTTGTGCACTAAGAGCTTCCACGTGCTTATTCTTCTCTGCACGCTGCTCTTCCATAGATGTTAGCTTCTCCTCTATACCCTTTAGAATTTCTTCGAGCAACATACACTCTTTATCCGCAACAGCAAGAGCTTCTTCTTGTTTCTGAGACTGAAAGTTAATCTTTTTGCAAGCTTCTTGCATGTCACTTGAGATACATATGAGCCTTTTCAAACCCGTACGAACAGTAGCAACTCGAGCAATATCATCGCTTGCTTGGAGAAGCGAATAGACGGCCTCAAGAGTTGTATGATACTGAGGGTCCATGATCGTAGAGTTGTTCAAGCCTTTAAGAGCATGTTTCAACGCTGTATCGATGGCCGTCATGATAACTTCAGTAACAAAAGGAACACCCATGGACGACATTGCAGTCTGCGTTGATGTTTCCTTGTTGCTAACAGGAGCGTCTTTAAAATCTGAAAAAATATAACAGCAAAATAAAGAAGATAAATATTCTCGTAAACAAAATATATAAGTGAAAAAAAAGCGTGATGGTTTATTAGAACTACCATGCGCGAAAGCAGATGAAACAGTGGGATCGTCGCCTACAGGAGACATGTTTGTTGTGCTCAATCCCGGGCAAAAATTTGGAGCATCCAATGAATCTGTTCCATCATAGTCGTCTACATCCAAATCATCCAGATTACCTAAACCATGATCTATGTCTCCACGTAGTACCCCATCTAAAACTGCGCCATTGATGGCATCCAGATGGAGAGGTACGTTCAATTCTATGGGACCATAATCACTCTCAGCATCCATAGCATCAAGCTTTCTTTTGGTAGCAGGCCTCGATTCCTCCTCCAGAGAGCTATTTTCAGGCATATGAGTTTCTTCTGTCCCACCGAGCGTGCCAGAATCTGATGACAGGAAAATGGGGCGATCGCAAAAAGATACGTACACGTCCACATCATAGAGACAGATAGTATAATTTAAATGCGTAAATGCATAAAATGAATATAGGATCAAACATTGCAGGTACTTTATTTCCAGAACTCTTACACATATATAAAAGATCTGTTAATTACATCTCCGGAGAGAAAACCCCTGATTAAGAATTCCAACATAACTATTACATAGAATTACAACATATGAGCACTACAAAGTGTAGAAAAGCAAACTACAAAATGTAGAAATAAAAGTCCTCCTCGTTGTCGTCGATGTCGGCGTATTCGGGGAGCCATGAAGTACGTCTATGCTAACGTATGGGTAGCATAATATTTATCATATGATTTTTATAGCACGTACATGACTTGGCTATTTTTACCTAGTTCATTAACCATTCGAAATTTGATAATAAGTAGTATTTTATGTTATATGAGCATTTTTAATGGTTAATAAGCTAGTTCAGCAAGCATGTGTGCAATATATGGTATAACTCATTTTGTGAGCCAAATTTATAATGCATGTGATTTCTATATGCATGGAAATAGCAGATCGCTAAGCCACCATATGGGCAAGCTATTATGATGATGAAATGCACTATGTTATGTCTAGTGCAAGTGACATGGGGTCTGATCCTTTTTATCATGAAAGGAACACATGGTTTCATTTTAATCTATATAAGAGATTATCTTATAACATGTGGGTTTATTGCCTACATGCAAATTATATGTACTAGTTCCGAAATATGCTATATAGAACTAGTGATACATTTATATAATCTCGGATTTGAGATATAATTTGACTTCACTTGTATCAGTAAGAACATCAAATGAAGTATGGTATTTTCTCTTTGCTTGTATCATCACCAACCTAGCATAGGACATATGCTTGTAGTGTAACAGAGCAAGAGTATATAGAGTAGCTATCATATATGAATTCTTTAATCGTCATATTTATTTAGTACTGACAACATGGTGTACTAGTCGTATGCAACGGCGTATTTGCAATTTATTTGGCCGTAACATACATCCATATAAGGGAATGTATAATCTACTTTGATTGATGATATATGCCAGTGGGCCAACATGCGGCACACTTATGCTGGCTAAGCTAAGTTTTGAAACTAAGCCAGTGCATACAGATGGCATGCTTTGTTTTATTTAGCCGACCCAAGTTCAACATACTTGGCCACACGCATGCAAGTCTAGATCCTATATTGATCATGGATGCTAGTTAGGCAAATATGACATGCAACATTATTCTGATCAATCTTCCATGCGTATCAGCTAGTAATCTAACTAGAGCGCATGATGCAAATTATCATTCAAGCATAGAGTAAATATCAGGTATAACCATTTGTTCGTCATATTTATTCTAACATGGCGTACTGGTCATATACGACGGGGAATATGCAGTTTATTTGGCTGATACATGCATCCATATACGGGAGTGCATGCATAATCTGTTTTGAGTGAGATAGGCCAATGCGGTAGTATGCAGCATGGTTAACTAACGCTGATTGACTTTCAGATTAAACCAGGTTCATTAATCAACCTAAATGAGCTGCAGACTTTGCTCTGCTTGAAAGACATGCTACTACTTCAGGTTAGTGAATACTCTAAGCATATATGGCCGAGCATGCACTAGGTTTAGCCCGGGAGTGCATGTACTATTTGGAGCTAGTGAATATTCTAGCGTACAGTGGGTTTGGATCCATCAAGATTATTAGCTAGACAGATGCAAATATTATTTTATTTAATCACTTCATGTCTATACGCTGGCATCAAATAATGCTACAGGAGCTCATGCATCTAGGGAACTAGAATATGATCTAGATTTAACAAGCATGGCTTAATTTCTAGTGGCATATGAGACCAAACAACGCATGGAGTGAATATCATGCATGGGTATTTTGATTGTCATATTTATCAAATGGTAGATAACATCTGCAGTTTGGAACTCCTTATATGCAACAGAGTCAGGAGAATATTGCAAGTGCACTATGCTATATTTAGTGCAAATATAAGAGATCATTTATCACATGATTAAATATATGCATTCATGTGAAGGTATAGTGCATAACGTATTCTGGTTGACCAATACGGATGGGATAGTATGCGGTGTGTTTAATTAAAGCTGATCAATTTTAGTACCAAGCCTAATTTGAATGCATGCATCGAGTTGATGTGCACATGCGTTTATTTCTAACGTCAGTATCCAGTCCATAGCTGACCTAAAATGCATGTACTATTTGGTTCTAGTGCATATTTTAACTAGGCAGATGACATTTCAGTTCTGCCAAGTTTAACTAGGCAGATGAGATGCAACTATCATTTTATTTAATCTTATCTGCATACCATGGCTAGCATGCACAGTATCTCGTGTATATGGGACTATATATAATCCTATCTAAAACGCATATGTCCTAATTTCTATCATGTAGGACTTTATGAAATCAGACCAATATGGGGTTCTAATTCTATTTCTATTCTTGATTTGTATCGACATGGAGATCGGAATCGCCATGTGACCGAACCAAGACGAATTTTATTATGCTATATTTATTTCCTCATCCGTATCATCATGGTGCCCGGAGTCATCATGAGACCAAATGAAGGAACAAGTTATAGTTGAACATGGCATGTACACAATATGGTGCAAATATGTCCTAATTTCTATCGGGTAGGACTTTATAAGACCCAAACAGTATGAGGTTTGTTTCTATTTCTATTCTTGATTTGTATCGACATGGAGATCGGAATCGCCATGTGACCGAACCAAGACGAATTTTATTATGTGCAATCTATTTCCTTATTCGTATCATCATGGAGCCCGGAGTCACCATGAGACCGAATGAAGGTCAAGTTTTATTATGTGCAATTTATTCCTTATTCGTATCATCATGGAGCCCGGAGTCACCATGAGACCGAATGAAGGTCAAGTTTTATTAGACATGCTAGAGCTATCATATACGGCAAGCAAGAAAGCAATATCTAAGAACAGATTATGAAGAAAGTTACGGGTTTGCTTTTGCCTCTCTTTCTCACCTTGCCGGTGGAGCTGAACGGAAGTAGCGACCGATGATCCGACGACGGCGTATGGCACTCGTGGATGTCGAACGGCCGGCCGGCAGCTACTAAACAGCCAACGCCTATGGTAGCGTGAGTGTTGAGAAGCTGACAGCGAGCGACGCTGACGACGAGCGACGGCGACGACGGCGAGGAGGACTTCTTAGTCTTAGTTTTATCTTTTGTAATAGTCATATGTAAACTTGTAATCCTTTATATTAGAAAGTTGGAATTCTGATAAATTAACCTACGTGCACTATTGTTTGATTTTGTGGTTACATAGGACGTATGCATGATTTGTTTTTAAGGCCTATATGGGCGCTTTGGTGCATTTTAGAGCGTATTTGGCTTTTGTAACATTTCTATGGCTCATATCATGGAATTCAAATGAGAACCCATGCGTAGAGCGTGAAGTATATAATTTGAGTGTATTTGGACTCATAGCATGGAATTCCGATGGGAGTCCATGTGTAGAGCATTTATTTATAGTTTTAGGATTTTTGTGGCTCATGTCATGGAATTCCTATGCGAACCCATGGACAAAGCGTGGCATGTAATTTTGACATGTGATGGTTTGTATCACGAAATTCACAATGGAACCCGTGCATAGATCATATATCAGGATTTTGTACATTATGTATTATCTTTTTATTTACTCATCTTGGCGTGTATCCATTTTAGAAGACCAAACCCAAGATGAGAGTGACATGATCTTTGATCCAAACCGTGATGGCCGAAACGAAAGATAATATGATAAGAACATGAATATATTCCTCGATCCGTACCACATGGCCGGAATCGAAGGTTATAACATTGACAAAGTATGGTATTCCTTGATCCGTACCGAATGGCCGGAACGAAGGACATGAATATGGTGAATATTTTCCTTGATCCGTACTAAATGGCAGGACCATAGGATATAATTTATGGGGCTATTTCTTGATCCGAACCATATGGCCGAAACGAAGAACATTATATGGAAAAGATGAATGTATTCCTTGATCCGAACCAAACGGCCGGAACGAAGGACATGATCTTATGGAGAAGATAAATATTGGAGAAGAAGAGGAGGCTCCTTGATTCGAACCAAAACGGCCGAACCTAAGGACAAAAGAATGGCATTGTTTCTTACCTTCTCACCTCTTTGGAGCACCGAAGTGTCTTCTTGCTTCCTTTCTTCTTCCTCTCTCTCACGTTTTATGTGACCTTACCGAGAGAGGAACATGAGCAGCGATGGACTGCTGTATGACCAGGCTGAAGTATGTGCACGCGTCTATGCGCAGCGTGCTGTGGCGAAAGGTATGGTGATGGAGGCTGATGAATGAGCGATCGATCGGGTGGATGAATGAATGATCGATCTATAACGGTGGACCTGAGTTGCGGATGATTTTCGTCAATGGTATCCACACAAGTATCGTCAATGCAATGTCCTTCGTTCCGGCCATTCGGTACGGATCAAGGAATACCATACTTTGTCAATGTTATAACCTTCGATTCCGGCCATGTGGTACGGATCGAGGAATATATTCATGTTCTTATCATATTATCTTTCGTTTCGGCCATCACGGTTTGGATCAAAGATCATGTCACTCTCATCTTGGGTTTGGTCTTCTAAAATGGATACACGCCAAGATGAGCAAATAAAAAGATAATACATAAAGTACAAAATCCTGATATATGATCTATGCACGGGTTCCATTGTGAATTTCGTGATACAAACCATCACATGTCAAAATTACATGCCACGCTTTGTCCATGGGTTCGCATAGGAATTCCATGACATGAGCCACAAAAATCCTAAAACTATAAATAAATGCTCTACACATGGACTCCCATCGGAATTCCATGCTATGAGTCCAAATACACTCAAATTATATACTTCACGCTCTACGCATGGGTTCTCATTTGAATTCCATGATATGAGCCATAGAAATGTTACAAAAGCCAAATACGCTCTAAAATGCACCAAAGCGCCCATATAGGCCTTAAAAACAAATCATGCATACGTCCTATGTAACCACAAAATCAAACAATAGTGCACGTAGGTTAATTTATCCAAGATATAATCAATTAACTTGCCTGACACGAATATTTATACACGGTGGCATGCAAATAATCCAAATGCTATCCGCATCCAAACAAATTAGTACGCCATCGACTAGTACTAAAAGAAATATGAAATGACCACTGCATGTAGTTGTCGCTGCATGCATATAGAGAAATGCACAGGCATGGCCTCTGGCCCAAATACCATGCACCATCCCGGATGCTTTAGTCGGCTAATTAAAAAAATAACCAAACAATATACTGTATCATCAAAATATACGTATGTTGAGCCGATTAAATAAATTAGGTATCCGATGCATTAACTTCTTGTACTTCTAATATTAGTGCAAGTAAAAAAAAAGGTGAAATATATGATATAAAATCAAATGATAAATCAAAGAAGATTAAATGCTCCTTCAATCATCCGACGGCGACGACGGCGAGGAGGACTTCTTAGTCTTAGTTTTATCTTTTGTAATAGTCATATGTAAACTTGTAATCCTTTATATTAGAAAGTTGGAATTCTTAATCAGGGGTTTTCTCTTCGGAGATGTAATTAACGGTTCTTTTATATAAATGTAAGAGTTCCGGAAATATGTACTCGCAATACTTGATATTTGTCTCATTTACATTTGCGCACATTTAAATTTAAATACTATATGTCTCTATGACGTGGACGCGTATTGTATTATTTCGATCGCCCCATTTTCCCGTCATCAGATTCTGGCATGCCCGGTGGGACATATTTCTCCCCTCATCTTTGAAATTCCAACATAACATACAACATATGAATTCTCAAAATATATAGTCCAAATAGATCAAATTGCAGAGGACTAATATATGGTTCCTCCAGTTTCGATGGTGCGGAAAATCAATATGTGATTCTGAACATCGGATCCCTTTGGTTTGATGTGCCAATCGTTCCTCTTATGACATTACTAAGCCGAAGTTGACTAAGGAGCACGGCGCCATCACTAACTAAGCAAGACCAAAAAAAAGGTCTTTTCTGTTGTGTCTTTTTAAAACCAGCAGAGTAGAATATAACATCTGCTATAAAAGTCATGGTCACCAGGTGATGAGACCCCAACTCCAGCCCCAAATAGGAAAGGGAAGGCTGTCAAAGTGGGGCAACCATCCTACCAACAGCCCAAGAACAAGGGAATACTAGCGGAGCTAATTAAAAAAAAAGAGTTTCCGCCACATATTTCCAAGGGAAAATATAAGATGGTGCATAAACCCATCGCATGCAACATGATGAAATATGTCAAGTCGTGGCCATATTGTCATGGAGATTTGGATCAATAGCGACACCTACGAGTGCTCTGAATAAACGCCAGCCCGATGCTCGAGTGTTTGCTCCTTCAGTGTGCGATAAACCTAAGGATGCTATGAAGAAATGTACAAGCATCCCATGGCCGTGGAACTGATCATGTTGTCTCTACCATGGTGCTACCATATGCCATACCATCATCCGCACCTTGTGTAAAAGAATCCTTTGAGGGTTGGTATGATCCGGTGCACCATCAACATTGTAAAAAAAAAAAGTCGTTATATCTACTATTGCCGTGTTATAGTCGGCAAGGTAAGTGTCCACTTCTCCAAGAATATGGAAAACAACCTCTTGGATCATCGTTTCAGCAAAGGTCGCCTCATGATCGACAAACTAAAAGGCAATTCCAGTTTTTCAAAAATATCTAAACCACGACAAGCATCATGTCATGGGCCTTGACCGTGAAAATAATAGATATATCTGCAAAAAAACAAAAGGAGCGGCAAAAGCCACTTGAGGAGGAAGCTGCTCTCTCAAACAAAGAGCCCCAACAGGCTGTTGTTTTATAGCTTTGCGTGGGTAAACATTGCCAGGCTTGAGAGCTATATCACACTCATGCCAAGGGTTTCGTCCCTCCACTCCTCCGTTAGTTCCTCGCCAACAACAAAATCTAATTTGCGGGAGCTGCCATTGACAGTAAAAAAACGCTCAAGTTTTATAACCCGAGTGTCACAAATGTTGTCGAAATTGCAACAACTTGATATCATGGTTCTAGGTCACAAAGAAGGCCATGGCGTCGTAGAGAAACTGGCCAAGGTGACGAAAATAAAACTCAACAAAGACTAGAGTGTTAGTGTGAGAATGTGGGAGAGCTGCAAACTGAATTATGAGCAGGTAAAAATATGCATGCCTGCCCGGATGCATGTGTGATCCTCGAAGTGTTCAGGCGGCATTCCAGTGTCACTTGTTATCTTAGGTCCCAATTAAATATCCGGACCTGAGTTCAATATTGAAAAAAAGGGGTTGCAGACATGTGACATCTCCACCCGTTCATCACTATGTGATGGTAGGGGGCTGCTTGCAGATTTCATGAGGGAGATCATGTAAAGCATATCTCTATGTTCACAGTTACAAGCCACGGGTACCACGTCCTTGGTTTTAAAAATTGGAAGCACTTTGCACATACGTGAGACTGGTAATGGATGCAGCTACCTCATACAATGCTTTGCTGTGTCGACCGTGGTTACATGATAATCAGGTTGTACCATCCATCAGTGTATCAAGTACTTGGATCAGTCTGGGAAACAGTAAGAATATTCGCAGACAAGAAACCATTCACAGTGGTTGAATCTTTCTATACTGATGCAAAATTTTATTTTGAGCTTGTCGAGAAAGTGCATAAGCCAAAGGCAATCATAGTACTTGAATTAAATATCTCAGAACAAGATGTTGCTGAATCTTCGTCAAGCCAAAAAGGTTTATCAGTATATACCAAGTAGTCAGAGAAGAAAAGGGGACCCCATATTCCGCGTCCTGAATAAATTATCTGCTAACCGAGGAACAAATTTTCCGACACCTCTACCTCCTCTGGTTCAACACAAAATTGAACAAGCTAAGAAGGATTCACATTACCAAAACAGAAATAAAAGAAGCCATGTGGCGCAGATCACTTTGTCAAATAAAGATGATAACTCGCTGCCTATTTCTTTGTATGATAATAGAGTTTTGTACATGATGCAGAAAGTAAGATATGATACCTCCACTGGCCCGTCCTTATGCGACGGCCGAGGCCAACTTGCGTCGTTTGAAAGGGCATTATCCCAGGAGCAACTAAGGCTTTGCATGAAGATCAAACTTTGATATAAAAAAGATATGGACTAGGATATGAAGTCTGCATGACCTCGACTGAACTTATAGACATGGTCGAGGCTTCTCCGCAAATATAAAATGGAAATCAACCTACCATCGACGACTTAGAATAAATAAGTATTGAGACGTCTTTGCTTGGACTTATGAAGAAATGCCGGGACTGGACCCAAAAGTCGCTGTCCATCATCTCGCCGTACAAGATGACTTTGCACCGGTGAAACAAGCAAAAAGAAAGTATCGGCCTAAAATACTTCCAAAAATAGAAGCTGAGGTAGATAAACTCATAGCTGCAGGGTTCATTAGAGAAGTCAAATATCACACATGGGTATCTAGCATTTTTACCTGTCAAAACATAAAAATGGTCAAACTCGTATATGTGTAGATTTCAGAGATTTTTAAAAAAGCATGTCCCAAAGATGATTTCCCAATAACTATATCTGAAATACTAGTCGATGCCACTATGGGGCATGAAATATTTTTCTTTTCATGGATGGTTATTATGGTATTACAACCAAATAAAGATGGCGCCCGAAGATGAAGAGTTGACAACATCTAAACTCATCATCTAAAATCTAGTCCAATATTAAAAGAAGCATGCTTTGGTCACTTGGAATATATGAGAAGGTTCATCCCAATTTTTGCGAAAAAATTACTCCAAAGTCTTACGAGTATAAACTGTAGACATCATGTATGCTATATTATATGACATAAACACTCCAAAGTCTTACGAGTATAAACTGTTGACATCATGGATACTATATCATGTGAGATAAAATACTCCAATAACTTAGAGTATAAACTGTGGTATTAGAAAACATCACTCCAATAATTTATCTTGCTCGACAAAATTGGGTAAGATGCAAGTTAAATGCTCTAGGATGGGTGCCTCCATGCTGGTCATAGAAGCTAAAGAAAACAGAGAGATGTAGTACCACAAATCTCCCAGAGGAAAGTAACCAACGACCAGAAAAGGTGCAGGTCCATCAGAAAATTAATAAATACACAACTTTCTTTTTATGTGCCCATCCCTACAAATGGTGAAAGTGATGGCTCCTCATAATGAATGTGCTATCTCCATGCAAAAAAAATGAAGAATGAAAAGACTCAGTAGCTACATGCGTATAAAACTGCTAATGTCGTCTGAAAAATATATATGAAATGAACATACGTCATAGCTACGTGAGGACAAATCATTGGTATAAATAAAATGACTCCTAGCACTCACGAGTATAAACTGATTGCGCCATATAAAAAAAAGCAAAAAACGAAATACTCCAACCACACAAGAGTATAAACTGAGTGAAATCTATCAACCAAAAAGGTAATTGAAAAATAATACTCCAAAGCTGCAAGAGTATAAACTGCTAGTCTCGTGCAAAAGAAACTAGTGAATGAAAGTACTCCATTGTCGCATGAGTATAAACTGTTGGCATCATCTAAAATCTAGTCCAATGCTGCAAAAGCATAAGCGGCTAGCACTACGGGGTTGCAAGAGTATAAACTCCTATCCTCGTGTGTACAAAATAATTACACTCCAGCGGTAGGAATATATTCTGCTAGCCTCATACGCAAGAATGTAAAATCATATAAACATAACCTGAGATATTAAATGTTGCTTGAGCAAATCTTTTAAGCAGGCCAAGTATAAGCCGCCGATGTCATATAAAAAAAAATATTCAAAATTACAAATAGGCTGCAGGATCAGAATTTAATAGCCACTCCTGAGAAAATCAGTACCCTGAAAATGTTCTACGATGCTCTCCGCGTACATATAAACTATATTGTTGTACACTCAAACTACTCCAGGACTAGCGAAACATGATCTGCCAGCTAGCTAGATAATTGCAGCGGTATGGTCTACCAGCCTCACGAAAATAAAAGAAATTCTACTCCAATGCTATACGAGTATAAACTACTAGCACCATCTAATGAAATTATTGTAACACTCCAAAATCTTACGAGTATAAACTGTTGATATAACGCATACGATATTATGTGATATATATACTCCAAAGTCTTAAGTGTATAAAGTGTTGACGTAATAAACACTCCAAGGCTGCAGAGTATAAAAAGTCAGCCTCATGTAAAAGAAAATTAATGAATGATATTACTCCAAAGTCTTACTAGTATAAACTGTTGACATCATGTATGCTATATTATATGACATAAATACTCCAAGGTCTTACAAGTATAAACTATTGACATCATGCATACCATATTATTTGATATAAACACTCCAAATATTACGAGTATAAACTGTTTACATCACTCATACTATATTATATGAGATAAATACTCCAAAGCTGGAAGACTATATACTGCCAGCCTCATGTAAAAGAAATTAATGATTGAAATCACTCCAAAGTCTTACGAGTATAAAATGTTGACATCATGCATATTATATTATATGAGATAAATACTCCAAAACTGCAAGAGTATAAATGGAGCCTCATGTAAAAGAAAATTAATGAGTGAAATTACTCCAAGGCTATAAGAGTATAAACTGTCAGCTTCATATGTGAAACAAAGAAAAAAAAATGAAATTACTCCAAGGCTATAAGAGTATAAACTATCAGCCTCATGTAAAAAAAGTGAAATTACTCCAAGGACTCAAGAGTATAAACTGATTGCGCCATATCAAACAAACGGTAAATAAAACATTACTCCAAGCACTCACGAGTATAGATTGAGTGAACCCTATCAACTAGGCAACAACAACAACAAAATACTCCAATGCTACAAGAGTATAAACTGTAAGCCAACGTCATAGGACCTTAAGTCATCGCATCATTATAACGAATGAAATGAAACATATTTCAAATATGCTCCAATTGCTTCATGAGGTAAAACTGTAGGCCAATTTTTTTTTTCTTCATTGAAAACTGAAGATTAAATTGCTCCAATGCTATATGAGCCTAAACTATCAGCATAAAAAAATGTTCCAACGCTATACGAGCCTAAAATATTAGCAAAAGAAATCAAAATATGCTCCAATGCTATATGAGCCTAAACTACTCGCATAAAAAATCAAAATATGCTCCAATACTATATATACGAGCCTAAACTATAAGCATCAAGCAAAAAAAAAATTACTCCACAACCTCACGAGTATAAACTGAGGAATACCAAAATTACTCCGTACCCTCATGAGTATAAACTGGGGCATACAAAAACAAATCTACTCCATACCCTCATGAGTATAAACTGGGGCATACAAGAAGTAAAATTACTCCTAGCACACATGAGTATAAACCGAGGCACACAAAAATTATTCTACTCCACACCCTCATGAGTATAAACTAGGCACCAAAAGAACATATAACTCCATACCCTCATGAGTGTAAACTGGGGCACCAAAATATATTACTCCAATAACTTACGAGTCTAAACTGTGATATAAAAAAAAACTACTCCATACCCTGATGAGTATAAACTGGGGCACTAAAAACAAATTTACTCCATACCCTCATGAGGATAAGCTGGGGCGCCAAAATATATTACTCCAATAACTTACGAGTCTAAACTGTGTCATCAAAGAATATTACTCCAATAAACTTACGAGTCTAAACTGTGTCATCAAAAATGGTACTCCAAAAAACTTACGAGTCTAAACTGTGTCATAAAAAATGGTACTCCAAAAAACTTACGAGTCTAAACTGTGTCATCAAAAATGATACTCCAAGAAACTTACGAGTCTAAACTGTGTCAACAAAAATAACACTCCAATAAACTTACGAGTCTAAACTATGTCATAAAAAAAATACTCCAGCAAACTTAAGAGTCTAAACTGTGTCAACTAAAAAAAAATCACTCCTCCATAAATAAATTTACCTTGATAAGCATAAAACGTAGGGCGTTGAAAATGTGCGCAGTACGTCTTTATAGCCCAAGGCATAAATATAACAATGAATTTAGAAATAAATGATTCATATGAACCTATTTAAAAAATAACGTGGATGTTCAAATAAATGCATCGCACAATCAAGCTCGTATAGAGGCTTGCCGGCACGCCAACCATGAGACCGAATGAAGGTCAAGTTTTATTAGACATGCTAGAGCTATCATATACGGCAAGCAAGAAAGCAATATCTAAGAACAGATTATGAAGAAAGCTACGGGTTTGCTTTTGCCTCTCTTTCTCACCTTGCCGGTGGAGCTGAACGGAAGTAGCGACCGATGATCCGACGACGGCGTATGGCACTCGTGGACGTCGTCACGCCGCTCTTTGGAGCACCGAAGTGTCTTCTTGCTTCCTTTCTTCTTCCTCTCTCTCACGTTTTATGTGACCTTACCGAGAGAGGAACATGAGCAGCGATGGACTGCTGTATGACCAGGCTGAAGTATGTGCACGCGTCTATGCGCAGCGTGCTGTGGCGAAAGGTATGGTGATGGAGGCTGATGAATGAGCGATCGATCGTGAAATATAGAAATTGATATATACTCTTGCTCGATGCCGTTATGACACAGATGAAGTAAAACTGCATCAAATATGCTTATATAATCATGTCGCTAGTTTCTCATATAAAACTAGTGTACTAATATAGGTGTTGAAATCACATTACACCATTAAATTACATGCGATTATGATCATGCATGTCTTGCACTCCATATAGGTGTAGGCGTATATAAAATTAAACATGAGTCAAAATATATAATCACCATGGACTCTCATGTCATAAGAAAATCTCCCATATAGATAAAAACTGAACCACGCATTCCGTTCATATAATTGAATGCATCCACTAAATTAAATGATAAATAGGATCATGTCCTATGTCTCCTGCACTAAATATAACATAGTGCATCTCATCATCATATTCTCATATAGCTTGCCCGTATGGTGGCTTAACAAATTGCTATGTACATGCTAAATTCATACCACACACTGCATATAGGTGTATGCATGTCATATGATAATCTACCATATAGATTAAAATCAAACTACGCATCCCTCTCATATAGGTGTGTGCATTTACATAATTAAATGATAACTAGGATCATAGCCTATGTTGCTTGCACTAAACATAATCGTAGTGCATCCTTAACCTTCATATATGTTATAGCCTACCCATATTGGCTTAATGCAATGCTATATACGCTGCTACAAATTGAACAAGATATTTTCTCCATTCCATGCATGCATATAGAAATCACATGCATGATAAACTTGGCTCACAAAATGAGTTATACCATATATTGCACACATGCTTGCTGAACTAGATTATTAACCATTAAAAATGCTCATATAACATAAAACATTACTTTCGAATGGTTAATGAACTAGGTAAAAATAGCCAAGTCATGTACGTGCTATAAAGATCATATGATAAATATTATGCTACCCATACGTTAGCATAGACATACTTCATGGCTCTCCGAGTACGCCGGCGTCGACGATGTCGAGGAGGCATGAAGTATGTCTATGCTAACGTATGGGTAGCATAATGTTTATCATATGATTTTATAGCACGTACATGACTTGGCTATTTTTAACTAGTTCATTAACCATTCGAAATTTGATAATAAGTAGTGTTTTATGTTATATAAGCATTTTAATGGTTAATAAGCTGGTTTAGCAAGTATGTGTGCAATATGTGGTATAACTCATTTTGTGGGCTGAGCTTATCATGCACATGATTTCTATATGCATGCAAATAGCAGATCGTTAAGCCACCATATGGGCAAGCTATTATGATGATGAAATGCACTATGTTATGTCTAGTGCAAGTGACATGGGGTCTGATCCTTTTTATCATGAAAGGAACACATGGTTTAATTTTAATTTATATAGGAGATTATCTTATAACATGTGGGTTTATTGCCTACATGCAAATTATATGTACTAGTTCCGAAATATGCTATATAGAACTAGTGATACATTTATATAATCTTGGATTTGAGATATAATTTGACTTCACTTGTATCAGTAAGAACATCAAATGAAGTATGGTATTTTCTCTTTGCTTGTATCATCACCAACCTAGCATAGGACATATGCTTGTAGTGTAACCGAGCAAGAGTATATAGAGTAACTATCATATATGAATGCTCTAATCGTCATATCGTATGCAACGGCGTATGTGCAATTTATTTGGCCGATACATACATCCATATAAGGGAATGTATACTTTGATTGATGATATATGCCAATGGGCCAACATGCGGCACACTTATGCTGGCTAAGCTAAGTTTTGAAACTAAGCCAATACATACAGATGACATGCTTTGTCTGATTTAGCCGACGCAAGTTTAACATACTTGGCCACACGCATGCAAGTCTAGATCCTATACTGATCATGGATGCTAGCTAGGCAAATATGGCATGCAACATTATTCTGATCAATCCTCCATGCGTATCAGCTAGTAGTCTAACTAGAGTGCATGATGCAGATTATCATTTCAGTTTAGTTATATGAGACTAAACAAGCATAGAGTAAATATCAGGTATAACCATTTGTTCGTCATATTTATTCTAACATGGCGTACTGGTCATATACGAAGTATGTGCAGTTTATTTGGCTGATACATGCATCCATATACGGGAGTGCATGCATAATCTGTTTTGAGTGAGATAGGCCAATGCGGTAGTATGCAGCATGGTTAGCTAAGGTTGATTGACTTTCAGATTAAACCAGGTTCATTAATCAACCTAAATGAGCTGCAGACTTTGCTCTGCTTGAAAGACATGCTACTACTTCAGGTTAGTGAATACTCTAATCATATATGGCCGAGCGTGCACTAGGTTTAGCCGGGGAGTGCATGTACTATTTGGAGCTAGTGACTATTCTAGCGTACAGTGGGTTTGGATCCATCAAGATTATTAGCTAGACAGGTGCAAATATTATTTTATTTAATCACTTCATGTCTATACGCTGGCACCAACTAATGCTACAGGAGCTCATGCATCTAGGGAACTAGAATATGATCTAGATTTAACAAGCATGGCTTAATTTCTAGTGGCATATGAGACCAAACAACGCATGGAGTAAATATCATGCATGAGTATTTTGATTGTCATATTTATCAAATGGTAGATAACATCTACAGTTTGGAACTCCTTATATGCAACAGAGCGAGGAGAATATTGCAAATGCACTATGCTATACTTAGTGCAAATATAAGGGATCATTTATCACATGATTAAATATATGCATTCATGTGAAGGTAGTGCATAACGTATTCTGGTTGACCGATACGGATGGGATAGCATGCAGTGTGTTTAATTAAAGCTGGTCAATTTTAGTACCAAGCCTAATTTGCATGCATCGAGTTGATGTGCACATGCGTCTATTTCTAAGATCAGTATTCAGTCCATAGCTGACCTAGAATGCATGTACTATTTGGTTCTAGTGCATATTTTAAGCATACGTGGTCAAATAGTCTAAGTTCAGTTCTGCCAAGTTTAACTAGGCACATGACATGCAACTATCATTTTATTTAATCTTATCTGCATACCATGGCTAGCATGCACAGTCCTAATTTCTATCATGTAGGACTTTATGAAATCAGACCAATATGGGGTTCTAATTCTATTTCTATTCTTGATTTGTATCGACGTGGAGATCGGAATCGCCATGTGACCGAACCAAGACGAATTTTATTATGTGTAATATATTTCCTTATTCGTATCATCATGGAGCCGGGAGTCACCATGAGACCAAATGAAGGTCAAGTTTAATTGGGCAAGGCATGTATACAATATGGTGCAAATATATCCTAATTTCTATAAGCTAGGATTTGTGAGGCACAAACAATATGGGGTTTGAGCTCTATTTTTTATCCTTAATTCGTATCATCATGGGACCGGAGTCGTCATGCTGACCGAACAAGGAACATGGTGATTGAGTTATATTCGTACCCTTAATTTGTATCATCATGAGACCGGAGTCACCATGCTGACCAAACAAGGAGTAAGTTTATTGATTTATATTTGTATCCTTAATCCGTATCATCATGGGACCGGAGTCACCATGCTGACCGAACAAGGAGTAAATAGTTTGAACATGCTAATCAATCATAATGTGAACAAGAGCATAGTCAAGACTGAAAGGAGCAAAAAGATTATAGCTTTGGCCCCCTTTTCTCACCTTGGCGGTGAAGACGAACGGAACGGTGATGTAGTCGAACGGGTAGCGACGTATACACTCGCGTATGTCGAACGGCCGGCCGGTAGACACTAAACAACCAGCGCTTGGTAGCGTGATTGCGCTTGACGAGTATGTTGCATTGTGTTAATGAAAAGTTAAGCCGTGAGGGCAGCAGCCAAAAATTTTAACTTCCCTCTTCCTTCTCCCTCTTCCCCTTTCTCCCTTCTCCTATCTCTCCCCTCTCTCTTTCTCTCTCTCTTCTCCCTCCTCTCTCTTTCTTCTCTCTTTCTTTCTCTCTTCCTTCCTCTCTCTCCCTGGTGAGTTTCGCATGTTTAACGAGCATCCATATGCATGTATCATACACTGCTTTTGTATTTTGACTTGATTTCGTTTGCTCCTTTTGTTTATTTTGCGCAGGGAGGCTCATGCATGTCAAGATCTGGAATACTAGATTGATCTTTGCTTAGTACACGCGTCTGCTTTTTGTCAAGGTATAATTTTTTTTGACCGGTCTTCTAGCCTGAACGCACTTTCTTATCAATCAATCTGTTTCAGTTTAGATTTTTTTTTGGTTTCATGGTTGGCGTGGCGGCAAGCCTCTATACGAGCTTGGTCCGTTGTACAACCTGGAATACCAATATATATGTATGATATTTATCGTCATTTCTCATTATATGCGATACAGTCGTTTTGCAAACTCATGGTATAATCGCACTTTGATTTAGGAGGGACGATATTTGAACTCCCTCACGGTTGGTGTTTTAGAAAGTCCTGATATGGGCTTGATTGTGTGATGCATTTATTTGAACATCCACGTTATTTTGAAATAGGTTCATACGAATCATTTATTTCTAAATTCAATGTGATATTTTTGCCTTGGGCTATAAAGACATAGTGCACACATTTTCAATGCCCTATGTTTCATGCTTATCAAGGTAAATTTATTTATGGCGGAGTGATTATTATTTTTAGTTGACACAGTTTAGACTCTTAAGTTTATTGGAGTATTTTTTTTGTGTGTGTTCCTGACACAGTTTAGACTCGTAATTTTCTTGGAGTATATATTTCATGGTTATGATTTTTTTGTGCCCCAGTTTAAACTCATGAGGGTATGGAGTTATATATTTTGGCTACCCCAGTTTATACACATGAGGGTATGGAGTAATTTATTTTTAATGTCACCGTTTAGACTCGTAAGTTATTGGAGTAATATATTTTGGGTGCCCTAGTTTATACTCATGAGGGTATGGAGTAATATATTTTTAATGTCACAGTTTAGACTCGTAAGTTATTGGAGTAATATATTTTGGGTGCCCCAGTTTATACTCATGAGGGTATGGAGTAATATATTTTAATGTCACAGTTTAGACTCGTAAGTTATTGGAGTAATATATTTTGGGTGCCTCAGTTTATACTCATGAGGATATGGAGTAATATATTTTAATGTCACAGTTTAGACTCGTAAGTTATTGGAGTATTTTAATCCCTCATTTTCATTGAAGATTTTTTTTAGCTTACTATTTCAGCTCATGAAGCAATTGGAGCATTTTATTCCCTCATTTTCATTGAAGAATTTTTTTTTTAGCTTACAGTTTCAGCTCATGAAGCAATTGGAGCAAATTATAATTTGTTTTGCTAATAGTTTAGACTCATATAGCATTGGAGCATATTTTAATTTCTTTTGCTAATAGTTTAGGCTCATGTAGCATTGGAGCATATTTAGTTTCTTTTGCTAATAGTTTAGGCTCATATAGCATTGGAGCATATTTTAATTTCTTTTGCTAATAGTTTAGGTTCATATAGCATTGGAGCATATTTAAATTTCTTTTGCTAATAGTTTAGGCTCATATAGCATTGGAGCATATTTAGTTTCTTTTGCTAATAGTTTAGGCTCATATAGCATTGGAGCATATTTTAATTTCTTTTGCTAAAAGTTTAGGCTCATATAGCATTGGAGCATTATGATTGGCAACTTTTATTTTTATCTTCTGGGTCAAACTCTCTTATGGCATCAAAGTTTATTTATTTATTTTGCAGCCTTAGAATTACCATGTTAGTGAATTATGTTTGTACACACAATATCACTTCTTATACTCGGAAGACACTAGAGTTATTTCATTTATTTTTTTGACAAGGCTAAGTCTTTATAAGTATGCAGCGTTACATTCATTTCTTATACATGTTATCATAGTTTATACTCATAAGATTTTGGGGTGATTTAATACTCACGAATATTTAGAGTAACTGCTTATACGCATTACCTTAATTTATATTCATGAGGTGCTGCTGTTTTTTACGAGGCCAACGGTTAAAGGGTTTTTAGCCCTTTTGTATTTGACGATATTGCAACCTCTAGAATGTTTTATATGAGGTTAGAAAATCTTGACATCAGAGATATGTAGGAGCAGACCAGGGATCTGGAACAACGATTTGTTTACATGCAGCTAACAGTTTTTTTACTCCTGCCACGTTAGAGTAGTTTCACTTATTAATTTATTTTCCATAAGGCTAGCAGTTTATACTCTTGCGTCTTGGGGTATTTATTTCATGAAGTCAACAGTTTATACTCGTAAGAATTTGGAGTGGTTTCATTCTTTTTTTAATTTGTTTCACATATAGGCTGACAGTTTATACTCGTATAGCCTTGGAGTATGTATTACGTCAACAGTTTATACTCTTAAAGACTTTGGAGTATAGATCTCACATATATCATATGCGTTATATCAACAGTTTATACTCGTAAGATTTTGGAGTGTTACCATAATTTCATTAGATGGTGCTAGTAGTTTATACTCGTATAGCATTGGAGTATTATTTTTTAATTATCTTTTTGGTTGATTGATGTCATTCAGTTTATACTCTTGTGTGGTTGGAGTAATATTCCATTTACTGCTTGTTTGATATGGCACAGCCAGTTTATACTCGTGAGTGCTAGGAGTAATATTTCATTTACTGTTTTTTTTATATGGCGCAATCAGTTTATACTCGTGAGTGCTAGGAGTAATATTTCATTTACTGTTTTTTTTATATGGCGCAATCAGTTTATACTCGTGAGTGCTAGGAGTAATTTTTCTTTTACACGAGGCTGACAATTTATACTCTCGTAGCCTTGCAGTGCTTAGCAAATTAAGCTTCTTCAACATCAGGATCACATTTTGGATGATGTGCTTATATGATGCCAATAATTTATACTCATGCGACATTGGAGTAGTTTCACTCACTAGTTTCTTTTGCATGAGGCTAGCAGTTTATACTCTTGCAGATTTGGAGTAATTAATATGCATGATATCAACAGTTTATACTCGTAAGACTTTGGAGTGGTTTCATTCTTTTCTAATTTGTTTAACATGAGGCTGACAGTTTATACTCGTATAGCCTTGGAGTGATTTCAATTTTCTTTAATCTATATGGGCTGACAGTTTATACTCTTGTAGCTGTGGAGTAATTTCATTTTTTTTTTCATAGTTTCACATATACGAGGCTTACAGTTTAGACTCTTGTAGCAATGGAGTAATATTCATTCAGTAATTTTTTTTACATGCGGCTGGCAGTTTATAGTCTTGCAGCTTTGGACTAATGATGTCATATGATATAGTATCCATTATGTCAATATTTTATACTCGTAAGACTTCGGAGTGATTTTTCGAAAAAATTGGGTTGAACCTTATCATATACTCGGAGTGATCAAAGCATGCTTCTTTTAATATTGGAGCACACTTTAAATGATGAGTTTAGATGTTGTCAACTATTCATCTTCGGGCGCCATCTTTATTTGGTTGTAAACCCATCTATGAAAGAAAATATTTCATGCCCCATAGTGGCATCGACTAGTATTTCAGATATAGTTATTGGGAAATCATCTTTGGGACATGCTTTTTTTAAATCTCTGAAATCTACACATATACGAGTTTGACCAAAAAAATTATAGGTACAATAGTACTACAGACCTATGTGGGATATTTGACTTCCCTAACGTACCATTCAGCTATGAGTTTGTTTACCTCAGCTTCTATTTTTGGAAGTACTTCCTGCCGAACTTTCTTTGTTCTCTGTTTACCGGCGCACGTCGTCTTGTACGGCGAGACGGTGGACAACGACTTCTAGTTTAGTCCCGCCATTTCTTCATAAGTCCAAGCAAAGGCGTCTCAATATATTTTTTTTCAAGTTGTCAATGGTAGGTTGATTACCATCTTCCATTTATGGTGATGTCACTATCATGTCTATAAGTTCGGCTGAGGTCATGCAAACCTCATAACCTTGTATGTATCCTTTTCCTATCAAAGGTTGATCTTCATGCAAGGCCTTGAGCTGCACCTATGATAACGCCCTTTTGAATGGCGCAAGTTGGCCCCGGCCGTCGCATAATAACAGGCGAGTGAATATATATCATACCACATCTTTTTTAGCAAGATGACAATTCACAATACGGAATATTTGGTCGACCTTCTTTCTTTGGTTACTTGGTATATATACTGATGGATTTTTTTTAACGAAATTTCCACAACATCATATTATGTGAGACAGTATTTGATTCTGGTACTATGATTGACTTTGGCTTGTGTGCTTTCTCGACATGCTCAAAGTGAAATTTTGCATCAGCGTACCTAGAAGGTTTCAGCTACTGTGAATGGTCTATTTTCCACGAATATTTTTACTGTTTCTACGGACTGCTCCACATATTTGATGCACTAATGGAGCGTAGATGGCACAACTTGATTGCCCTGCAACAATGGTCGACTGAGCGAAGCATCATATGAGGTGGTTGCATCAATTACATGGAACCTCGCGTATGGGCAAAGTGCTTCCAATTTTAACACCAAGGATGTGGTACCCATGGCTTGTAACTATGAAAGGAAAAACATATTTTAGTGGAAACCACAATGCACATTTCGAGATGGGTTTATTTTTTAACAATGTTGCATCAGGCATTTCAATACCATAGTGATATGGTTTACATGATCTTGCTCATGCAATCAACGCTTCTCTAATATGCAAGCAGACCCTTACCATCACATAATGACCAACGGGCGGAGAAACATTTTTTGTTGCTTTGTAGATTTTGGGATGTATGCAAACCCTTTCTTACATATTAAACTTAGGTCCAGCTATTTAAATGCGACCTAAGATATCAAGTGATATTGGAATGCCTCCTGAAGACTTCGCAGCTCGCGTAAGCATCCATGCACGCATATTTAATCTGCTCATGGTTCAGGTTCGAGCTCTCCCACATATTCACACTTGGAAAGCTTCTCCACGACACCAATTGTCCTTCTTTGTGACTGAGAACCCTGATACCAAGTTGTTACAATTTGACAACATTTGTGACACTCGGGTTATAAAACTTGAGTTTTTTTTTTAAAGGGCAGCTCCTGCAATTTGGATTTTGTTGTTGGCGAGGAACTAACGGAGGACAAAACCCCTAGTCCTTCCTCCTCAAGTGTCTTTTTGTTGTTCTTTTATTTCGATATATATGGTATATTCACGGTCAAGGCCCATGACATGATGCTTGGCATGGTATAGATTTTTTTTTCAAATGAACCTGATAAAAGCAACAAGCATTCAAGGGTTGCTAGTCACCATTAAGTGGATCATGAGGCCACCTTTGCTGATACGAAACGGCGATCCAAGAAGTTGTTTTCCATATTCTTGGAGAAGTGGAAACGGACCTTGCCGACTATAACACGACAAAGGTTGATACAAAGGGTGTCCGACAATGCTGATGTTGCACCGGATCATGTGAACCCTCAAAGGATTCTTGTACACTATGCGTCTATGATGATATGGAATTTGATAGTACCACTGTCTTGAGTCCACATGACTAGTTCCATTGTCATGGGGTTTCTCGTACATTTTTCTGAGAATCCTTCACTAGATTTATGGGCCACTGAAGGAGCAAACACTCGAGCATCGAGTTGGAATTTATTCAGATCACTCTGGTGTTCCTATTGATTCTGATCTATATAGCAACAACTTGACCTTTTTTCCAGGTTACATGCAATGGTGTTTATGCACCATCTTTTATTTTCCTTTGAAAAAATTTGGCGGAAACTCATGTTTGTTGAACACTACTTGTATTCCCTTGTTCTTGGGCTGCACGTAGGCCGATTGCCCCACTTCAACAACCTTCCCTTTCGCACATGGCGTTGGAATTGGGGTAAATTACCCGGTGAAGATGCTTTTCTAGCAGATGTTATTTTGTGCTTTTGGCTGGCTTTGAAACGACATGGGCGAATCCCTCCATCGATGCAGAAGAGACCTATTTTTCTTGGTCTTGCTTAGTTTGTGATGGTGCCGTGCTCCTAAGTGAACTTCGGCTTAGTAATTTCATGAGAGGACCCATTGGTACATCAAACCAAAGGGATCCAATGTTGAGAGTCACATACTATTGGACTTGAGTTCATACATTCGAAAATGAAGAAACCATATATTAGTCCTCTGCAGTTTGATGTATTTGGAAAATATATTTTGAGACTTCATATGTTGTATGCTATGTTGGAATTTCAAAGATGAGGGGAGAAATATGTCCCACCGGGCGTGCCAGAATCTGATGACGGGAAAATGGGGCGATCGCAAAAATAATACGTACGCGTCCACGTCATAGAGACAGATAATATAATTTAAATGCGTAAATGCATAAATGAGTAAATATATCAAAGATTGCAGGTACTTTATTTCCAGAACTCTTACATATATATAAAAGATCTGTTAATTACATCTCCGGAGAGAAAAACCCTGATTAAGAATTCCAACATAACTATTACATAGAATTACAACATATGAGTACTACAAAGTGTAGAAAAGAAAACTACAAAATGTAGAAACTAAAGTCCTCCTCGTTGTCGTCGACGTCGGCGTATTCGGGGAGCCATGAAGTATATCTATGCTAGCGTATGAGTAGCATAATATGCATGATATGACCATGTCTTGATTATATATAGCACGTACATGCCTGAGTTATTTCACCTAGCCAATTAACCATTTGAGATTCTGTGATACGTAGTGTATATTTTTAATGGTCAACCTGCTGGTTTAACAAGCATGTGTGCAGCATATGCATAGCTCGTTTCATGAGCCAAGTTTATCATGCATGTGATTTCTATGCGCATGCACATATCAATTTGTTGAGCCACCATTGGGGCAAACTATATGAGAATATGGTGATGGGATGCACTATATTATATTTAGTGCAGGAGACATAGGACATGATCCTATTTATCATTTAATTTAGTGGATGCATTCAATTATATGAACGGAATGCGTGGTTCAGTTTTTATCTATATGGGAGATTTTCTTATGACATGAGAGTCCATGGTGATTATATATTTTGACTCATGTTTAATTTTATATACGCCTACACCTATATGGAGTGCAAGATATGCATGATCATAATCGCATGTAATTTAATGGTGTAATGTGATTTCAACACCTATATTAGTACACTAGTTTTATATGAGAAACTAGCGACATGATTATATAAGCATATTTGATGCAGTTTTACTTCATCTGTGTCATAACGGCATCGAGCAAGAGTATATATCAATTTCTATATTTCATGGGCAGGATGCAAATTCAACTTAGTTTAGCTATATGAGACTAAACAGTGCAGAGTATTATCATGCATGTGTATTTGATCATCATATTTATTTAGTACTGACAACATGGTGTACTAGTCATATGCAACAGAGTATGTGCAGTTTATATGGCCGATACGTACATCCATATATGGGAATGCATAATCTATTTTGATGAGGTAGGCCAATGCGGTAGTATGCAGCATGGTTAGCTAATAGTTGATTGACTTTCAGATTAAACCAGGTTCATTAATCAACGTAAATAAGGTGCAGACTTTGATCTGCTTGAACAACATGCTACTACTCTATGTCAGTGGACACTCTAAGCATATATGGCCGAGCATGCACTAAGTTTAGATCAATCAGATTATTAGCCCCGGGGTGTATGTACTACTCGGAACTAGTGGATGCTTTAGCGTACAGTAGGCCTAGATCTATCAAGATTATTAGCTAGACAGGTGCGTATATTATTTTATTTAATCACTTCATGTTTATACGTTGGCACCAAATAATGCTCCGGGAGCTCATGCATCTAGGGAACTAGAATATGAACTAGATTTATCAGGCATGACTTAATTTATGGTGGCATATGAGACCAAAACGACGATAACTTCGTTTCAAATTTAACCATATCCTTGATTGTATCATCATGGGACCGGAGTCACCATGCAGACCAAACAAGGAACAAGTTTTAATTGGACATGACATGAACGCAATATGGCGCAAAGTATATCCTAATTTCTATAAGCTAGGATTGTGTGAGGCACAAACAATATAGGGTTTGATCTCTATTTTTTAATCCTTAATTTGTATCATCATGGGACCGGAGTCACCATGCAGACCAAACAAGGAACAAGTTTTATTTGAACATGGCATGAACGCAATATGGCGCAAAGTGTATCCTAATTTCTATCAGGTAGGATTTATGAGACCTAAACAATATGAGGTTTGATCTTTATGTTTATCCTTAATTTGTATCATCACGGGACCGGAGTCACCATGCAGACCAAACAAGGAGCAAATTAATTAGTTTGATTTATATTTGTATCCTCAATTTGTATCATCATGGGACCGGAGTCACCATGCAAACCAAACAAGAAACAAATTGGTTTGAGCATGCTAATCGATCATTGTGACGGCATAATCAAGAATGAAGGAGAAAGAGTATAGCTTTGGCCTCCTTTTCTCACCTGGCAAACCGAGGCAGCACAAACCGAGATGGAACGGCGTGCGAGCGAACGATCGGCACTCGTAGGTGTCGAACGGCCGGCCGGCAGATGCTAAACAACCAACGCGTATGATAGCGTGAATGTTGAACAGCTGACGGCGAGCGACGCTGACGACGAGCGGCCGGCGGCGCGACGACGAGCGGCGACGGTGGCGTATGAGTGCGCGATGGACAGCGATGGACTGAAGAGGATTGATGATTAGCGATTTCTGGGAAGCAGCGATGGACTGAAGCGGTGGGATTCTCCGGCCAACTTTGCAGCTATGAGTCGATCAGTATTTATGGAGGGGAGCAGAGGCACTACGCCGTGCAGGAGATCGTGGGAGCGTGGCCACGTTCTTCTGATCGTGCGGGACGTGGGCATCGAGGGAAGTTGACCGTGTAGTTCTCTGTATGGCCTGATTGATCAGCGTACATGGCCGATGCGCATGTAGGCCTGCTTGCATGTCTCGTTAGGTGACATGGGCTGATTAGTTTTGGTGATTAATTAAAGGCCACGTATTAGTTACGTGGTGGGCTTTGGCCACCAATCCCTGCTAAGCAAGTAATTAGATGGGATTTAGTTCTTTGCACAAGCATGGAGGAAGCTTCGGCATGCATTTGGGCCATAGCCTGAGTGATTAATTAGTCGGTAATCTCGCCGCCTAATCTCTGCACGTAGCTGGTGCATTCGGCTACCATATAAGCCAGCTGCTTAGCTGAATGTTAAGCTCAAATGGCTAGCAAGTATTAATTTTATGTTTACTGTACAATTCCTTTGATGAAATGTGTTGCACTTATTTTGCCGTTTCTATGCGACTGTATTGTATTGGGTTGTTGGGACAATATTGATATTTTGTCTCGCGATCGAATATAATATTTGTCTCGCGATCGAATATAATATTTATTCCGCAGTTGAGTTTCTCCAACGTGATTATAGTTTCGATAAAGGGGTATGAAGATATCAATTACTATCGAGTTTTATGTGTCCAATAATTTATCCCCTTTTTATCATGAGGCAAATTGCCCTTCTAAGATTTATCACATGATTTAATCATTTTATCATATTTCGGAATATCCTTTATATTTGAAGACAAAATCAGTGTCAACACATGTGTTGATTATATTTTATGAAAATCGAGGGTCGCCAACACGACATATCTATCGATGGTTTTATTTTTCATGAAGATATTAATTACTATCGATGATTTATGTGTCGAACAATTTATCCCCTTTTATCATGAGGCAAATCTGATTTTCTACGATTTATCTCATTATTTAATCATTTTGTCATATTTCGAATTTGCTTTATATCTGAAGACAAAATCAGTGTCAACAGATGCCCCTCGAGGTCTGGGTGTGAAGAAGATTGTCTCTTTTCGGATCCAGAGCTCGAAAATGAAGTTGCACATTTAAAAGAAATATTAATGCGTGCAATATTTTTGTGTCCGTGTGCACGTATTAAGGCTGTTCCGGTAGGGACCAGATATCCTTCGACCAGGGTATTACCCAACAGACCACTCTTATTCCATCCTTTCCTTTCGTATGTTAGGCACGCTGTACTCTTCTTTCCTCAACTTCTTCCCAGAGGAGACATACTTTAGTCAGGAGTTTGAACTTTCAGCCGAGAGCGTACACTTTTCGCATCGCTTGATCATTAAGTACGTATGTCATCAGGCAATTGATGGTTTATTTTCCTTCTATCCTGGATTTTTAGCGTGATGATTTTGCTTATTTCTAGTGTATCTCAGTAGGGTTTGGCAACTTCGGCAACTAAAGATCAGATCGTACACTCTCCAGGTGAGTTCGCATGTTTACCCAGGAATTCATATGCGTCCCGCACATGGCTTGCGCAGTTCATCTTGATTTGCTTTTGTTTGCCCCTTTTAATTTTGCGCAGGAAGGATCAATCGGGATCTGGAATATAAGATCGATCTTTGCTTAGTACGTCTGCTCTTCGCCAAGGGATAATTTCTTGACTGGTTTTCTCGCCTGAGCCACTTTTTATGAAGCAATCTGCTCCGGTTTTAGACCTTTTGATTTCATGGTTGGCGTGCCGGCAAGCCTCTATACGAGCTTGATTGTGCGATGCATTTATTTGAACATCCACGTTATTTTTTAAATAGGTTCATATGAATCATTTATTTCTAAATTCATTGTTATATTTATGCCTTGGGCTATAAAGACGTACTGCGCACATTTTCAACGCCCTACGTTTTATGCTTATCAAGGTAAATTTATTTATGGAGGAGTGATTTTTTTTTAGTTGACACAGTTTAGACTCTTAAGTTTGCTGGAGTATTTTTTTTATGACATAGTTTAGACTCGTAAGTTTATTGGAGTGTTATTTTTGTTGACACAGTTTAGACTCGTAAGTTTCTTGGAGTATCATTTTTGATGACACAGTTTAGACTCGTAAGTTTTTTGGAGTACCATTTTTTATGACACAGTTTAGACTCGTAAGTTTTTTGGAGTACCATTTTTGATGACACAGTTTAGACTCGAAGTTTATTGGAGTAATATTCTTTGATGACACAGTTTAGACTCGTAAGTTATTGGAGTAATATATTTTGGCGCCCCAGCTTATCCTCATGAGGGTATGGAGTAAATTTGTTTTTAGTGCCCCAGTTTATACTCATCAGGGTATGGAGTAGTTTTTTTTTATATCACAGTTTAGACTCGTAAGTTATTGGAGTAATATATTTTGGTGCCCCAGTTTACACTCATGAGGGTATGGAGTTATATGTTCTTTTGGTGCCTAGTTTATACTCATGAGGGTGTGGAGTAGAATAATTTTTGTGTGCCTCGGTTTATACTCATGTGTGCTAGGAGTAATTTTACTTCTTGTATGCCCCAGTTTATACTCATGAGGGTATGGAGTAGATTTGTTTTTGTATGCCCCAGTTTATACTCATGAGGGTACGGAGTAATTTTGGTATTCCTCAGTTTATACTCGTGAGGTTGTGGAGTAATTTTTTTTTTTGCTTGATGCTTATAGTTTAGGCTCGTATATATAGTATTGGAGCATATTTTGATTTTTTATGCGAGTAGTTTAGGCTCATATAGCATTGGAGCATATTTTGATTTCTTTTGCTAATATTTTAGGCTCGTATAGCGTTGGAACATTTTTTTATGCTGATAGTTTAGGCTCATATAGCATTGGAGCAATTTAATCTTCAGTTTTCAATGAAGAAAAAAAAAATTGGCCTACAGTTTTAGCTCATGAAGCAATTGGAGCATATTTGAAATATGTTTCATTTCATTCGTTATAATGATGCGATGACTTAAGGTCCTATGACGTTGGCTTACAGTTTATACTCTTGTAGCATTGGAGTATTTTTTTGTTGTTGTTGCCTAGTTGATAGGGTTCACTCAATCTATACTCGTGAGTGCTTGGAGTAATGTTTTATTTACCGTTTGTTTGATATGGCGCAATCAGTTTATACTCTTGAGTCCTTGGAGTAATTTCACTTTTTTTACATGAGGCTGATAGTTTATACTCTTATAGCCTTGGAGTAATTTCATTTTTTTTCTTTGTTTCACATATGAAGCTGACAGTTTATACTCTTATAGCCTTGGAGTAATTTCACTCATTAATTTTCTTTTACATGAGGCTGACTTTTTATACTCTGCAGCCTTGGAGTGTTTATTACGTCAACACTTTATACACTTAAGACTTTGGAGTATATATATCACATAATATCGTATGCGTTATATCAACAGTTTATACTCGTAAGATTTTGGAGTGTTACAATAATTTCATTAGATGGTGCTAGTAGTTTATACTCGTATAGCATTGGAGTAGAATTTCTTTTATTTTCGTGAGGCTGGTAGACCATACCGCTGCAATTATCTAGCTAGCTGGCAGATCATGTTTCGCTAGTCCTGGAGTAGTTTGAGTGTACAACAATATAGTTTATATGTACGCGGAGAGCATCGTAGAACATTTTCAGGGTACTGATTTTCTCAGGAGTGGCTATTAAATTCTGATCCTGCAGCCTATTTGTAATTTTGAATATTTTTTTTTATATGACATCGGCGGCTTATACTTGGCCTGCTTAAAAGATTTGCTCAAGCAACATTTAATATCTCAGGTTATGTTTATATGATTTTACATTCTTGCGTATGAGGCTAGCAGAATATATTCCTACCGCTGGAGTGTAATTATTTTGTACACACGAGGATAGGAGTTTATACTCTTGCAACCCCGTAGTGCTAGCCGCTTATGCTTTTGCAGCATTGGACTAGATTTTAGATGATGCCAACAGTTTATACTCATGCGACAATGGAGTACTTTCATTCACTAGTTTCTTTTGCACGAGACTAGCAGTTTATACTCTTGCAGCTTTGGAGTATTATTTTTCAATTACCTTTTTGGTTGATAGATTTCACTCAGTTTATACTGTTGTGTGGTTGGAGTATTTCGTTTTTTGCTTTTTTTTATATGGCGCAATCAGTTTATACTCGTGAGTGCTAGGAGTCATTTTATTTATACCAATGATTTGTCCTCACGTAGCTATGACGTATGTTCATTTCATATATATTTTTCAGACGACATTAGCAGTTTTATACGCATGTAGCTACTGAGTCTTTTCATTCTTCATTTCTTTTTGCATGGAGATAGCACATTCATTATGAGGAGCCATCACTTTCACCATTTGTAGGGATGGGCACATAAAAAGAAAGTTGTGTATTTATTAATTTTCTGATGGACCTGCACCTTTTCTGGTCGTTGGTTACTTTCCTCTGGGAGATTTGTGGTACTACATCTCTCTGTTTTCTTTAGCTTCTATGACCAGCATGGAGGCACCCATCCTAGAGCATTTAACTTGCATCTTACCCAATTTTGTCGAGCAAGATAAATTATTGGAGTGATGTTTTCTAATACCACAGTTTATACTCGTAAGTTATTGGAGTATTTTATCTCACATGATATAGTATCCATGATGTCAACAGTTTATACTCGTAAGACTTTGGAGTGTTTATGTCATATAATATAGCATACATGATGTCTACAGTTTATACTCGTAAGACTTTGGAGTAATTTTTTCGCAAAAATTGGGATGAACCTTCTCATATATTCCAAGTGACCAAAGCATGCTTCTTTTAATATTGGACTAGATTTTAGATGATGAGTTTAGATGTTGTCAACTCTTCATCTTCGGGCGCCATCTTTATTTGGTTGTAATACCATAATAACCATCCATGAAAAGAAAAATATTTCATGCCCCATAGTGGCATCGACTAGTATTTCAGATATAGTTATTGGGAAATCATCTTTGGGACATGCTTTTTTAAAATCTCTGAAATCTACACATATACGAGTTTGACCATTTTTATGTTTTGACAGGTAAAAATGCTAGAGACCCATGTGTGATATTTGACTTCTCTAATGAACCCTGCAGCTATGAGTTTATCTACCTCAGCTTCTATTTTTGGAAGTATTTTAGGCCGATACTTTCTTTTTGCTTGTTTCACCCGGTGCAAAGTCATCTTGTACGGCGAGATGATGGACAGCGACTTTTGGGTCCAGTCCCGGCATTTCTTCATAAGTCCAAGCAAAGACGTCTCAATACTTATTTATTCTAAGTCGTCGATGGTAGGTTGATTTCCATTTTATATTTGCGGAGAAGCCTCGACCATGTCTATAAGTTCAGTCGAGGTCATGCAGACTTCATATCCTAGTCCATATCTTTTTTATATCAAAGTTTGATCTTCATGCAAAGCCTTAGTTGCTCCTGGGATAATGCCCTTTCAAACGACGCAAGTTGGCCTCGGCCGTCGCATAAGGACGGGCCAGTGGAGGTATCATATCTTACTTTCTGCATCATGTACAAAACTCTATTATCATACAAAGAAATAGGCAGCGAGTTATCATCTTTATTTGACAAAGTGATCTGCGCCACATGGCTTCTTTTATTTCTGTTTTGGTAATGTGAATCCTTCTTAGCTTGTTCAATTTTGTGTTGAACCAGAGGAGGTAGAGGTGTCGGAAAATTTGTTCCTCGGTTAGCAGATAATTTATTCAGGACGCGGAATATGGGGTCCCCTTTTCTTCTCTGACTACTTGGTATATACTGATAAACCTTTTTGGCTTGACGAAGATTCAGCAACATCTTGTTCTGAGATATTTAATTCAAGTACTATGATTGCCTTTGGCTTATGCACTTTCTCGACAAGCTCAAAATAAAATTTTGCATCAGTATAGAAAGATTCAACCACTGTGAATGGTTTCTTGTCTGCGAATATTCTTACTGTTTCCCAGACTGATCCAAGTACTTGATACACTGATGGATGGTACAACCTGATTATCATGTAACCACGGTCGACACAGCAAAGCATTGTATGAGGTAGCTGCATCCATTACCAGTCTCACGTATGTGCAAAGTGTCGGCCCGCAGTGCGCTCACGCCGATCGATATGCTGGCCGTCGGATTCAATCCGGCGGTCCAGCGTTCTTTTCGCCCAGGTAAAAACCGTGTGCACATCCAGCTCCCGAAAACCTAGCCGCACTTTCTTTTCTCTCCTTTCTCTCTCTCTGTATCGAGTCAACGGCCTGTTAGGGTTAGGGTTCCGCCCGCCGCCGGCTAGCCGGCGACGGCGACCTCCCTTCCCTTTCTCCCTGTGACGCGCCCGAGGAGAGACGCAGCCGCTCGCCCGCAGCTCTCCCGCGGCCCCTCTGCGCCCGAGCGGTCGGCGGCGACCCGGTGGCCGACGGCCCTCCGGCGAGCGGCGATGGCGAACCCCATCTCGACCTCCCTCTCTCTCGTCGGCTAGCCCGAAGCTGCGCCGCACTCTTCCGCACCGCTGCCGCCGGTCGCGCGTTCACCTTGCGGTGAGCGCGCCGCCATCGAACGGTTCGGCCGCTGTGCACTTTTTCCGGCGAGCCCGAGGCACAACCGGTGAGAATTCCTGTTCTGTTACTTTCGATCTAGAAAAAATTGATCTCTATTTGATTTCCTTTTCTGTCTACCCGAGAAGAACTAGAACCTAGAAATTATGGCTCTGATACCAATGTTGAATCTGTTGGATCATCTAGTCTAGAACTGACTGCCACGGTAGCATGTATAGGGAATCGAACTAATCCATGTCCGAGAGGAGAAACAGAGAGAGGGAAGAAAGAGGGGTACCTTCTCCTTGGCTCGAGAGACCGAGCCGTCGGCCATGGTGGAGGGCGACGGTGATGGCGATGAGAGTGGGCAGTGGCGGCGGCTGCGGAACTTCCCGTCACTAATGCGAAACCCTAATCGTGGTGTGTCGGTGGGGTGCGGCACGCGACGAACCTCGTAGTGCGTGCCGCCGGCCCCCACCTCTTTATATAGCGCAACGTGACAGGGGCCCGTCAGCCATAGTGGGCTGAGCGCCCCCGATCAGGGCGCAGGTCAAAGGGGCCGGTGGGCCGTTGGGCCCACACGGTGGAGATCAATCTAACATAAATATTATACCAGGCTGAGGGCTGAAAGAAGGCAGGCTGCAAAAAGCAAGGAATTAGCACCAATATGTGTGAATGTCATGTGAAAATTTGATGGTCTCCTCCATACTGTTTATACCTCCTCCTCTTCTTGAGATAGAGCTTGGTTATAGCACGTGCTGGGGATTGCCCGGGTGGTTGTTTCACGTAAGGCATTCGGCGGGGACTAGCAAAAGCATAAGATGAACACTATACATCAGCGTTGGCATGCAATTGGTACAGAACTATACCGGAGATACAAGTTTTGTAGCCAAACATGGTCTGACAAGCACTGTCTGAAGCCAGACAGGTTTGATGTCGGAGGAGAGGAATACACAAACCAGATGGGAACCACATCGTGCGGGTCCGTAGGTCATGAGCCAAGTCGCATGCCATCGACGATGCCGTGTCCCTTAGGATGACTCCAACGGGGTGACGCAAACGGACGCGCGTTTAGTCAGCGTTTTGTCCGTTTGGGTCGGGAATGGACGCACGTCCGGCCCATGTCCGCCCCATTCTGACCAGTGCCCCAACAGGGACGACGCATCGAGTCCGCTCGCATGTTTTTTTAGTTAAACATGCCATATATGGGCCATTTTCATTCATATATAGGGGGGTGGGCCGACGCATCGAGTCCGCCCAGCCAGGGTTTTTGATCATTTTGATCATTTTTATCAATCCATACAAAACAAGTATATAGGAAACAAAATAAATTATACAATCCAAATAATACAATCCAAATGGTTCATCACATAGTTATTACAATCTAAATAATTCAGCAAATAATACAAATTGTTTCGCAAATAACAAATTGTTTCATGCATAGTCTTACAAATCAAATAAAAATAAGACCAATAGTTCATCA